>BLSH010202459.1:262009-285149 GCA_018402905.1 Glandirana rugosa
TGAACCGTCTGATAGACACACAGGGGTTCACATAAAGTGTGGACGAAGGACGGGTCACAGTGGCACGTAGAGCGATGCACGGTGACACTGGGCAGGAAGCAGGTGTGAAATACACTTGGGGACACACAGATAGTCTGCCAAGTACATTAACATACCTTAGCCTGGGGCGATGAGCTAGATTTGAAAAGGAAGGGATGGCTGGGCGTGTATTGAATTGAATTACCCATGGGGGGTCTACTTAGTTTTGAACACAACTCTCGTGGGCTGCTTGCAAGTTAAAGTTCCACTTTGGCCAAAATAAGAATATCACAATTTCTACATTTCCTACAACCAATTATAAACCTCTGTATTGTAAGTTTGAAAATTGTCATTCTCACCATACCAAACCATTCTCACCATCTCACCCTCAAACCCCCACAAGCACTGGCCAGGCTTGTGGGGAAGAGGCTCTTGTCCCCATCAACATGGGGACAAGGTGCTTTGAGGGGGGCAAAGCCCCCTCCCCAAAGCACCCATACTCCCCATGTTGAGTGCATGTAGCCTGGTACGGTTCGGAAGGGGGGGGGCATTCACTCGCCCCCCCCATCCTAACCGGACGGGGTGCATAGTTACATAGTCAGCGAGGTTGAAAAAAGACACAAGTCCATCAAGTCCAACCTATGTGTGTGCTTTTATGTCAGTATTACATTGTATATCCCTCAATGCTGTGGTCCCTTAGGTGTGCATCTAGTAGTTTTTTTTATTTATCTATACTACCAGTAGAAACTACTGCTTGTGGAAGAGAATTCCACATTCTCACTGCTCTTACCGTAAAGAAACCTCTGCGCATTTTAAGGTTATACCGCCTTTCTTCTATTCTTAGTGAATGTCCGCGTGTCTTTGTGTACTCCCTTGCGCTGAATAGTTTTGTCCCTATAGTGGGGTCACCAGTACAGTATTTGTACATTGAAATCATATCCCCTCTCAAGTGTCTCTTCTCCAGAGAGAATAAGTTCAGTGCTTGTAATCTTTCCCCATAACTAAGGTCTTCCAATCCCTTAATTAGCTTTGTGGCCCTTCTCTGAACCCTTTCCAATACCTGGACATCCTTCCTGAGGACTGGTGCCCAGAACTGGACGGCATACTCCAGGTGCGGCCTTACCAGAGACTTGTATAGTGGGAAAATTATTGATTTATCCCTGAAGTTAATCCCTTTCTTGATGCATGCCAACACTTTGTTAGCTTTGCTTGCAGCAGTTTGGCATTACATGCCACTGCTAAGCCTGTTCTCTACTAGGACCCCCAGGTCTTTTTCCATCCTAGTTTCCCCCAGGGGCTCTCCCCCTAGTGAGTAGTTTGCGTTCATGTTCTTGGTACCCAAATGCATTATCTTACATTTTTCTACGTTAAATCTCATTTGCCATTTGTCTGCCACCCCATTAATTTATTCAGATCTTCTTGCAAGGTTTCCACATCCTGTGGAGAATTTATTGCCCTGCTTAGCTTGGTATCATCCGCAAATATTGAGATTGAGCTGTTCACCCCATCCTCCAAATCATTTATGAATTAATTGAATAGGATTGGTCCCAGGACAGAACCTTGGGGAACCCCACTTTCTACACCAGACCATTCTGAGTATTCCCCATTTATCACCACCCTCTGGACTCTCCCCTGCAGCCAGTTTTCAATCCAGGTACTCACCCTTTGATCCATGTTGAGGGATCCTAGTTTGTATAGTAAACGTTTATGGGGAACTGTATCAAATGCTTTTGCAAAGTCCAGATACACCACGTCTACAGGCCTTCCTTTATCTAGGTGGCAGCTCACCTCCTCATAGAAGGTTAATAGATTGGTTTGGCAAGAACAATTCTTCATGAAACCATGTTGATTACCGTTAATGATACCGTTCTCGTTACAATAATCATGTATATAATCCCTTATTATTCCCTCCAAGAGCTTGCAAATTATTGATGTTAAGCTAACTGGTCTGTAGTTCCCAGGGATATATCGTGGTCCTTTTTTATATATAGGTACTACATTGGCTTTCTTCCAATCAGCTGGTATCATACCAATCAGAAAACTGCTCTTAAAGATTAGGTACAAGGGTCTGGCAATAACTTGGCTAAGTTCCTTAAGGACCCTTGGGTGTAAGCCACTTGGGCCTGGTGACTTATTGGTGTTCAGTTTTTCAAGCCTATTCCTGATTCCATCCTCAGTCAGCCAAAAAGGTGCTTCCTGTGATGTGTCATGAGGACCAGCCTTGTAGTTCTGAATAATTGAGCCCCCCATTTCCTTTGTGAATACTGAGGAGAAAAATGAGTTTAACACCTTTGCCATTTCTCCATCCTCTGTACCAAAATACCTTCATCATTCTTTATTGGGCCAATATGATCTGACCTCCCTCTCTTGCTGTTTATATACTTAAAGAATTTCTTGAGATTATTTTTACTTTCCTGAGCTATGTGTCTTTCATGTTCAATCTTAGCTGGTCTGATTGCACCTTTGCATTCCTTATTGCGTGTTTTGTAGTTCTGAAAATCTGACTGAGACCCCTCCTCCTTGTATTTTTGAAGGCCTTCTTTCTTGCTTTTATGTGTGCCTTTATGTCGGAGTTAAGCCATCCTGGTCTTTGGTTAGCTCTTTTAATTTTATTTCCTGTTGGGATAAGCTGGCTAACACCTTTGTTTAGTATGTTCTTGGAGCACTGCCATTTTTCCTCCGCATTCATTGTTCCTAGAATTTCATCCCAGTTAACATCTTCCAGCAAGGAGCGTAGTTTCTAGAAGTTGGCTCTTTTAAAATTCAGTGTCTTTGTATTCCCCTTGAGTTTCCTATTTGTGTAATTTATACTAAAACGAATTGACCGGTGATCGCTATTTCCTAGATTGCCCCTTACTTCCACGTCTGTGATCAGGTCTGTGTTATTAGTAATCAGAAGGTCTAATAATGCTTTATCTCTTGTTGGTACATTTACCATCTGACCCATGAAATGATCCTACAGGACGTTTAGGAAATGGCGAGACTTAGCTGAACGTGCAGTACCTTCCTCCCAGTCAACATCAGGATAATTAAAATCTCCCATTATAATAACGCTTCCCATCCTAGCCGCTATTCCAAATTGTGATAGGAGGTCCGCCTCCCCCTCCTCCCTCTGATTTGGGGACCTATAGCATATTCCCAGTATTACTTTCTCCCTGGTATCTTCCTTTTGTAACTCTACCCATAAGGCTTTGACTTCCTCCCCAAATCCACACGCAACTAGTGCATTACCAAAAAGAGATTTATTTAAAAAATTGATAAAGGAGGGTACTCACAATAAGTCGGGGGTTGAGACGTGGTAAAAACACAGCTTAAGCAGGATAAGACAGGGTAAAAACTGATGCGTTTCGGGGGCGCACCCCCTTCCTCAGAGCTTAGCTACCCTGGACTGTCAGACCCGAAGAGACATGTGTTACTGCACAGATGCAGCTGATTCAAACAATTAGCCACTGATCAAACAATTGTTATAATTAGTCAATCAATTGATCAATTAGAGCTATCGATCACGGGGATGCCCAATTATTAGAAAAGAATTTAAAAGCTTGAGCGTATAATCAAGAGTAAGTCAATAATAAATATATATATATATAATAAATGGCATAATAAACCGCAATAAAAATGACAGAACTAACAAAAGACGTAAATACAAATGCAAATGTTAGTGGCATAAAAAATGTCAATGTTTACCTCCAGCGCTAATTCTCATATGTGTGACCAACGGAGAGAAGGGACCGCAGACAATGGAAGCCAGGGCCGCCTGATGACAAACCAACGTGCCCCCGATCATTTCCACTCCAGGGAGAGGGCGCCATGGGGACAAAAGGAAGGGGAGGGGAAAAGCGGCGGTAGCATGCTGGGACGCCGGGGACTGGGCGGAAGTGAATAGAGCGGCTAGACCCGGACATTCCAGGGCGTCACATCCGACCGGAAGTGGCGTGCTGGTGCACCCGATACGACAATCCAGTATACAGGATGCAGGTCCTGAGCGGACAACGGTCTGACAATACCAGGGGGAAGTGCAACAATTATTGTAAACAATACACAGTACCAGCTAAACAACAGTATAAATACGAGATCACATTTTTACTAATAATAAATCCCTGATATAAATAAGTAAATGGATGAATAAATCCCTAATATTAGTTGATAAACAGATGAGTAAATACATCTCTACGATCATAATGATCTATTGCAAACACTTGGATTTGCGAAAAATATGATGAGAAAAAATGTATATATATATATATAAAATTAATATAAAAAAGATGTCTCGTCTGGTCAGTTGCTAGTTACCTAGGATAGTTACCCCTTGACATCCGTTTTGTCCCGATCCATATTTTATATGGTCCATTCTTGGGTCACCTTATCCATACAACTAAAAAACTTGCACTTTCAGTTAATTTTATATCAATTTTTATATATCATCTTTTTTATATTAATTTTATATATATATACATTTTTTCTCATCATCATCCCTGGAGTGGAAACGATCAGGGGCACGTTGGTTTGTCATCAGGCGGTCCTGGCTTCCATTGTCTGCGGTCCCTTCTCTCCGTTGGTCACACATATGAGAATTAGCGCTGGAGGTAAACATTGACATTTTTTATGCCACTAACATTTGCATTTGCATTTGTATTTACGTCTTTTGTTAGTTCTGTCATTTTTATTGCGGTTTATCATGCCATTTATTATATACATATATTTATTATTGACTTACTCTTGATTATACGCTCAAGCTTTTAAATTCTTTTCTAATAATTGGGCATCCCGTGATCAATAGCTCTAATTGATCAATTGATTGACTAATTATAACAATTGTTTGATCAGTGGCTAATTGTTTGAATCAGCTGCATTTGTGCAGTAACACATTTATCTTCGGGTCTGACAGTCCAGGGTAGCTAAGCTCTGAGGAAGGGGGTGCGCCCCCGAAACGCGTCAGTTTTACCCTGTCTTATCCTGCCTAAGCTGTGTTTTTACCACGTCTCAACCCCTGACTTATTGTGAGTACCCTCCTTTATTAATTTTTTAAATAAATCTCTTTTTTTGGTAATGCACTAGGTGCGTGCGCCTTCCTTTTTTCTTGTCTTTTTTCAGTTGTTTTCGGATTTCCCCGTCCGAGGAGGGCTGCACACATCGGTACATTTATCCTTGTCCATATGGTGGTTTGCCACTCAAGAGAACTTTATAGCGCGGGAATTTCACATTTCCATTTTGTATGTCCTCCCCAAGTCCACTAGAAATGTCATCTCTCACATTCATTTGAATGTCATTTTTTATATACAGGCATACCCCTCCCCCTTTTTTGCCCTCCCTATCCCTGCGATATAGGGAATACCCCTGAATGGTAGCCAGCCAATCATGAGAGCTGTTGAACCAAGTCTCCGAAATTCCCACAAAATCGAATTCCTCTTTGTACAGTAGCAACTCTAGTTCTCCCATTTTGTCTGCCAGACTCCTGGCATTAGTGAACAAGCCACGTAGTTTTGTCTGGACAACTACTGTTTCCTTGCTGGGTATTCCTTGTTTGCATATAGGACTTGTTACACTACTTGCCTCCGGTTCATCCATTCTATAGAGCTCGTAACCGATTGAGAAATCGGCCCTGTTCTCCAGGAACCCGAAACCCTCCTTTCTACACCAGCTCCTCAGCCACTTGTTAACTTCCCTAATCTCCTGCTGCCTCTCTGGTGTGGCTCGAGGTACCGGTAGTATTTCTGAGAATACTACCTTGGAGGTCCTAAGCCTCAATTTTGCTCCTAGGTCCCTGAAATCTTTTTTTAGGACACTCCACCTACCTCTAACTTTGTCATTGGTGCCAACATGCACCATGACAGCCGGGTCTTCCCCAGCCCCTCCCAACAATCTGTCCACCCGATCCGTGATGTCCCGAACCCGAGCGCATGCTCGGTTAAGGGTCTGGTTTGGATTTTAGGGGGAACCCCGCACACTTTTTTTCAGTGATTTTTTGTATAATGCCGGAAACCGGCAATACATTACAGCCGCGATTTTAAATGACAATTTTTCCTATGGAAATGTCATTTTGCTCTGGCTATATTCTACACCTCACAGAGATGCACCCTTTTACACACAGACTAAGAACACCCCCAGGCACAATATTTAAAGGAATTTTTCTTTTTTTTTCACGTTAAGCATTATTAAAATCACTCCCTAAAAAAACGATTGATTTAAAAACTTTTTTTTTTCATTGATACATGTCCCCTAGGGCAGGACCCGGGTCCCCATACACTTTTTTTAGGGCAATAACATTGCATATAAGCCTTTAACATGAGCACTTTTGATTTTTCATGTTCGGGTCCCATAGACTTTAATGGTGTTCGGATGTTAGCCCAAACTTTTTGTCTGTTTGCATGTTCTGGTGCGAACCGAACCGGGGGGGTGTTCGGCTCATCCTTAGTCAGGATACTTCTGGTATTTTGGGATTGTGCCACCCATACATGCCTTATGGGCACTTTGTGACTCTTCTGTGGACATAGGTACAGCTTGATATGGACACTTGGTCCCTTAAGGCAAGCATTTTAGCCCATTGTTGGAGATCTTTCATCCTTCACGTCTCAGAATAAGCCATAGAAATAGCCTTGCTCCAGCAGCTCAGGTAGGCTCAAATGAAATTGTTGGCAATGTCATTCCCTTCTGATGACCTAGTGGCTAGTCGCAAAGTCAGACACCAGTAAAGTAGAACAGGAGCCTTATTTCAAGAGCAATGGCCACAGGGCCATTGCTCTTGCTCATTGTTCATTTTCAAGGGTCCAAGATGGTGTTCAACATCCTGGAGTTGAGAGCAGCATTTCAGGCTCCTAGCCTTCAGTAACCTCATCCGGGGTGAATCTGTCCTAGTGAAGTTACACAGACAGTGCAATGCCTACATCTGGAAACAAGGCTCAGTCTTTCCCTCCTGAAGGAGGTTTCTCTGTTTCTAGAATCTGCTCAAGTAAATCTTCTGCAGCTATCTGTGGCCTATGTGCCTGGTCAGAAGAATCTTCAGGCAAACTTTTATCCAGGACATGTCTGGATGACAATGGATGGTCCAGACTACTGCATATCTTTCAAGAACTAACAGAGCTTGCTATTTTCTTACAGAGGTAGACCTACTCACATCCCCAGTCAACACCAAGTTGACTTGGGGTGGGGTGCTGATCGCAGAGTGGATCTCCAAGACAGTGCATACCTTTCTGACGCTCCCTCTGAATCTCAGATTTACACTCATTTTACACTGGACTCTTCAGAAGTCTGTTCTGAAATTTTTGCAGGCTGGGCTTGATTTAGGTTTAAGCGTAAGTATACTATAGGTACACATTCTGCCTATCTCTGCCTACGCCGGCATACAGTGGGCATCCAACAATTAATTATACCATTTTTCAAGATGCAATTTGGTTGAAATCTCACATTGTTTCCGAAATGGATCTCCCGTTGGTGTTGGATGTTTTTTGGCATCAGATGCCTTCAATCACCCTGTGGTACCTCTCACTGAAAACTGCTTTACTGGTGAAAATCACATCAGCCAGAAGAGAGTCAGCATTGGCGGCCTTGGGATTTAAAGAACCCATACTTGCGTACTACCCAGACAGGGTGGTACTCATGCCAATCTGCGAATTTGTGCCTGAACTGACCTTCAGAGTCCATATCACACAAGAGGTTGTCCTTCCTATGTTCCTTTTGGGGAGTACTCAAGAAATTAGCCCATCTGATGTGGGCCAAGCTTTGCAATGTTTCCTGCCATCAAGAAGTCAGAGCATCTATTTGTCATTCCAGGTGGATCACATAATGATTTCACGACTTCCAACAAGATTGTTGCCTCTTGGTTGGTGAAGCTCATCTCCTTGGCCTACAAGTTTAAGGGGTTTAGCCGTGCCAGGAGATTCACGGCACTTCACTAGAAAGGTCTCGACTTTGAGACTGGCAGCAGGCTGAGTGTTTGAGACTATCTGCAAGGCAGCTACATGGGCACCAAAATATATACGTTCAGGGCTTATTACTGTATAGAGGAAGCCTGAATGAGTTTAGTTAAGCAGAGGCATCCTGGCTTCTGTTTTTAGCCAGAATTGAGGAGTGTGTAGCAATATCCCTCCCCTGTTTGGCTAGTTAGTTCCCAGCTGTGCTGACCTGGTGCAGTCAGGAAAACGGAAAATTTAATTCAAATACTTATTGTAATTTATCTTTCCTGACAAGCTCCATGGCAGCACAGATCCCACCCAGCTTGGTAGAACTAGTTTACAGAACGCCGAGGCTGTAGGTGGGCTCAAATTTATATGAGTTAAGTCCTAGAGGCATGGGGGGCGGAGCCTATACCCAGCTGTGCTGCCATGGAGCTCATCGGGAAAGGAAAATTACGGTAAGTATTTGAATTTAATTTTCTGTTTTGTCCGCATGATTTGTAGTAGCAGTTAACTGATTTGACTCTCGGCGGATGAGGATGACTAGCCGGCCCATCCTTGGATTCCTAAGAGAAAAGAGAACAACTAACTAAAACTTTCTACAAATAAACAGAAGATCTACTAAGAGGGGTTATAGCCCTCCAGTAGAGCTACATTTGAAGAAATTAAAACTTTTCTTCTTTCACCTGCCCGCCCTGTCAGTGAGGGGTTATGATTCCACTGCAGGAGCAGAAACAAAGAAAGTCTGCAATAGAAGTCTTTCTCTGGAACCTCTGATGGGAGGAGCCCCTCCCCAAACAAACAGGACTCCAAGAGATGCTTGTACAGGAACAATTTTTTTACCCCAGCATCTTTGCAGTGAACACTCTCCTCCACTGGGCGCAGGATAGCAGGCTTATATGTTTTTGTTTAGAAAAGGGGATGTAAAGAATTCCAGGCCCCCCTCCAAAGTTGCTGTCCTAATAAACCATCAATCTCTGAAGAACAGAAACCTTGGTCTAGGTATTGAAGGGCCTTTTTAACGAAATTTGGGTTGCTGGTACTAGGGATTCCCACTGCAGTCTTTGAATCTTGAGGGGGCTCTGTTTCATCCCCTCTCAACAGTCTGGGTGACCCCCGGTCTATGGACCTGTCCCTGGCGTCCTCGCTTGGGTCAACAGGGGGCACCTCCCCCTCAACTACTGGCTCCGGCCTAGCTGGGACGATTGTAGATTGGGACTCGCCCGGCATTTCAGGAACCCCGGATTCCCATTTAACAGTACTCGCGGTATCCAGGTCCCCAGCCAGGCCGCAGGCCATGACAGCCTCCTGTCTTCTCTTGTCCTCTGTCTTCGCAGGGGAGTCGCTTGACTTCAGCTCTACCCCGCGAGGCTCCAATCAGACCCCGTGTCCACCAGGGTCCGCTCCGGCTTCACTGGCAACCAAATTGTCCACCTTTCTCCATCTTTCTCCTCATGGTGTCCGCTGCTAGCTGCAAGCACTGTGACTCTTCCAGGGCGTGGCGCCGCCCCCACGTTACCAGGCTGGCACCAAAAGTCCTGATAAGCAGGCTTGCAGCATGTCACTTAGCTGTAACCCCTTGTGTGAAGGATGAAACTTTTCAGGTATGCTGACAATAGCAGAACTTGTCCAGACTTGCCGACTTTGCTGGTGGTTGCTGGTAGCACGATCTCTCCTTGTTCAGCAGAAACACTTCCTTGTGTGTGTTATTATTACAAATTAGGGGGGTATCAATGGGCGCTAAATTTGCGCCCAGTGTAGCCAACCTGTATATGGCAAAATGAGGAAGGACTGTTATATAACCCTCACCCTGAACTAATATTATATAGATGCTTTATTGATGACATAATTATGTTTAGGAATGGTGACATTGAAGATCTAAGAACAGTCTTGAACACTAATGATCAGAGTATCAACCTCACGTGGGAAATAAGTAAAGAAAAAAATAATTTTCTGGACTTGGAAATGTATCACCAACCAGGAACTAGATATCAAAACTTACTTTAAAGGGACAGACAGGAATTTATACATCCCGTTTAACAGCTGTCATCATAAACTATGGGTGTTAAATATACCCAGAGGGCAGTATATGAGACTTAAAAGGAATTATACACACATGGAGGATTTTGAGGCACAATCTAATAGACTCACAGGAATGTTTAGAGATAAGGGATATGATAAGGAGTTCAAGGATAGGGAACTAGATAAAATAAGACTGATGGATAGGGAATCATTAATCAGGGAGGATATAGGGGATATGGGTAGTTCATTAATTTTTAATTATAATATCCAGTTTAAGGCTGTGGAACAGATTATCAACAAGTATTGTCAGGTTCTGAAACAGGTTAAGCCCTGGTTCACACATGTGCAATGCATGAACCGGCACGATTATAGAGTCTTCCCGCAAGCAGTTAACGCTGCTTTCTGCGAACCGCTATGGGTGTCATTGCAAAGATAATGACACCCCCAGTTTTGTTCATGGATCGCAGTGCGAACTGTGAACTCGCATATGAATCGGATTGCATGGGTGAGAACACCCATGCAATGCAATTCTAGTGCAGGAAAAAAAAAGGTACATGCACCTTTTTTTTGCAAATCTAATTTGAGTTCAGCCATACAACTGTATGGCTGAACTTGCACTTTCAGAGATTCCATGTGATCGGCACCTGCAGTGCGGGTGCAAATCACATGCGATCTCTGAGATCGCACTAGTGTGGTTATTGGGCAAAGGTTACCTGATAGACCTAGATTTGTATACAAAAAAAGCCCCTAATCTCAGAGATAAGGCTGTCAGGAATGTGGTTGAACCACCAAGAGGCACTAATCTGAGTTTTTGGGACTTCAAGGGCTTCCACGGTTGTGTTCTCTGCTATAGTTGTGTTAGGCTTCCCAATAACATTAGGAAAAGGAAAACCTTTATTGATCCCTGTACATCTAAATCATATACCATCAGGGACTTTGTATCGTGTAAGACAAAAGGGGTGGATTATGCTCTCAATTGTCCCTGCAGCTTATTATATATAGGTAGAACAAAGAGACTGCTAAAAAAGAGGATAGAGGAACATGTTAGAAACATTCACACTTTCTGATTGGGGACATCTGTTAAATGTGGCTTATGGGGACACTTATAGGTTGTAAATAGGAGTGTTTTATATATATTTTATTTAGGTTTTTAAAAAATATTTTTGTAATTGTCCAGTTATGATACTGATTGGGAACTACTCCTAGATCGCACAAGCCTAGATATCTAGGTCCGTTTACTGTAGATTGAGTTATTAATGCGATCCCCATAGACGCTTTTTAGTATTTCTTATGAGAATAAGGAAAGTCCACAACAAAATGGCGGCGCCCGTAGACTAGCCCATATGTATAAATAGATTGATAGCCCACTTGTCCTATAGAAATCCCCCTGGGGAAGATACCAGACCCTGTATCGACACGTGTTGGGGAGGGGCACGGACGATCGCGGTACTAGGAACTAGCGTGGAGCTAGTTACTTCAATGAGAAGTGCCAGCGAGGCCTGTGCGAATTGGAGAGGTGATTCCCAAACACGGATTATATCTTTGCTGTTTACAGACTGGTGCGCTTGTAGCACCAGAAAAATGTGACTACCTTGCCATCGCTTTGTATGCAAATAATTGCTTTTTAAACAATATAAGCACTATCAGTTTACTTTCTCTACTATTTATCATTAGCAATCACGTGCCACCTGGGAGTAAGGAGTGGAGAGGAGCTCAGGAGTTATCTTGCTATAGCCCATGGTGAGGCTAGAAAGCTGTTTTTGACCCTACTTAGCTGAAGTGGTCACATTGATCCAGGTGAGAATATTCCTGCAGGGGGGAGCACCTGCGGTGATACACATCCTGGATCCTTTTTGAGTTCAGAGAAGGGGATTTATTTTGAGCACTTTTTATGAAGCACTTACATTGTGGGGACTTTATTATTACTATTATTATACAGGATTTATATAGCGCCAACAGTTTGCGCAGCGCTTTACAACATGTAGGCAGACTGTACAGTTACAATACAAATCAACAGGAGGGATCAGAAGCCCTACTCGTTAGATGTTACAATCTAATGGGGAGGGTCAAGTGGAACAAAAGGTAATAACTGTGGGGAATAATGGACTCATTTCTACTATATTCAATTTTTTATATGTTTATGTGAATTCTGTTTTTTATTGTTTTAAAAAAATTTAATTGTTTATGCACTGCATGATCAATATTTGTTTCACATATGAAGTGATATTTGTGGTATCATCACAATACGTATATATTGTCACCATATATACACTTTAGTGTGTTAAGTTTGAAGCGCTGCACAGTTGCTTGTTTATAAGGGTGAATCTCCTTAACGGGGGCACAAACCGCAATAAAAACTGGCAGGCGTTCTAATCCCTCTCCATTCTATCCAAAACTAAAAAAAAAAAAAAAAAAAAAGTTTTGCCTTTAGTTATACTTTCACATAAAATTCTTATCCATTTTGCACACCAAATAATTTTTCACATTTTTTTACACTTCTTCATTTTTGGTAGAGTTAAGGCCCGTACACACGGTACAACTGCCTGTTGTACGATAATCCGACCATTAGGGTTGCCATGTGATCCCTTTAATCCAGGACACATACTAATTACACAGGTTCTGTGGCTGATTAAGGTGGTAATTAAACGCATTTGGTGCCTTATCTGCATTAAATTAGCCTCAGAACCTGTGTAATTCATATGTGTCCTGGATTAAAGGGTTGATGTGGCAACCCTACCAACCATTAGTACTCGTGATTACAACAGCTGACGTTCAACAGTTGTACAACAGAACTGTTGACTCGTGCGTACAGAAGTTGGCCCAACAAAGTTGTAAGTGCTAAACACGCATGTTCTGAATCCAGGAAGTGCTTGGTTGTGCAAACCTGTGTTTCTAATTCACAAATCACATTCACCTGAATTTCACATTCACTGAAAGTCACTACGTTCGGCTTAGTTGGCCGATTACTTGACTCATGTCAGTACGCTAGACACAACAGCCAACTTGGTCCAAAGTTGGACGTTCGGTTGGCCAACAATCTGCGCGTGTGTACAAGGCTTTACCTGCATACTAAATACAATTTTTTTTTTTATAAACCATCAAGTAAAAAATCTGTAAAAAAAAATTACTTTTAACTTAATTTACATGCAATATTTTTGAAAAACTAAAAGTTTTGCCAATATCTAAATTGGAACTAATGACATACGTAATGCAGTCTGTCAGTAGCATTAACACATGTGGGGGATTTACTAAAACTCTAAAACTGGTGCACCCAGAATCTGGTGCAGCTGTGCATAGTAATCTATCAGCTTCCACGTTTGAGTGTCAGTTCACACTTATGCGCTACTAATTCAGTGTGAATTTAAAGCAGTACCAGGGTGCATTCGCATTGCAATTTCTGCTTGCCATGTGTGATTTTAATGCAAATTTAGTGCAAATTTATGAGGGGGATGGTAACAACTGTAATTTTTTTCTACAAATCTAGGCAAAAGAAAAAATTTGCAGTGATGTAAACACTGGACTGTGATTTCACTCCGTTCCCATGGAAGCCTATGAAGCTGAAATTCGCACCGCACAAAATTTGCACAGGACCCTTTTTTGAACAGGATCAAATTTGCACTGCATATATGTGAACAGCCTTCTTTTGAAATAATACTTTTTTAGATGACATGTGAATCTATGCTTTTTGGATCGCATCTGATCTGCTTAGAATTTGCATAAGTGTGAACCAGCACTTATTGTCAAAGCCTAATTGAACAAACTGAAGATAGAAGCTGATTGGTTAGCTGCACCAGATTCTGTGTACACCAGTTTTAGTAAATCTCTTCCAAAGTGCTTGTTTCTGAGCCCAGCTTAACCTCCAAGAACATAGCTGCATTATCTGTTGATCCTGCCAGTAAGTTTACTGTTCAACTTTCTTAACCACTTCAGCCCCGGAAGGTTTCACCCTTTTTCATGACCGGGCCATTTTTTGCGTTACGAAACTGCATTGCTTTAACTGACAATTGCGCGTTCATGCGAACATGTACCCAAACACATTTTATGTCCTTCTTTTCCCACAAATAGAGCTTTCTTTTGGTGGTATTTGATCACCTCTGTGGTTTTTATTTTTTGTGCTATCAACAAAAAAAGACCGACAGTTTTGAAAAAGAATATATATTTTTTACTTTCCGCTATAAAACACATCCAAAAATTTTTTTAAAAAATCAGATTTCTTCATCAGTTTAGGCAAATATGTATTCTGCTACATATTTTTGGTAAACAAATCCCAATAAGTGTACAGTATATTGATTGGTTTGTGCAAAAGTTATTGCGTCTATAAACTATGGGATATTTTTATGACATTTTTATTTTTACTAGTAATGGCGATGATCAATGATTTTTAGCGGGACTGCGACATTGCGGAAGACAAATTGGACACTAAGTGCCACTTTTTAGGGACCAGTGACCAAAATACAGTGATCAGTGTTAAAAAAATGCACTGTTACTGTATAAATGACACTTGCAGGGAAGGGGTTAACATCAAGGTTATCAAAGGGTTAAGTGTGCTCTTAGGGAGGTATTTCTAACTGTGTGGGGGATGAGAGAGATCTGTGTTCCTGATTAGCATTCTCTCTCTTCCTCTCTGACAGATCAGCGGTTTGCCTTGTTTACATAGGCAGACCGCCATTCTGCCTCTCCAGCGAATAATCGGTGGGTCCCGGCGGCCGCTGGACCCGGTAATTGGCTCCCGCTATGTCCAATCACAACTGGAGCAGGTCACCTGCGGAGCACGCATGCGCCCCAGACACTGAAGAGGAAACAACGCACAGGTATGTTGTTTGGCGCAGCCGGGCTGCCATGCCGCAGCGGTCCGGAGGCAGTTAAATAGACTAAGCAGTTTACCAAAAGTGACAGTTAAGGGGTTGTGAATACTTTTTAAAAAGCATTGTACACGTTCAAAGTTACATAGATATAGTTATTTATTTAGTCAGGTTGAAAAAAGACACTAGTCCATCTAGTTCAACCAATAAAATAAAATAAAAAATACACACACACACGCACAAACAGAAAACCTCCATATCCAGTTCCTGACCGCCCCATATAGCTTTACTGCTACTACGTGTTCCCGGGCTGGGGGCATGCACCCACTGGCCCAGCAGTGCTGTGATTTGATACAGCACCGATTAGTCAACAGGTCAATGATTTTTGGCCTGGACCTACTGGTCATATGTACCAAATCAGAGATCAGCATGTCTCTGTGATCAGAGATCAGGCACAGGAAATGACAAGCTCTTCTCTCGTGGAGCCCTTTTCGGTGTCATAGAGAAAAAAGAGCAGTCGCTGTGAGTAAAAGCAGCACACAAACGCAGTAAAATCCCAGCTAGGCACCCCTGATCACCCACAGTTAACCTTTTCACTGCCCTGTCACCAGTGTCAACTGTACGGTGTACAGATTTTTTTTACTGATCACTGTATTAGTGTCACGGTTGACTTTAGATAGCGTTAGCGTCAATCCCAGATAGCATCATATTGCCCACCACATATTCACCATCATATTTTAACCCTTTGACTGCCAGCAACACTATTAAAGACACATTATAAACCTCCTTTACCAGTATAGTGTCTGAACAGATCAATATCTCTGATCAGATCAGAACTATACTAGCGTCCCCAATAGTATAGCATCCCCAAAAATGCAGCGTTAGCACCTGCGTTTAGACCCTCCACCCCCCAAACAAGTGCAGTGTCAGTAGATCACTGTCACTTCTGAGATATGGCAAACAAAACCACAAGGCCTGACCTCTGCTAGCACTAGCCAGTACGTTTTATTTGTAGCTGTTCAAGCAGTCCCTGACAGCCAGGTGCTCTTTTTCTAATGAGTCGCACTAGGCACCTATAAATTTAGTGGCCAAAATGTCCAAAGAAAGTTACTGTAGTGAAGAGACCTACAGGATTCTGAGTATGTCAGCTGAGAGCAAAGCAAAATCCTCACTGACAGAATCAGGCTCAGAATAATTGAAGATGGGGGGGCGCATGCGTGGTATGGAGCAGAGCGGCCGCTTTTGAGGAGAGCTCCATAGTTCACAGGGCTTTCCGCCACTAAAACGGGGTCATATGTCCCGGCAATCGGCTCCCTCTTACATCCAACCCAGCACACAAACTCCTGTGCATGCCTTGATCAGGCAAAAAGAAGCGTGGAGGATCAGGATCGTGTAAATCCTTAACCCGCTACCTCCTAAGATCACAGCAGAGGAACGGCATGGCTAAAAATGGCACCGGCACACGGCGTGCTTCTCCATGCCCTGGGACTCCAGACACAGGGCATTCGCCCCAACTCAAGGACACCTCAGAAACCAGTGAGTACTCCCCAATTATCTAAATCTGATTTAGACAAAAGCTTGGAGGTGCTCAACAAAAAATCTGAGTCAGAAATACAAAAATCAACAACTACCTTATCTCAGGAAATCCCAGACTTAGGTAAACGCACAGACCTCCTTGAAAACAAGCATGATGAGTTATCAATCGCTTTTAACGATCTATCAAGAGAACATGATTCACTCTCTGCAGCTTTCACGCAATTACAAGCACACGTAGAGGATTTAGGAAATAGAAACAGCAGGTGCAATATAAGATTTAGGGGGAATCTATAACTGATCTCCCCATATTTTCCACTAAGCTGTTTCAATCACTCTTACCAAACCAGGATCCGCAAACATTTATCTGTGACCATATTCATCATGCGCTTAGAGCAAAACCCCCAGCTGACAAGCCACCCAGGGATATTATCCTTGTATGAAGGACTTAGAAACACAGAAACATAAGTGACGGCAGGAAAAGACTGAGTAGTCCATCGAGTCTGCCCCCTTTTTTTTTTTTTTATATTCAAAGTTTTATTGAGAATATATGAACAAGTCAATAACTCAATCAGGTTACATGAACATTTTCATTGTGGGGGGGAGGGTGAAGATTGGGTAGGGGGGGACAGAAGAGATGGAAGATATGAAGGTTGACAGAAGAGCGGGAGAGGGGGGGTAAGAATAATCCAGAGGTCATCCTGCAAACCAGGCCCTGTGGGTGCGTTTGGAGATTCCCTGAAAATCAATTGGATATTGCACAAGATATACCTGGATAGATAAGGGAGACCGTGCTCCTCCCCGCGGCTCCCTCCCCCCCGAGTAGGTGAGGAGAGGGAAGCCACAGGGGGAGAAGTCTGCTTCCAGGGGCAGCTAGGGTTAGTGTCTTGACCTCGGGGAAAAATCTGATTTCAGGAGGACGTTAGACATATTCAACACAGTCTATCTAAGTAAGTGACTGATGTATAGAAGACTTTTTCTAACTCTAGGCTAGAAGGGAGACGCGGTTTGACCGCAACTAGCTGTATTATTGCTAGAGTTATTTAGGTTTGGCTGCCGATGCCTTGGGAAGGAGTTGTCAGAGGACTGTTGAATTAGAGGATGCGAGGTTGTTTGGCCATCTCTGACTGGTGAGTCTTTAAGCTGTTGGTACTGATCATAGAGGCGTGGGGGTGTGAGCCCTTCTTGAGCTTGTTTGGAGAAAGTAGTCGATATGTACATGTTCCATCGTCTGTGAAGTCGCTTTTGTGAGCCTTGTTTATTAGCCCAAAAGTCGAGGAGCTCCCTGTAGAGGAGGATGTTAAGATGTCTCTGCACCTCTGAGATGGTGGGGGGGTGCGTTTGGGTCCAATGTGGCATTATGGCTTTGCGTGCTGCTAATAGGCAGAGGTGTACCAATATGTCCGTTGGAGCACCGGGAGGGGTGGATCCCCGGTAGATGTTGGGACTGTCACCAAAAAGCATTAGGACCAGGTGGCAAGGAATAGGTTGATTTGTAACCTTGACGACTAGTGCCTGGACTTGGGTCCAGAAAGCTGACACTTCAGGACATTGCCAGTATCTGTGCGTGAGAGACGGGTTGGTCTGATTGCACCATGGGCAAATTCTTGATGTAGGGGAGGAAGGAGGGATGTAGTAGGGGATGTACGCCCTGTGTATAATCTTGAGTTGCATTTCCCTCCAGGTTTCGTTAGTTGTCAATTTCAGGATTTTATTGTGGCCCCTCAAGACTGAATCTTGTAGTGAGTCTAACCCCAGTTCCTTAGACCAAGCTTTTATTGAGGAAGATTCCAGTGTTTTTGAAAAGAAGGAAAGGAGGTTTCTGTATATGAGAGATACGGAGAAGCTTTTGTTGCGGATCATGGTGTCCAGGACAGAAGGCCGAAATCTGGTTTGAGGGTCCGGGCAGGTTTTGCGTACAAAGGTGATGAGTTGATGTATGTAGAAATTGTGGTGGACAGGCAGTTTGGTCTGTGTTGGTAGAGGCTGTCCAGTTGTTGGGTCAAATAAGTCAACCAGTCTTTTGAGGTCGTTGGGATCCCATGTGCGGAATGCCTCATGTTGGGTGGAAGGGGCAAACATTGGGTTTCCCCTTATAGACAGGAACTCAGAGATGTTGGCAGGGAGATGTTGGGCTCTCCTTGTGTTTCTCCAGGCCACAAGCGTGTCTTTCACCAGGAGGTTATGTTTGAGGTGGGACGGAAGGCTATTCGGGTTGCAGTGTAGAATGGATCCCAGTTCGTAGGGGTGGACAATGGCTGATTCTATGTTGTAGTTTGTGTATTTAGACTCCCTGGTAATCCAGTCTATGCCACTGCGTAGAACACAGGATAAGTTGTAAAGTTTTATATGAGGAAGCCCCATACCCCCCTGGCCCCTCGGGAGACGCAGCTTCGACAGAGCAATTCTGGGTTTTTTGCGTTGCCAAAGGAAAGCTGTTAAACCTGTCTAGTTTTTGGAGGTCTGTGTGTTTGATTAGGATCGGAATTGTTTGCATAGGGTATAACAGTTTGGCACAGCTGATCATTTTAAACAAGCAGCATCTCCCCGTGAGCGCGAGGGGCAGGTTCATCCAAGATTCCAGTTGGCTTAATATATTAGAAATTAGTGGAGGGTAATTAAGAGAATAGATAGAAGAGGAGTCTCTGCCGATGTTAACGCCTAAGTAAGTTATGGGGTGTTTGGCAATGGGAAGGGGAGAGGTAGAAATCCACCTGGCCTTGTTATTTGGTTGGAGGGGTAGAATTTCACTCTTGGTGAAATTTATTTTTAGACCTGAGCTGTTTCGGAATAAGTTGAAGGTGTCCATGATTGCTGGGAGATCCCTTTGAGGATCAGAGGTGAATATTAAGATGTCGTCCGCAAACAATGCGGCTCGGATCTCCTCATTTCCCAGGTTAATGCCATGTAGGGGGACGCTAGAGAGAAGGTATCGCGAGAGAGGTTCCAGTGCTATATTAAACAGAAGAGGGGACAAGGGGCAACCTTGTCTGGTCCCCTTGTGGAGGGGAAAAGGGCTAGATATAATCCCGGCTGCTACTACTTGTGCCTGGGGGGCCGCATAGAGGCTTTTGACAAAGTGTATGAAGGGGCCCAAAAATCCAAACTTGCTGAGGGTCTGGAATAACCAGGGAAAACTCACATTGTCAAAAGCCTCCTCGGCATCGAGTGTAACAATGGCTAGGTTATGGGATGGGTGCGATTTGGCGTAGTCTAGTACTGCTAGAACTTTACGTATATTAGATGTGGCTGTCCTACCTTGGGTGAACCCTGCCTGGGCAGGATGTATCAGTGATGGCAGTATTTTTGCTAGGCGAAGTGCTATTATTTTTGATAGCAGTTTCGAATCCACATTTTGCAAGGATATGGGGCGGTAGGAGCCTGGCTCCTGGGGGTCTTTGCCCTTTTTTTCAATTACCTTTATGTATGCCTGGTGGCCGGTTGGTAAATATGGGCCTCCCTCCCTAATTTCATTGAAAACCATAGTCAGTGCTTGGGGGATATAGGGCAATGTTAGTTTATAGAATTCGGCGGAGAGGCCGTCAGGGCCAGGGGATTTGTGGTTGGGGAGGCTTTTAATGGCCAACTCAATTTCGTCCCTACTGATAGGTGCATTAAGGGTGTCTAACTGGTCGGGCTCCACGTGTGGGAGCGTTGGGTTGTTCAGAAAAGTGTCAGCTGCTGAGGGTTCTAGGTTGTCTGTTGCATATAGGGAGGTGTAGTATTTAAGGAGGATGTCATTGATTTCCTCCGGTCTAGAGGTTAATTTACCTGTGGCGTCTGTGAGGTGTGTGATATGGGTAGGCTTGTATTGGCCTTTGCTGAGCCTAGCAAGTAGTTTCCCAGCCTTATTCCCCTGTTTGTGCAGTGTGAGATCCCAGTGGGCCGTGTGGACTCGGTCTAAATGATCCGCCCACGTTTCAAGTTGTTGTCTGGCCGTCTGCCATTTTTCTCTATTTTCTAGGGTATTAGTTTGTTGAAGAGCTCTCTGTGTTTCCCTCAGCTGATTGCTTGCTTCTGTGTATCGTTTGGAGGCATTTTATTTGTAGTGGGACGCGTAGGCAATAATTTTGCCTCGAAGAACCGCCTTGCCTGCTTCCCAGAAAAGGTTTGGATTGGAACAGTGGGGTCTATTGTTGGTGGAGTAATCCTCCCAGGCCGTGCGTAACACCTCTTGTAAATGAGTGTCACCTGCCAGGTATGAGGGGAATCTCCAAATCTTGGGGGATGTTGGAGCTGTGAGGTCCGATAGTGTAACCGAAACTGGGCTATGATCGGAGATTGCTATGTCGTGGATGTGGGATTCCTTGACATAGTGGAGTGCTGAGTGGGAGGCAAAGATGTAGTCGATTCTTGAGAACGATCCATGTGGTGGGGAGTAGTATGTGAAATCTCTGCCCGTGGGGTGAGATAGGTGCCAGGTGTCAGTTAGACCCGTGTCCGAAGTGAAACGTTCTAATAGGGAGGGAATGTTTTGAAAACTGGCGTGTCGCAGTGGGGCTTTGTGAGGGGTCCTGTCCTCTGCTAGGTTGCTCACCGTGTTGAAGTCGCCTCCAACTAGGTGGGGAATGTGTGGTTTATTCATCAACCATCTCGTGGTCTCCTGAAAGAACGAGAGGGTGGGTGAGTTTGGTGCATATATGTTTGAGATCATGATGTCTTTCGATTGGAATCTTAGGTGTAGTGTCACTATGCGGCCTAGAGAGTCGTGTTTCTCCTCTATAATGGTTGGCTGTAGCTTCTTGTGTAATAGAATTATGACTCCGGCTTTCCTGCCGACCGCTGGGGAGCCATGGATACTCCCAACCCAAAGCTTTCGGAGGCGATGGTAATCGTCCGCACCGAGGTGAGTCTCCTGGAGCAGGGCAACATCAGTGCGGAGGCTTTTGAGGTGTCTGAGGACTTTGGTTCGTTTGGAAGGGGACCGTAGTCCCTTAACATTCCATGAAACTACCCGAATGAATGTGTGTGATTGTAGAGGGATCTGCTGTGGGATATAAAACGTACTTGTGTGATAAGTAAGAAGGACTCACGGTTTAGCAGTGATGGGGGGGTTGAGCTCGCTAGGGTGAACATCGGCAGCCTCTTTCCGCGGGAGATGAAAACAAGAAAAGGTGTGGAAACTGTGGGAGGCAAGTAAGAACATTAGTACAGAGAACAACAAATCAAACTTTCTGCACTTCGCTTTTTTCCTCATGAGCAAAAAAAAACAGTTCCTGCGCGGCTTGTCCGCTCATCAGGCAGTGGTACAAGTAAAGATAGTGGGGGGAAGTCTCAGCAGAAGATGGGCAAAACTTGTATATGGAGGGTTAGCACTGGGTCGTGCGGTTCTGGGGTGATGTTGCATATGCGGTGGTGAAGGGGGGGCAAATGTGCCCAGTATAAATGCCAGAATAGTATGCGAAGAGACAAGGTTACATCAAGTTGGAGTCGGGGTTACGCCCCCGTTGTTGTTAGGGCGCAGACGCTTTGCTGGGTCCTTTCTGGGGCTCCTTTGTTCCCTGGAGTCCTGTGAGGTCAGGCCCTGGGTAGGAGAGGGGCTGTTTTGTTTAGAGAGTATAGATCTGAGGAAAGTCTCTGCCTCTCTTGGGGTTTGGAAGGAAAGTTATTTGCCTTCATTGGTTTGGATCCGTAGTATTGCAGGGAAGGCCAGGGAGAAACATATTTTCTGCTTGTAGAGTTCTGAGCAGATCGCCTGGAAGGCTTTACGTTTTTTAGAAACTTCGGCTGAGTAATCAGCAAATATCAACAAGCTAGCTCCTTCAATTTTTAGGGTGCGATTTTTCCTGAGGGCTTGTAGTATCTCCAGCTTGTCAGCGTTGTTGAGGTATTTAGCTATGACTGCTCTGGGAGATTTGCGGTTAGGATCTGGAGGGCCTATTCTGTGTGCACGTTCGACGGTACAAGGTGCAGGTAGGCCAAGCGCCTCAGGGATGCGGGAGGAGCAAATGTGGGCGAGAGCATTATTTGGACAGTTCTCAGGGAGGCCTATAATCCTTAGGTTACTCCTTCTGGACCTATTTTCTGGATAGCTGAGAATGCTTTGTCTTGCTTTTCCAGCGTGCCTGTCATCTGGTATAATTCGTCATCTATATCTGACACCCTGGCTTCAGCAGCAGAGAGCCTGCGGGCCTGCTCCCCCAGCTCCCTCCTCAACTGTGCCATCCCTGTTTGAACTGCGGCATCCACTACCTGGGATATATTGGGAAGCAGGAGGGCAGCCACAGCCTGGGCTATCTTGGAGTATTCATCTGGTGCCTCAGCGTTGCGGGGCTCCAGGGCCTGTGTGTCCATCGTGACTGCCGCCTGGTCCGCGGCAGCGGCCATCTTGGTACACCCTGGCGTCTGGCCTAATGTTCCAGTGCGGCCCGGAGCGGCAGATTCCGACCGAGGAGCGGTTAGAAATCTGTCCATCCGCTGCCAGGTAGCTTCCCCTCACTGACCTGGTGGTTGTTCGGCGCTGAGTCCCGGTATGTATGCCGTATTTGTGCCTGTGAGAGCGGAGCTGTGCGTGCTCACTCCTCTCTCATGAGGCGCCGGAACCGGAAGTGAGTCTGCCCCTTTTTATTTATTTATTTATTTATTTTTTATATATTTTTTTTTTTTTACATTAACCTAGTTGTCTGACTATGGATTTATGTTTATCCCAAGCATGTTTGAAGTCATTTACTGTTGACTGTCTCACAACCTCTGTTGGTAGTTTATTCCAATCATCAACCACCCTTTCAGTAAAATAATACTTTCTAAGATTAGTTTGGAACTTCCCCCCCAGTTAGTTTGAGGTCATGTCCCCGTGTTCTTGATTTTGGTTTCATATTGAAAAGACTGCCCTCCTGAACCTTATTCACCCCTTGATGTATTTAAAGGTTTCAA
>BLSH010202495.1:13493-26676 GCA_018402905.1 Glandirana rugosa
TGTAACCTCAGATACCCTCCCCCCGTAGGTCAAACCCCTCTGGTAAGAGGACTTGGGATCCGCTGTTTTGATTGTTTGAAACGGGTGTTCCTCTCCTGGGGGACCTGGTGTTGACCAAGTTCAAACCCTGGACGTCGTGGATACGAAACCGTGCTCCAGAATAACGTTAACTGGATGCCCCCCTCCCATAGACTCCAATGTTAAAGACTGCTAAAGTCTTTGTTGTAAGGGCCCCTTGAGACACTGGGGCCCCTTACAACAGCACTGCCTGTACCCCCTTATAGCAGCCCTCTGAGTGTGTATGGACACTGGACAACATGCTGGGGAGGCGTGTTGAGGAAAAAAAGGAGGTGAAAAAAACTTAGAGCATGCATGAGGCCAAAGAAGACATTCACAGCATATTGTAATGTTACTAATTAGGTATTGGCAAAAAGGGCAAATATTATATTATCAAACATAAACACATAAAATGTGGTATTAACATGAAACATACCTTAATATAGTCCTTGAAACATACCTTAATATAGTCCTTCTGCAGCACCTGAATGATGGCTGAACATGTCTCCGGAATAATGACTCCAAGAGCCTGGGGGGAGATGCCTGTAGTGAACTTGAGGTCCTGGAGGCTTCTTCCCATCACCAGGTAGCGCAAGGTGGCAATGAGCCTTTGCTCAGGGGTGATAGCAAGGCGCATGCATGTGTCCTCCTTCTGGATATAGGGGGACACCAATGCCAAGAGGTGGGTAAAGCAGGGGTCTGTCATCCGAAGATAATTCCTGAAATCATCAGGATTATTCTCCTGGTGCTCCCTGACTAAAGCCATATGACCAAATTGATCACGGTTAAGTAACCAATTTTTGGTCCAACAACTCCTCTCCCTCCTTCTCCTATGTTGGTTTTGGGTCCAAACAAGGACTCCTAGGCCAACAATAGCAAGATTTCTATCTCTAGAAGGGAACATAGTTGACTAACGAACGGCCAGGAATGATCTAAAGAACGATCTGAAGAACGAACTGAAGAACGATCTGAAAGTCGCTAATCAACAAACTTCAACTAACACAAAATTACATGAAGGAGCCCAAAGGGTGGCGCACGATAACAGCACTTCCTCTTTATACGCTCGTTGCACGTCATTACATTCAGCTTGGTCGCACGTTGCTTGTACGATCGTTGAGTGCACGTCAGTACGGGAGATACAACAGTCAACATACGTTTTGAGCCGTTCGGTCGTACAATCGCCAACCCGTATGTACGAGGCTTTAAACTTTTTGAGTGCCTAAGTGAAAAAAGGAGGATGCAAATAACTGTGGGACTATCTGGCTTTTTTATTTTACTGAGCACAGACAGCGCAGTAACTTTCCATACTCATACTCAAAGGAGAACACACCTTTTTTCTTGCAGCGGTCAAAAACGTAATTTAATTTAAATTCATTAGAGCACACCACAGTGCGGGGACACTCATAGTATCTGCCCTTTCTTTCTGAGGAATATGTGGCAGTGTTTGGAGTAGTCTTTATTTATCTAACAATTTTTACCTGGCTCTTGGTGGTACGGCATGATGTGGAAAAAGATAAATTGATCAATACATATTGATTTGCTGTCTCTCGCACAAATGTACTACCCTCTGACTAAATAAAAAAAATTGTGGAGTAAATTCTTGGAATTCAATTGCTCTTCTTCTGATTGGAAAATGTTTGTTTCTTGGCTCTTATGTTAACGCAGAATACTTTCTGAGTTATTTCCCTAAAACAAGTATGAATATTAGACTTCACTAGCAGCATGTTTGTTTCAGATCAGTCACTTGAAAAATATTGAGGTCCTGACCTATACCATGTATGACCTGCGACTAACCTATACCATGTATTACCTTGCGACTAACCTATATCATGTACTACCTGCAACTAACCTATACTATGTATTACTTGCAACTAACCTATACTATGTATTACCTGTGACTAACCTATACCATGTATAACCTGCAACTAACCTATAACATGTATTACCTAAGACTAACCTATACCATGTATGACCTGCGACTAACCTATACCATGTATGACCTGCGACTAACCTATACTATGTGTTACCTGCGACTAACCTATACCATGCATTACCTGCGACTAACCTATACCATGTATTACCTGCGATTAACCTATACCATGTATTACCTGCGACTAACCTATACTATGTATTACCTGCGACTAACCTACACCATGCATTACCTGCGACTAACCTATACCATGTATTACCTGCGACTAACCTATACCATGTATTTATTACCTGCGACTAACCTATACCATGTATTACCCGCGACTAACCTATACTATGTATTACCTGCAACTAACCTATACCATGTATTACCTGCGACTGCGTACTGTACACTGATCAGTGGATCTACTAAATTATAAATATTTTTGGGACCCCACACATTGTTTTAAAGCTATGTTAATCAAATATATATATATTTTTAAATTATGTCATGCATGGACTTTCATATTGTACATAGGTTAATATTATTTTTAGAAACTGTAGTAAGAAACTTAATTGGGATAGTAGACATTTCATATTACTGTATTTTGGCTCACAATCTGGTCCAGTGTTGTATACATTCACTGGTTTGATTGCATGGGATGATCTGAAGCAGGATAAATATTTTTGACGTTGCCAGCAATATTACACATCTCAATGACATAACAAATAGCGTGCAATGTTTTATGTCACTAATAGCAGCCTTATAATAAAGATTATGCAACAAGAAATAAAATTGTGATTAGCACTGCCAAGTATTTATTTTGGTTTGGTTAAGGTTGGTTCTAAGCCACCCTCACATGGTATGTGAAACATGCAGCTGTACATTATGCAGCTTTTGCATATAACTTGCCCTAAACTGTTTTCTACCCTCAGGAACCTTGTTTGAATACAACATATAAATCTAGTTTGCACGTCACACCTTCCATTAACACTGTGCCAGCATTGTTCTTCTACCCAGTAGATCAGTGACTTATCACCTACCAATACCAGTGTTATTGTTCATGAATAAAAATTCCTTATTGATTAAAACCCCTTGATTTATAGTAGTTATGTCTTTGTTTATACAGGTACATACCATACTTGCACTGTGACAAAGTAGTTTTAAGCTGAATGGTTTAAAAATAGTTTTAACACACTTGGAGATCTTTGGGTACATGTGAAACAAGATATCCAGGCAAGTTTTCACCCCCTTCCCCAACATTGCAAGGGTTCATACTAGTTCTATTGATAATCAGAAAAAAAACTTCCCTAATATGGAACCAGTGCAAACATGTATGCAATGCAGCAATCTATATTAATATATGAAATTATAAAAGTATCAATATATGCATAAAAAATTAAATAAACATTTTGGAGATGCAACCTTGTTTCACTGTGTGTATTAGTGCTTTCTCCCTGGTTTTTGCAAAGACAGGTATGCTGATTGCACGCATGCGGGCTGGATTCATATTCATTCAAGAGTAAAGCCTCGTACACACGGGACGACGATCGTGTTCAACACGTCGTACTCACGACCGTTGCATGCAGAATCGATCGTCTGTGGCGGCGCTTTCAACAGTTGAACGTACGACGGTCGTTCGTGGGAGTTGTATGTGCAGACTAGAAAACTTGGTCGTGTCAACAAGCTCGCATACGACCGTTGAGTCGTGTGTAGAGCAGCTGTGTTCAACAAAGTTGTATTGTGCTAAACACGCATGCGCCAAGTCCACTTTCAACTAACATGAAATTAGAAAGGAACCCAAAAGGTGACGCTACTTCCTCATTATACGCTCGTTCGCGTCATCACGTTCGGCTGGCCGCAAGTTGTATGTACGACCGTCGTGTGCATGTCAGTGGGCTACATACGACCGTCAACGTACGATTCAACACGGTCATGCGCACGATCGTCGTCCCGTGTGTACGAGCCATTAGAGCTCAGGGCTCCACTTGGAGACAGCTCCACCCAGGAAGCCTAGCCTAGAAGGCAGGAAGGACTCCACTCTACAGACACGAGGTCTGAGTATGAGAGTCAGGAGGGCTCCCAGGTTCTCTAGGAAAGAAAGGCTGTAGGTGGCAGCGTAAGCATACAGGTCTGAGGAGCAGACCTAAGGCCTAGACGTGAGGCCTGAAGTGGCTATGTCATAAGTGAGTAAGCCAGGAGGCTGAACTAAACATATATAGTAATGGTGGAACCCCCTGCGAGGGAAATTGCTGTTGTTTCTTTGAATGTTTTGTTTTCTTTAACCACTTAAGGACCAGAAGGATTTCCAGCTTTAGGACCGGAGCCCTTTTTGCGATTCGGCACTGCGTCGCTTTAACTGAAAATTCGGTCGTGCGACGTTGTACCCAAACTAAATTTGTGTCCTTTTTTTCCCACAAATAGAGCTTTCTTTTGGTGGTATTTGATCACCGCTGCGTCATTTCTGATTGCCGCTATAAACAAAAGAAGAGCGACAATTTTGCAAAAAAACCCAAATTTCTTACTTTTTGCTAAAATACAAATCCAAAAAAAAAATATAAAAAAACATTTTTTTCATCGGTTTTGGCCGATTTATATTCTTCCTCATATTTGTGATAAAAAAAAAATCGCAATCGGCATTTATTGATTGGTTTGCGCAAAAGTGGTCGCGTTTACGGATGATGAGAATTCATTTTTGGGGTTTTTATTTATTTATTTTTTTTACTAGTAATGGCGGCGATCTGCGATTTTTAGCGGTACTGCGATATTTCAGCGGACGTGTCGGACCATTTTGACACTTTTTTGGGACCATTGGCATTTATACAGCGACCAGTGCTATAAAAATGCACTGATTACTGTGTAAATGCCATTGGCAGTGAAGGGGTTAACCTGCAGGGGGCGCTCTAAGGGTTAACAGTGTTCCCTGGGCATGTTCTAACTGGGGGGGGACTGCCCTAGCTGGGGAAGGGAAGCGATCACACCTTCCGTGTAGAGGAAGGCTGTGATCACAGCCCTTCCCCCTCACAGATCGGAGGTCCGTGTTTACTTACACGAACCTCCGTTCTTTCACTCCGGGGGGGGGGCATCGCACCCACTCCCTGGCCCTCCCCGGACTCTCCGGCGGCGCGCGATCACTGTGCGCGATCTGGCAGCCGCCGTCGTATGATGGCGTTTTGCCTTACAGAGCTACTTTGCCGCCGTCAAATGCCGATCGGCGGTCGGCAAGTGGTTAAATAAAAGTGGGCTGTCATGCCCTTAAAATGCAGTCTGGACTGACATGTGTTCTTGGAATCGCACCACTAGAGCTTAATCACCCCAGAATCTTACAATTGGTTGAGGAAAATGCTTTGGGCAAAGATGGCGCTCGTCCAGATTTTCGCATGCTGGAAACCATGAGTGTCAGAGACTGTATGTATTGCTATTGCTGTGTGAAGCAGAGATGTGTGCTGTCTCTCAGCCTTAAGGAGACCCTATACCAATTTTTTTTTCTGAGGAACTGTGCATCTGTTACTACAAAGATGCATGTTGTTGCCTGTAGCAACAAAGTCAAGGTCGATCATGAGACCTGTGGTGGATGGTGGAGTAATCCTGATGAGAGTCCTGGCTGTTGGACTCAAGAGGAACCGTTACAGCCACGTGGAGAGTGCTTCCATGGCAACAAGGGATGAAGTGTCGTCTGGATGGTGGGGCTGCCGTGAAGAGGTGGCTCACTGTTCCCACAAAGAGGGCTGGGAGGCCCAAGAGTCTTTCATTTCACCCTGTGACTGCATGGGGAAATACGCCAGGAGTAGGGTTGCCACATTATCCCTTTAATCCAGGATACATAATTACACAGGTTCTCTGGCTGATTAAGGTGGTAATTAAACTCACTTGGTGCCTTATCTGCATTAAATTAGCCTCAGAACCTGTGTAATTTAAATGTGTCC
The DNA here is from genome assembly GCA_018402905.1 of Glandirana rugosa. Classification (NCBI taxonomy): domain Eukaryota; kingdom Metazoa; phylum Chordata; class Amphibia; order Anura; family Ranidae; genus Glandirana; species Glandirana rugosa. The sequence continues at coordinate 19,386 of BLSH010202495.1, forward strand.
TGGATTAAAGGGATGATGTGGCAACCCTAGTCAGGAGTGAGCAACAGGCTGACCTTGAAGTTCAACAGGAGAGTGGTTGCCCATAGCAACGGGTGTGATTTCAAGTCTGCAGACTAGGTGAGAAAGACTGACTATGCGACTGTGCACACGGGAGTGGAAGTGACCCCAAATGGGAGATCTACTGTTAGGGTTGCCACATCATCCCTTTAATCCAGGACACGTATTAATTACACAGGTTCTGAGGCTGATTATAGTGGTAATTAAACTCACCTGGGCCTTATCTGCACTATATTAGCCTCAGAACCTGTGCAATTCATATGTGTCCTGGATTAAAGGGATGATGTGGCAACCCTATCTACTGTCTGTGCTAAAAAAGGACTTGCCTTGCTGCAGTAATCTGTTCAGTGGGGAGGCAAGTGTTAAAATCAAAACTGACATGTGTGAAAATTCAAAGCTTGATGTCTGGGCTGAAACTCCATCTGCTCACGGTGGTGAGGGTGGAGTACTGCAACATGGTGTGGTTAAAAATGTATTGCCACAGTACAGTTTAAACCAAAGTGATGTATTTAATGTTGCTCAGAAGTGTAAAACTGACAAGAGCAGTGTTTCAGATGCTGTTGAACCTCTTGGTCTGTCTATGCCTTCTTGGGCGGATGCAGTGCTACGGAGCACAAATTATTGGGAAGTTTGGGCCAAGAGACTAAAGCCTCGTACAGACGGTGTGATTGTCGTACGACCAACTTTTCCCAAAATCGGCTGTCCATGATTTTGTCTTGCATACTGACGGTAGTAAAGTTATCATTTGACAAATGCGAATGTAGTGACATGCTACAAGCGTATAAAGAGGAAGTTCAGTTGAATGTGAATTGTGAATTACAAACACAGGGTTACATGACTGAACACTTCCGGGTTGTTCCTGGGTTCCGAACATGCGTGTTTGTACTTACAACTTTTGTTTGTCCAACTTCTGTACAGACAAGCCGAAAATCGGACAATGCTATTTTAGTCTGCTCATACAACTTTTGTTGGATGATAATTGAAAATCGGCTGTCGAATGGAGTGTACTAACGGTCGGATTATCGGACGACAGGCTCTCATACAACAATTTTCGGCCAATAATTGTACTTTCACACTGAGGCAGTTTTCAGGCATTTTAGAGCTAGAAATAGCGACTTAAAACTCCCTCCCATGCCGTCCAAGTGTGAAAGCTTGTGTGCTTTCACACCGAGGGGTGTACTTGCACAACATTGTTCTACAAGCAGCATCTCTGGGGAGCTCCCAAAACCCCCTGCCCACTGCAATGAAAAAGTGTTTCAGAAGCGCAACAATATGGCCATTTTTAACCCCTTCTTTGAGGTTTACAGCTTCCCGCTAGTGGCCGAAAAGCACTGCTTAAACGAGCGGTGCTTTACCGTGAACGCAGCCGCAGCCGCAGCCCCAGTGTGAAAGGGGTCTTATAGCAAAGCTCAAAGAAATTTCTGTGGATAAAAGGGAGGTGGACACTGTTGCTGCTGTGACCTAGGAAAAAAAGGCATGTGCCGCTCAGGCTCAATAGGGAGGAGTTATGTGAACAGTGCATCCGCAACTGCTGCTGGAGTGCTGATAGGGGATGGAGCCCGTCCTGGCTCCTGCAAGGTTCAAGAAAGGAAGGGTGACCCCTAAAAATCGCACATCTATGGCGTCCTACTGCAATGAATGGAGTGGCAACGTCACCCTGGTCTCAAACCAGGCCACGCCCCCAATGCATTTCACACCGCCCACGGAGCTTAGTCATGGGGAACTGTTGCTGCTGTGCCAGGAGAGGCATCTGCTGAACAGCCTATGGGCCAAGGGGCATTGACTGTTGCGGAGGTTAACCTTCTCATGTCTGAAAGTAAATACACAACAGAAAATTGTCCACAATGCATAAAGGAAAATGCTTAAAGAAATGCTAGCATCGTGGAGTGTACAGCCGGTGTACAGTAGGCCTACTTCTACAACATCTGTCAGGGACTGTCTTCTCTGGCTACCTGACTCAACTGCAACCAGCACGTTTTGTGTTTCAGGTTTACTGATACCCTTGTGGTTACCCTTGGCAACCTTTTCTCAAAAATACCCAATTCAAACCCCCCAGGAACTCTTGTCCCATCGCCTGTTAGGCAAGTGTCTGAGGAGGGACCACACACAGGCAAGCAGTTATTCTCTATGGGACCGTCCCACAGTAGGAAAGGATAGCTTGCCATCCTTTCCTACGTTTGGGGAACTTGTACCACGGGGTACTGCTGATTGGAGCTGGATATTGCAGGCTGTACTGTGTAGAGATCCCCAATGCTGGAATTATTTACTGCAATATTTGGTTTTAATGTGGAAAGTTGTCTCACAGTGTGCAGGATTGCTTCATAGAAAGGTTCTGTATGAGCAGCACTCTGGAGCCCTGTTGGACAGGTCAGATGTATTGAAAATACCAGCGGTAACAGAAATGGTAAAAGACACTGGTGTGAAAAAATGTGTTGACAAATGTGTGTTGCAAGCACAGTCGCAGTAGTGTTAGACAACAGGGGGCAATGTGAAACTGTGGGACGGTCCCATAGAGAGTAACTGCTTGCCTGTGTGTGGTCCCTCCTCAGACACTTGCCTAACAGGCGATGGGACAAGAGTTCCTGGGGGGTTTGAATTGGGTATTTTTGAGAAAAGGTTGCCAAGAGTAACCACAAGGGTATCAGTAAACCTGAAACACAAAACGTGCTGGTTGCAGTTGAGTCAGGTATCCAGAGAAGACAGTCCCTGACAGATGTTGTAGAAGTAGGCCTACTACCGTCCTGGGAGAGCAGGTCTGGGGGAGGTGAAAAGAAATGGAGGACCCCAAAGATTAGGAAGAGATGCTTATTGAAGCACACCCAGAAAAAGTGTTGGGTGGAGTGCCCCTTTAGGAACAAGGTCAGACAAGTTTGGACTCCTGGGGGTGGTAGTAGGCACAGAGGTGCCAGTGTGAAGGATGGTATATTCTCCCTCCGGTGCGAAAAGGGGGGGGGGGATATGTCAAGATACGACCCCCGTCTCACTGTGTGTATAAGGCTCCATTTACACAGGACGCTGTTTCAACCTCCCCCGAACATTTTTTTTTGACAGCTAGAAGCCGGCGTCTAAAACAGCTGTTTTGCATGCTGCGTTTACCTGTGTTTAGCGGCGTTTTGCCTTTTTCGCGTCTAGCAGCGTTTTTTTTTTAAACTTTTTTTTATTATGGAAACGCCTGTAAACGAAACGGTCCTAGACGCGAGTTACAGTGTTTAGGCATGTTTAGCGGCGTTTACAAGCTGTTTGGCATTTCAAATGCCTCTGAACTGGCAGCTGAACTCATTTTTTTGTGTTCCAAAAAAAGCCTCTAAACTCAACTGCCTGGAAATTACCTTAAATTACCCTGTGTAAATGTACTGATAAGATTAAAGGAAAGTTCAGGGGCAGCTGAAAAAATGCCCAAATGACTCTACACATCCGTTTACCAGCAGCAGCGTAAATGAGGCCTTAGCGCTTTCACCCTGGTTTTTGTTTCTTTGAATATTTTGTTTCCTTTAAATAAAAGTGGGCTGCCATGCCCTTAAAATGCAGTCTGGGCTGACATGTGTTCTTGGAATCAGATGCACCACTAGAGCTTAATCACCCTGGAATCTTACAGCATATGCAAAATAATTTAAATTTTATCTACAGGTGAGTTCATAAACCACAAAGTGATATTAAAGTCAAAGTTTGTTTTATTACTACAAAAACATAAAATGCTTACCTGCTCTGTGCAACAATTTTGCACAGAGCCTTCACTTACCTCTTCTTTAGTGGTTCCCTGCTGGTGCTCTTCACTTCTATTCTCTTCCGAGTGCCCCCACAGCAAGCTGTGTGCTATAGGGGCGCCTGTGTGGGTGCGCTCCAAGCCAGGCTGTGTGCATTTATTGACACACACAGTGCAGCTTGGTTATGCCCCCCTGCTCCCTCTTCACAAGATTTTACTGACAGCAGCAGGAGAGTATGGCTCCCATTGCTCTCAGTGTAGCCTGTATATCAAAGAAGAGAGGAGAGCGGGGCTGCTGGTAAGGACAGCGCTAGAATGTGAGACGTGTAAGGTAAGTATTTGGGGGGTGAGGACAAGTAGTGGGGTGTTTTCTACCTTAATGCAGGGCGTGCATTAAGGTAAAAGTCATCTAGACTTTAGAATCACTTTAAGTGCAATGTGTTTACAAATGGCACTTACATCATAAAATCAACTCCAAAGTAAAGTGTGTCACACCTTAGAGTGGAACTAAACTGTATATGAACACCACAAACTGGAAACGCTATTCAATTCATTTTTAATGTTCAAAGCAAACTCACCCACCCATCCATGTCTCCATGTGTTATTTTGCTAAGAAATTGCTTTGAAATACACCACCCTAGCATTTCTAGTCATGGCCATCTTGAGTGAGGGCATCTTGAATGAGGGCAGATAATTCATGCAGCATTTACTTCCTAGCATGCAGGCAGGAGGGTGTGCTGAGCGGTAAGTATTTGATACAATTTTCCGTTTTCCTGACGCCAACATGGCAGCATACTAGTGATAAATAACTAGCTGACAGTGTGGGTTCTACTTGCCAAACCAATATTCTAATTAGGATGGGACAGTGGACTGAATAGTCCTTCCTACAAAGTCCACTGAAGACAAGGCACCTTTGTCTACTCCGTAAAGTTTGAATAGGTATGCTGGGATGACCATGATACTTCTACAGATAGATACTATAGATGCTCCCAAATGGGCTGCCTATGAGATTGCAACCACTCTGCTAGAGTGCACCGCCGCTGACGGAGGCTCACGTCCCCTCTCCCTATATGCACCACCAAGCCTGCTAGAGTCCAGGCAGTAACCTCTTTTCCTTGATGATTCCCAGCTGGAATGACAAAAGACTTATTAGATGATCTGAGAGGAGCAATTGTGGACAGGTGCTTCTTTCTGAAAACGTCCAGGTCGTGTGACTTTCCTGTGTGATGTTCTGGAAACGTAGGCAATTCCCAGATGTCTGTTAAATAGAGGGCTATTGCTACCTTTGATACAAGATTACCTAGAAGACAGAACTCTACTCTTTTTGAAAAGAAAACTTTTTTTTTTGAAGCTCCAAGAGCTTGAATCTCAGACAAACTTCTGCTTAAAGTTTTTGCAATAGATACTGTCTTGTAGGTAATGGCCCGAACCAAACACTGCTTTGTTGGAGCAAACGGTTGAATGGACAGTAGATCCAGCAACACTAATCGATCCCACTGGGAAAGACTTCTTTCCGTTTGTGACTGAATCCTTACGACTGCCTTCAAAAGTCGTGCAGACTGAAGGATTCTTGGCCCATTTTATTTTTTTATTGCCAATATAGCTGACACTTGCCAGCTCAGTGAGGATAGGCTACGGCTCATGTCCAACCCGACCTAGTGGAAGTATAGAACAGCTGGGGGCAGTAGGATCAATGTCTCACCCTACCGAGATAACGCAAACTTGCTCCAGATTTAAGCAAAGATGTTGTAAGTAGAGTGCCTTCTAGCACTCAACAAAGTAGAGATTGCTCTGGAGCAATCGGAGTTCCCGCCGCCTCCCCTATCAGCACTCTGCTTGCAGTCCCGGTCTGCATATGTGCATAGGGGAAATGTCTTCTGTATTCTGAAGTGAATGACCAGGGAAAACCAAAGGCTTCATAGCCAATATGGAGGATTGGCTATGACAACCATGTACTCCCTTGACAGACTCTAGAGGAATCTCATTACGAGAGATGTTGGGGGGGGGGGGATATATAGGCTAGACTGCAGCCCCAAGGAGAGACCAGAGCGTATGCCCCCTGCGCCTTGGGGTGCGGAAACAAGGCCAGACATACCCAACATTTGTGATTGCTATGGGTAGTGAAGAGGTCTGTCTGTGGTAGGCCCCATGGACCAGGTCAGAGAAGACCTGGGACGTAGACCCACTCATTGTGCTCTGGGAAGCTTGCATGATTGTCGGTCTGCCTGTGTTCAAAAGTCTGCTGGGAGGTAAACTGCTTCCTGGATTTGCTAGTGATCTTCCGTCTCAGATGTTATGGGTTTCACCTCTCTCAATAGCATACTGCTGATAGGGAGAGTTCCTCCCTTGAGCTGAATATAGGCAACTACTGCCCTCTTGCTCAACTGCAAGGAGACTGGTCTTCTCTTGATTCTGTGTAGCAAGGCCTAAGTGCTAAAAAGGCTGTTTGAACTTCCAGCGCATTTGAGACTACCCTCCTTGGCTGGAAATGTCCATTTGTCTTGACCGACAGTCCCTCACAGTGTGCCTCCCAGGCTGTCTTGCTGACATGATTCATAACAATGATCCAGTGTAATGGTTTAAAAGGGCCATGACTTCCTCAAGGCCTTTCCATCACCGTGGACCGCTACTTATACTGAGTGACACTGTTCTCAACTGTGCTCGATCCTGTTTCCTCCCTTGCTCTAAGAATCCTAGTTGAAACTTGCACAGGCGCCCATGGAACCATCGGTATGCATGAAGACGCTGAGCCCAGAAGACTGAGGCACTGAGAAGCCATCAAACAAGTGAAGGTAGCTGTCGTCAGAATTCTCTTCCTGACTGTCACTGCTTTCTCTGATGTAAGCAAAACAGAGGAACTAGCAGAGCACCCCCAACTACATTAACTGTTGGGTTGGAGAAAGTAAGCTTCTCTTTCCCCTATTTTTTTTTTTTTTTGAAGTTGATAACCCAGCCATATCTCTGCATGGTATATATGAGGACCTCTTAGTGTGACAGCAATTGTTCCAGTCCCCTGGATAGAAGAAGAATGACGTCCAGGTAGTGACAAACCCGGAGACCCTGTTCTCTGAGTGGAGCTGACATGGCACTGAGACCCTTGCCAACATTCTCAGAGATATTTATTATTTATAGGCCACAAGGTAGGCTGTTAAAGTGGAGATGCATCTAATCGATCACCAAACTTACTTATTTTGGAAAGAAAAGGAAATTTGGAATGTGGGGATAGGCATCCTGACAATCCAGCAGTAGCATCCAGCTGACTGCTTGTACTGTTTTAATGGACTCCATCTTAAAGATCTCTAAGAGGGCCAACAAGGTTTAACCTCTTTCGATCTGCAACTGGACACTAGCCTCTGTCCCCTGTGAACTCCAAACAGGGTTGGGTAGAAAACCTGCAATCTTTCCTGTGAATAGGACCGGGACAATGACTCCCTGAGTCTAAAGTGTCTGTAAGTATTGTAGCAGCTCATCCGCTTTTGCGGTGGATTTGGCAGAGAAATGGTCTGGAGGAGAAGCAGTGAGGAATCCCTA
>BLSH010202495.1:51833-61883 GCA_018402905.1 Glandirana rugosa
ATACTCACACGCGACTTGTCCGCGTGTGAGTATCGAACTAACCGACGGGACTCGGAGGCGAGTCCCACTAACCTACGCCCCGGGCCCCGCCCAGTGACACCGTCGCCTCCACTAAAGACGAGGGTGTTTCTGGTACTGACGGGTCCCTGGCTGCTCCCCCCTGTCGGCGAGAGACACACGGCTTGAGACGTCTGGGTCGCACGAGAGGCGTACGGTATGGAGACGTTGTGAGGACGGACGACCTAGGGGCAGTTTGCAGCCAGTGACACAGGAGGGGCAGTTTGCAGGCAGTGACACAGGTGGGGGCAGTTTGCAGCCAGTGACACAGGTGGGGTACATTGCAGAGTCGTCGCCCCCCCCGCACTTACCCCATCCAGCAGGCAGGAGTGTTGCAGAGGTATGGCATGCGGAGAGCACGCTGGGTCTGCAGAGTTCGGCACACAGAGAGCGGCTGTCCCCCCTCGTCGGTCCCTGGGCAGTCATGGTCTTTGTGGGAGCAGAAATCACCTCCGCTGCCACAGTGACCCGCCCCGGGCCCCGCATCCAATCACCCTGAGCGGAGGCTCAGGGCAGCCAATCAAGCTATGAGTGTGCGCCTGTTCAGCGCACACTCATAGCTTTTAATGGCTGACCAATAGGCTCACTACTTGGCTGTCATGTGACAGCCAAGGAGCCAAAAAAAAAAGAAAGTCAATGTACCGGCACCACCTGCAGGGGGGGCGGGGTTGACTTTTTTTTTATTCCTTTGCCGGCGGGGAGGCGGCGCCCCAGCGCCCCTCACACACCAGCCACCGCTGCTTTTGGATATTTTTTTGACATGCCATACTGTACATATATATGCGATATACTAGCCAATATGATTTTATATTTTTAAATCTACTTTTCAATAAAGTTTTGTTATATTTGTATTGTATTTTAAATGTGTGTGCAACTGGCTTAAAATGTCCCATGGGAAAATGCAGAGTTTGTTCAATTTCTAAATGGGGATTCTGACAGTGTGAAAGTTTGGTTACTATACCAGTGTCTTTATAGTATCTGAAGATAGATCTGAAAATATGATAAAAAGGTTAAACACACATATGATGACATTTATCACAGATACATAATCTCACAAAAGTGAGTACACCCCTCACATTTTTGTAAATATTTTATTATATCTTTTCATGTGACAACACTGAAGAAAATACACTTTGCTACAATGTAAAGTAGTGAGTGTACAGCTTGTATAACAGTGTAAATGTGCTGTCCCCTCAAAATAACTCAACACACAACCATTAATGTCTAAACCGCTGGCAAAAAAGTGAGTACACCCCTATGTGAAAATGTTGAAATTAGGTCCAAAGTGTCAATATTTTGTGTGGCCACCATTATTTTCCAGCACTGCCTTAACCCTCTTGGGCATGGAGTTCATCAAAGCTTCACAGGTTGCCACTGGAGTCCACTTCTACTCCTCCATGATGACATCACAGAGCTGGTAGATGTTAGAGGCCTTGCATTCCTCCACATTTCCATTTGAGGATGCCCCACAGATGCTCAATAGGGTTTAGGTCTGGAGACATGCTTGGCCAGTCCATCACCTTTGCCCTCAACTTCTTTAGCAAGGCACTGATCATCTTGGAGTTGTGTTTGGGGTCGTTATCATGTTGGAATACTGTGTCACGTACCTGGTGGATGAGTCTGACTTATGCAGTGGGTAACCTCCCTAACAACCCTGACTCGGAAACCCCTGGTAGAGTAGATAGGTGGCTCGGGAGTACAGGATGGCATAAGGGCCTGAACTGGGTCACTGGTGATGGTAGAAGTCCTTTGGTGCACTCGTGCACTTGAAGAATGGTTGTACAGGCTGGGTTGTGAAACAGGCTGGCCGTGCGGAACAAAAGGATCAGGCAGATAGATGGTCGGGTTCAGGCAGGGTCGTTAACAGGCGGGCAGGCAAAGCACAGAAGGGCTAGGCAAGAGAGTGGTCGTAGGCAGTCCAAGGGTCAGTGCAGGCAGGCAAGCCGGGTCACAGGAACAGAGAATCAGATACAGGTTGCTCAGGAATACATACTACACGCTGTAGATCAGACAGCACTTGCTGCAGGGCGTGCAGGGTTGAAATAGTTTGGCGCTGTTTCCGGCACGCGCGTGTTAGCGGCAAAAAGTCCCATTTTAGCAGGATTTCCTCTAACATTCTGCCTGCAGTCCAGTCTCTGAAGGAAGGGGATCATGCTCTGCTTCAGTATGTCACAGTACATGTTGGCATTCATGGTTCCTTCAATGAACTGTAGCTCCCCAGAGCTAGCAGCACTCATGCAGCCCCAGACCATGACACTCCCACCACCATGCTTGACTGTAGGCAAGACACACTTGTCTTTGTACTCCTCACCTGGTTGTCACCACACACACTTGACATCATTTGAACCAAATAAGTTTATCTTGGTCTCATCTGACCACAGGACATGGTTCCAGTAATTCGTGTCTTAGTCTTTTTGTCTTCAGCAAACTGTTTGCGGCCTTTCTTGTGCATGCTCTTTAGAAGAGGTTTCCTTCTGGGATGATGGCCATGCAGATCAATTTGATGCAGTGTTCTGCATATGGTCTGAGCACGGACAGGCTGACTCCCCACCTCTTCAACCTCTTCAGCAATGCTGGCAGCACTCATATGTCTATTTCCCAAAGACAACCTCTGGATTTGACGCTGAGCACGTGCACTCAACTTTTTTGGTCGACTATGGCGAGTCCTGTTCTGAGTGGAACCTGTCCTGTTAAATTGCTGTATGGTCTTGGCCACTGTGCTGCAGGTCATTTTAAGGGTCTTGGCAATCTTCTTATAGCCTAGGCCATCTTAATGTAGAGCAACAATTCTTTTTTTCAGATCCTTAGAGAGTTCTTTGCCATGAGGTGTTGAACTTCTGGGGACCAATATGAGAGAATGAGAGCAATAACCCCAAATTTAACACATCTGCTCCCCAATCATACCTGAGACATTGTAACACTAACAAGTCACATGACACCGGGGAGGGAAAATGGCTAATTGGGCCCAATTTGGACATTTTTACTTTGGGGTGTACTTACTTTTGTTGCCAGCAGTTTAGACATTAATGGCTGTGTGTTGAGTTATTTTAAGGGTACAGCAAATTTACACTGTTATACAAGCTGTACACTGCTACTTTACATTGCAGCAAAGTGTCATTTCTTCAGTATTGTCACATGAAAAGATATAACAAAATATTTACAAAAATGTGGTGTGTACTCACTTTTGTGAGATACTGTATACTGTCTCATTATGTGTACAGAGGGATCGCTGGAGGCACTGACACTAAGAGCAAGCACGATCCTGGATTTCACTGACTTATGAGCTGATGTGGATTCCCACTGATTGAAAGTCTGAGTTCGAGGTCCTCCTTCTGGAGCTTATAAACCAAAAGCGTTTTTTGACCCTCCGTAATAGGGGGTCATTGACTTCCGGTAAGAGACTTGGAGTGGTGGTGCCTTGGTGGTGGGCTATCTGCTGAACATAGAGGACTTTTGCTCAAGATTTCAGTGATTTATATATGGACTTTGTGTTTTACATATGAAATTTTTATATATGAATTTTTTGCGCTGCAGTTTCATATTTTATTTTTATTTGCATTGAGGGGTTCCACCGAAAACCTGTCTGCATAGTCGCATTATATGTCCTTTTTAGCCCAAAGCGCAGGATTTTATCTGTATTCATTATGTGTACACTCTCACATATGATGTCATGTACCAGCAGGGCCGGGACAAGGTCATTTGGTGCCCTGGGCGAAAAAAGCACACTGCGCCCCCCCCCCCCACGGGCGCCCCACATGGGAGTGGTCATCTTACTAACACCTCCCCTCCCTTAAGGAGTCTCCAATACCCTGGGATCCTCCCAGGATTTCTTAACATTAAACAAAGAAGCAGAGCACTCTAATGGGGGAGTGTCTCTAATGAACACAGAGAGGGTCTCTGTTAGAGAGTCTGTTAGAAAGAGACCCCACCAGGCCCCATTAGAGACTACAATGGGGTCTATTGGGACCTGGAGGTGGGTCTATCTAACAGAGGTCCTCTCTGTGACCATTGGAGAGTCTGATAGAAAGAGTCCCCTTCCTGGTCCCATGACAGACTACATTAGAGTGTCACAACAACAATAAAAATAAACAATATTATATTAATAGCACTTTGATGCCCAGGCCCAGCCCAAGAAGACTTCACTTACCTTACATAATGGGCACTGGGACTAGCTGCTGGTCCTCCTGAGGCTGGCTGCTGGTCCTGGTTCCTGGCTGCTGGTCCTGGAGCATGGCTTCTGAGGCTGGACTGCTGGTCCTGGGGTCTGGCTACTGGTCCTGGGGGCAGGCTACTGGTCCTGGAGGCTGGCTACTGGTCCTAGCTGCTGGTCCTGGCTTCTGGTCCTGAGGGTGGCTGCTGATCCTGGGGGCTGGCTACTGGTCCTGGGGGCTGGCTACTGGTCCTGTGGGCTGAAAATTGGTCCTGGGGCTGGCTACTGGTCTTGGGGGCTGGATACTGATCCTGGGGCTGGCTACCGGTCCTGGGACTGGCTACTGGGGCTAGGATTGGTTGCTGGTCCTGGAGCTGGCAACTGGTCCTGGTGCTGGCTACTGGTCCTGGGGATGGCTACTGGGGCTGGTAACTGGTCCTGGGTCTTGCTACTGGGTCTGGCTACTGGTCCTGGGGCTGGCTACTGGGGCTGGCAACTGGTCCTGGCTACTGGGGCTGGCTACTGGTCCTGGGGCTGGCTACTGGGGCTGGCAACTGGTCCTGGCTACTGGGGCTGGCTACTGGTCCTGGCTTCTGGGGCTGGTCCTGGGGCTGGCTACTGGGGCTGGCAACTGGTCCTGGCTTCTGGGGCTGGCTACTGGGGCTGGCTCCTGGTCCTGCGGCTGGCTACTGGAGCTGGCAACTGGTCCTGGCTACTGGGGCTGGTAACTGGTCCTGGGGCTGACTACTGGGGCTGACTACTGGTCCTGCGGCTGGCTACTGGGACTGGGGCTGGCTACTGGTTCTGGGGCTAGCTACTGGGGCTGGCTACTGGTCCTGGGGCTGGCTACTAGGGCTAGCTACTGGTCCGGGGGCTGGCTACTGGGGCTGGCTACTGGTCCTGGGGCTGGCTACTGGGGCTGGCGACTGGTTACTGGTCCTGGCTACTGGGGCTGGCAACTGGTCCTGGCTACTGGGGCTGGCTACTGCGGCTGGCTACTGGTCCTGGGGCTAGCGGCTGGCTACTGGTCCTGGTCTTGGCTACTGGGGCTGGCTACTGGGGCTGGCTACTTGTTCTGGCTACTGGGGCTGACGACTGGCTACTCGTTCTGGCTACTGGGGCTGGGGCTGGCTACTGGTCCTGGTCTTGGCTACTGGGGCTGGCGGCTGGCTACTGGTCTTAGCTACTGGGGCTGGTGGCTGGCTACTGGTCCTGGTCCTGGCTACTGGGGCTGGCGGCTGGCTACTGGTCCTGGTCCTAGCTACTGGGGCTGGCGGCTGGCTACTGGTCCTGGGGCTGGCTACTGGGCCTGGGGTCACTGAACGATCCCAGTCAGAGAAATCCCTGCCCTACAATTTCTGGAGGAGGAGGGGGCGCCATCAGGGGGGACAGCCCATACGGCTATCCCCAGGTTTCTTTAGCTGCTGTTCAGTATGGAAGGAATAGGGTGGGCGGCGGAGGCAGAGAGACCAGAGCGCCGCAGTCTGCAAGCTTTTAGCTATAAAACATAAAGAAACTTTCCCCAGCACGGAGGGACTCTTTCTTCATCTTCGAGTTCCCACTGCAGTAATGACCTGTCATGTAGTGCATGTAGTTCCGGTCTGCCCGGCAGATTGATATAGAAGAGACCAGAACTACATGCACTTGTCGCAAATAGCAAGTGATTACTGCGCACCCAAAAATGAAAAAAGAGTCCCGCCGCGCTGGGGAAAGTTTCTTTATGTTTTATGGCTGAAAGCTTGCAGATCCTGGCGCTCTGGTCTCTCTGCCTCCGCCACCCACCCCCTTCCTTCCATACTGAACAATAGCAAAAGAAACCCGGGGACAGCCGTATGGGCTGTCCCCCCTGATGGCGCCCCCCCAGCCCGGGGCACTCGCCCCTGCCTAGTACGGGCCCTGTGTACCAGCATTCATGTGCTCCATGGGAAGATAACTGGCACAATGTAACTAATAAAAAAATACAGCAAAGGTACAAAGAACAGAAAGCTATCTACAGGCAGCATTTCTGGCAAAATCAACAGGTGTTTTTAGCACATACCAAATTAATATAATAAAAACACTTCAAATGGGCAGCACAGTGGCTAAGTGGTTAGCACTTTCGCCTAACAGCACTGGGGTCATCTGTTCGAATGCCAACTAAGGCATCACCTGCCTGGAATTTGCATGTTATCCCTGTGCCTGCGTGGGTTTCCTCTGGGTACTCTGGTTTCCTCCCACACTCCAAAGACATGCTGGTAGGTTAGTTGGCTCCTGTTTAAATTCGCCCTAGTATGTATGAATGCAAGTTAGAGGCCTCATAGGGCAGGGAATGATGTAAATGTGCAATACATACAGTATCTCACAAAAGTGTGTACACCCCTCACATTTTTGTAAATATTTTATTATATCTTTTCATGTTACAACACTGAGGAAATTACACTTTGCTACAATGTAAAGTAGTGAATGTATAATAGCTTGTATAACAGTGTAAATTTGCTGTCCCCTAAACCGCTGGCAACAAAAGTGAGTACACCCCTAAGTGAAAATGTCCAAATTGGGATCAAAGTGTCAATATTTAGTGTGGCCACTGTGACAGATTCACCCAGGACAGAGGCTTTTGGAGGGGACTGAATGCTAGCCTTTTACCCCTTGACTATGGGCCTGACTCGTAAGGGTGCCCCAGCAAATAATGGACAACTACTATTACTTAAATGGGACAGTAATATTTATCCACAATATCTCCTAGGAAGTATACAAAGACTATTCCTTCAGAGCTATTTAGAACAATACATGTCTCCCCAAGACATGCTGGGACTCATAGCAGACATTGATGTCATCAGCAAGCCACCTGTCTGCTATAATGTGCGTATTGTAAGTAAGTCTAGTTTCTAAGGGTCTTTTCACCCATTGTTACTTGGGCTAATTAACTCAACTCAGGTCTTCTGATTTTGAAGACGACACATCTAGCCTTGGAGGTAGAGTTGCCACATCATCCCTTTAATCCAGGACACATACTAATTACACAGGTTCTGTGGCTGATTAAGGTGGTAATTAAACTCACTTGGTGCCTTATCTGCATTAAATTAGCCACAGAACCTGCGTAATTCATATGTGTCCTGGATTAAAGGGATGATGTGGCAACCCTACTTGGAGGACGCCTGGGCTGGTTAAGTGACTAGATAATTAGTTCATGTTAATTTATGTTTCCAGATACAGTTGAATTGTTAAATTAATATAATCAGGAGGGAAGGGGGGAAAAGTACTCCCATGGCATATATATGCTGTGCCTTGGTTGAGATAAACTGTCATAGTCCATGTTCCTACGATCTAGTGTGGTATAGTTAGTACTGGCGGCTATAACATCTGATCTCTGATGTTCAGACGGAAGAAAGCAGTATTCTGGCGGAAGTACTCAAGCAGAGTAGGTCAGTTCCGTTAAATTGGTGGCAAGTGGTGGAATGCTTCCTGCAGTCTGGGACATCCAAACCTCCACTGGGATCCAAGATCCAGATAGCAGAAGAGAAGAGATACAGATACCAGCAGCCATGGAAGAGGAATTTAGAAGGAGGTTGCGAGAGATGCAGATACAGCACAGGGGAACAGTATCAGAGCAGGTCCTGCTGGGATGGTATGATTCTATCCGCTGCAAACTCTGGAAGGAAACGCTAGCCCGCGAGCAACGCCACCAGAGAAAAATTCTCCCCTCCATCCAGGAAAGGTACTGGTCGCAGTATGGATTGCGGGTACTGTTTTTGGGAGAAAAACCACACAAGGAGCAGACAGCTGAGTTAAGCAGGCTGGTCTGGGCAGAGATGCGGCTGTGTGATTAGTAAGGTGTACGGTCCTCGGGCCTACCCTGAACGTCTTGGGAAGGAGGTGGATATGGCCTTCTGGCTTGGTCCACCTCCTCTCATGGGGTCTCCCTTCGGGGGAGTCCCAATTAGTATCGGGGCGGCCGATTTCGGCTGGCTGCCTAGAGTATGGGGTGGCCTGGCTTTGGCTAGGCGTTCCTAGTGCACGATGCCTCAGTTCCTGTCAGGAGCCTTGCGCCCTGGGAAATCAGGGTATAGGTCCTTCCTCTTCGGAGGAGGACCGTGTGTACACCTAGTGCACTTTTTGTGTCTTCACTTTTGTGTTGTGCACTTTTATATGCACCGGGTGAGCTTTTGTGTGTTTCACACACCACAGGCTTATTTAAAAAAAAAAAAAAAATAGTTTGTACGGGTGGCTATAACTTCTGATCTCTGATGTTCAGACTGAAGAAAGCAGTATTCTGATGGAAGTACTCAAGCAGAGTGGGTCAGTTCTGTTACAGCCACCATTTTTTTCCAGCACTGCCTTAACTCTCTTGGGCATGGAGTTCACCAGAGCTTCACAGGTTGCCACTGGAGTCCTCTTCCACTCCTCAATGACGACATCACAGAGCTGGTGGATGTTAGAGACCTTGCGCTCCTTCACCTTCCATTTGAGGATGCCCAACAGATGCACAATAGGGTTTAGGTCTGGAGACATGCTTGGCCAGTCCATCACGTTTACCCTCAGCTTCTTTAGCAAGGCAGTGGTTTTCTTGGAGGTGTGTTTGGGGTCTTGATCATGTTGGAATACTGCGGCCCAGTCTCCAAAGGAAGGGGATCATGCTCAGTTTCAGTATGTCACAGTACATGTTGGCATTCATGGTTCCCTCAATGACCTGTAGCTCCCCAGTGACGGCAGCACTCATGTAGCCCCAGACCATGACATTCCCACCACCATGCTTAACTGTAGGCAAAACACACTTGTCTTTGTAGTCCTCATCTGGTTGCCGCAACACACGCTTGATACCATCTGAACCAAATAAGTTTAACTTGATCTCATCAGACCACAGGACATGGTTCCAGTAATCCATGTCGTTATTCTGCTTGTCTTCAGCAAACTGTCAAGGGCTTTCTTGTGCATCATCTTTAGGCTTCCTTCTGGGATGACAGCCATGCAGATCAATTTGATGCAGTGTGCGTCGTATGGTCTGAGAACTGACAGGCTGACCCCCCCACCCCTTCAACCTCTGCAGCAATGCTGGCAGCACTCATACGTCCATTTCCCAAAGACAACTTCTGGATATGATGCTGAACATGTGCACTCAACTTCTTTGGTCAACCATGGCGAAGCCTGTTCTGAGTGGAACCTGTCCTGTTAAACCGCTGTATGGTCTTGCCCACCGTGCTGCAGCTCAGTTTCAGGGTCTTGGCAATCTTCTTATAGCTTAGGCCATCTTTATGTAGAGCAACAATTCTTTTTTACAGATCCTCAGAGAGTTCTTTGCCATGAGGTACCATGTTGAACTTTCAGTGATCAGTATGAGAGAGTGAGAGTGATAACATCAAATTTAACACACCTGCTTCCCATTCACACCTAAGACCTTGTAACACTAACGAGTCACATGACATCGGGGAGGGAAAGTGGCTAATTGGGCAAACTTTGGACATTTTGACTTAGGGGTGTACTCACTTTTGTTGCCAGCAATTTAGACATTAATGGCTGTGTGTTGAGTTATTTTGAGAGGACAGCAAATTTACACTGCTATACATGCTGTACACTCACTACTAGAGTTGAGCGAACCTCTGGAAGTTCGGGTTCTGCTGGTCCGGCCGAACTTTGGGACAAAGTCCGGGTCCGGACGGAACCCGAACGATCGCACGGACACCGAACCCCATTGAAATCAATGGGGACCCGAACTTTTAGGCACAAAAATGGCTGTAACAAAGTCCTGGAAAGCCCTAGAGGGCTGCAAAAGGAAGGAAATGGGGGTAAGGGTGGGACAAGTGACCTACAAAGAAATGGGGACAGGGAAATAACTTTAAATATTTTTTAAAAAATAAAAACATAAA
>BLSH010202495.1:79843-90726 GCA_018402905.1 Glandirana rugosa
TCACTGGTGGTGGTCAGTGGGTAGTCACTGGTGGTGGTCAGTGGGCAGTGGGTAGTCACTGGTGGTGGTCAGTGGGTAGTCACTGGTGGTGGTCTGTCGGCAGTGGGGTGACTGGTGGTGGTCACTGATGGGTGACTGGTGGTGGTCACTGATGGGTGCCGGGTGTCTGGTGGTGGTCACTGATGGGTGATGGGTGTCTGTTGGTCACTGATGGGTGACAGGTGAAGGTCACTGATGGGTGACGGTGATGGGTGACTGGCGGTGGTCACTGATAAGTGATGGGTGACTGGCGGTGGTCACTGATGGGTTCTGGGTGTCTGTTGATGGTCACTGATAGGTGATGGGTGTCTGGTGGAGGTCACTGCTGGGTGACAGGTGACTGGTCACTGATGGGTGCCGCTTGTCTGGCGGTGGTCACTGATGAGTGACGGGTGCCTGGCGGTGGTCGCTGATGGGTGACTGGTGTCTGGCGGTGATCACTAATGTGTGACGGGTGACTGGCGGTGGTCACAGATGCGAGACGGGTGACAGGTGACTGGCGGTGGTCACTGATGAGTGACGGGTGACTGGCGGTGATCACTGATGGGTGACGGGTGACTGGCGGTGGTCACTTATGAGTGACGGGGGACTGGCGGTGGTCACTGATGGGTAACGGGTGACTGGCGGTGGTCACTGATGGGTGACGGGTGACTGGCGGTGGTCACTGATGGGTGACTGGTGATGGTTACTGATGGGTGACTGGTCATGCTCACTGATGGGTGACTGGCGGTGGTCACTGATGGGTGAGGGGTGACAGGCCACGGGTGACTGGCGGTGGTTACTGATGGGTGACGGCCATGGTCAGTGATGAGTGACAGGCGACAGGCCCAATGTCCTGGGGACACGCCGACACCGACAGAGCCGGGATGCGCACGCCCAATCGCGCACAATCCCGGCTTAAAGGTGCAACGTCATATGACGTCCACCCGGAACGAAAGCCGCTCCACTCCGCCGTCATTTGACGGCGGGTGGACAGCAAGCGGTTAATGTAAATTATGTCTACACTGGTTTATTATTGGCATTTTTAATTACATTTTTTTCACTTAACTAGTTTTATATTGCCTTATTGTTTTAACACGATTGCTTGTTTAGTCTTCTCCTCTTATAGGGCTGAATTGTGTTTCTGTATTTATTAATGTTCCTGTACATTTGACTTCCAATTACCAGAGGGCGCCGTTCTTCATTCCTGGTTCTGGTCAATCTCACTAAACATTAATTTGTGTCCTTGTATTATCTGTAATAGGGTTTAGTGATGGAATGACTTATGTGGTGCATATCTTAGTATTTTGGGCCTTATTAGGCCTTGTTCCGTTGGTCCGGTGACGGCTGGTGGTGGAACGCAATTTTTCTAGTTCCCTGGTCTTCTGGTGTGTGACGCAGTTTACGGTGTAGCTGGTTTAGTTACCGGCTGCGCTGGAACGCATTAAATTTCCGGTTTCTCTGGTCTTATATGGCATAGCGTCGCCTTGTAGCCATGCCCCTGACGACGTCACGTTGATGACGAAATGCGTTGGGTGCAGCTACGCGACGCTCGCCACGTGTGACCAGGAAGTAGACCAGCGGCTGCCATCTTGGTTATTGGACGCCCGATTACTATTCGTATATGTGCCGGTTTTTACCATACAAAATGTGAGTGGATTTATTTATTATTTATTAAAGCCTGAGTTTTTACAGTCTGCACTATTGGAGTGTTTATATTTCTTTCATGAATGGCTAATACATTATATGAGATCCTCCTGCAAGTTATGGTGATCTGAAGTTTAGCCTGTTTGATCTGAAAGCTTTTGTGTCCTCCCTGGTTGGACCGTAACAGGGGGTCGGTGAGTTCTGGTAAGAAGCTGTGTATGGCGGTGTCACGGGTGATGGGCTGCACGTCTGATCTTACAACACCTCTATCATCATATCATCTGTTTCTGCGGATTTATACAGATTTATATACTTCTTGGACTGTGCACTGCAGCTTTTAGTCATATATTAGTATAACCTGGAATATATTTGACTTTAATCCATAAATTAAGGTATAAGCATTTAAAAACAGTAAGGCACAAGATTGCTAAAACTGACAATGACTTAGAGGACAAACAGTTGATCACATATACCACCCCTTTGTTGTCTGAATGAAATAACAAACGTGAATTGCAAAGTTGATCACCCCAAAGTTCTAAAGAAACCAAGATTGGGAATATCTCCAGTAGGACTATATTCATTGCATAAGCCATCTTAGACCAAAAAGGTGACCAAGGTGCTGCAGACTAATGTCCCTGGTAAAGGGCACCATATACCGCATTCCCTGCGGCATCCGTAAATAACGGAAGGACAGAAGCATTTTGGAAAGGGGTTTGCCAAAAGGAACAACCATTGAAGGAAGACAAGAATTTGTTCCAAACCAATAAACAATAAGATACTAACGAAGAAGTAATGTGTACAAAATGCCTGTTGGATTTAAAACCAAAAATGGCCCTGTATAATCTAGTAGAGAAAACTTGACCAATAGGAATAATACATGTAGCAAATGTAAGTAGGCCTAATAAAGATTGTAACGTGTGAACTGTCACCCTAAGTTTGGAGATTACGAACGCGACAACATATCCTAAACGGTCCAACGTAGACTGTGGGAGGCGGAATGCCATATTGACTAAGTCAATAGTGGCACCCAGTAACTCAATACAAGTCATCAGCCAGCAGCTAATGGCATTCCGAAACGCTGGCAAGTCAAGCGGAATTCTGTGAACAAATACATGCATTCAGCAGAGCCTGCAGGACCAAAGAATAAGAAATCATCAAGGTAATGCAAAATGTTAACAGATCCTGTCAGGAAACTAATGTCCCATTCTGAAAACTATGAAAAAGATTCAAAATACATACATGATAAAGAACAATCCATGGGTAGACATTTGTCATAATAATAAAAACCATCATGACAAAAACCCAAAGAGTTAAAAGCAGAAGGGTGAATTAGTAATAAATGAAATGCTGACTTAATATCAGCTTTGGCCATAAACGTAGATCTACCCAACTGCCGTATCATGAACACTGCATCAAGAGACGCGTAAGAAACAGAACTTAAACAAGGGTCAATATTGTCATTAAGAGAAGCTCTGACAGGGAAAGACAAGTGGTGGATAAGGCAAAAACTATTAGGCTCTTTCTTGGGAATCAGACCTAAAAGAGAAACCCTGAAATTAAGAAAGGGCGGAAAAAAGAAGGAGCCCGCCACCCTGCCTTCAGACACTTCTTTTGCAATTTTATCAGAGACAACAGTAGGGAAATGGCAAACTGAAGCAAGGTTGTCATAACAACAACATACTGAGCCAGAAAATTGTGGCAGCCGGAAACCAGAAGAAAAACTGTCAATTAGCATTTCCGCCTTCTGCCGGTTTGGCTAAATGTGGAGAAATGGCAACATGGCGGCCAACTTCACTGGAGTAACTCCAGAATGAAATTTATCCTTAGAATGAGGCCCTGTATTAGCAGCCAATTTTTTGTAGCAATGAGAGGACAGGTGTGCTCCAGAACAATTAGCACATTCATGCCTGTAGTGACATGAATTGGGCCATTTACATTGCCCTTTATTAAAACCAAACACAAACCTTTTTTAACCCCTTCAGATCTTCGCTATAGCCGAAAGCCAGCTACAGCCAATCCATGGACGTCCACCCTTGTGCATGCGGCGTGCACTCACAGGCATGCCCGCGGGTTGGGCAAACTCGATGTCCGCTCGTGACCCGCGATCGCCTGTCAGAGCTGCAGAACGGTGAACCGCCGATGTAAACACAGCGGTTCTCCTTTCTGTGAAGGGGACATGACAGATCTACGGATCCCTGTCACTGGGATCAGTTAGATCTGTTATGTCCCTGCCAGCCCCGCCCCTACACAGTTAGAACACGCCTAGGGAACACAGTTAACCCCTTCACTGCCCCCTGCAGGTTAACCCCTTCACTGCCAATGACATTTATACAGTAATCAGTGGACATTTAAATTTCTGATCGTTGTATGTCAAAGTCCCAATAAAAATTGCAGATTGCCGCCATTACTAGTAAAAATAAATAAATAAATAAAAATGCCATAAGTCAATTCCCATAGTTTGTAGACGCAATAACTTTTGCGCAAACCAATTAATAAAAGCCGATTGTGATTTTTTTTTTACCAAAAATATGTTGACGAATAAATCTCGACCAAACCCGATGAATATTTTTTTTTTTTTATATTTTTTTTTGGATATTTATTATAGCAAAAAGTAAAAATTATTGTTCTTTTTTTCAAAATCATCACTCTTTGTTTATAGCACAAAAAATAAAAACCGCAGATGTGATCAAATACCACCAAAAGAAAGCTCTATTTGTGGGAAGAAAAATGATAAAAATTTTGTTTGGGTACAACGTCACACGACCGTGCAATTGTGATTCAGCGGCAGCGCTGAAAGCCTAAAATTGGTCTGGGCAGGAGGGGGGGTTTAAGTGCCCAGTAAGCAAGTGGTTAAAAGGGGCTTTTTGAGAAGGCTGTTGATGTAAATTAGGTTTCCTTGGTACGAGGAGGTTCAACCATAAACCCACGTATTTTGACCCCCACATTAGATGTTTATGAACAGCGAGTTTCTGTCTGAAGGACTCATCATAAAAGAACCATGACAACCCGGAGAAGTTCTTATAAGCCTCAGGGATTATTTCTAGGTGTTGGAAGAAACCACTGCACAATTCTGAATGTTGTTCACCCAACACGCTTGCAAAAATACAAAAGGCTTGTAGCCAATTGTTAAAAGTGTGAGGTGCAGATTTACGTTTATCCTCTTCATGTTTATCAGAATCATTCTTCTCTAAACGGTTATCTTTGAATGACGGAAAAAGAGAAAAGAGATCAATATAGTCACCTTTCCATATCTTATTTTTAATAGAGGGAGTCAAATGGAAACCGAGAGGAGAAATCTTGCATGCTATTGCTTCCTATAAACAACTTTCAGGAACACTATGAGGAATCGTTTGTGAAACTGGTAAAACGGTAATATCTTCGATTGGCATTAATGGCGTAATCGACTGATAGTTTACATTAGACATAGACCCCGCATGGAAACCAGGAGGCAGGCATTTCTTAAAATTATCCGCTAAAGAAGCAAAAGATGACATCCACATTAAAAAATGCATTTATTGATGAGACTCACCACTAGGGGTCTCCTGTGACACAGCAGTTGTAGAAGCCATAGGCCTGGAAGACCTTTGAAGGTCATCTGAAACATTCTGCATAGTAGTCATAGAACCTGAATGGGGAGCTGAAGGAGAATAAGAATTAACTACATTAGTAGGACATAAGAAATCAGCAAATTGCTGTTGAAAGTGACTGGTGGGTGAAAACTGTGTTACTTGGGCTGGCAAACCTGAATATCTCCTTTCTTTATCCAAATTGGTCACTAGAGAAGGAGAGTTCAAAACAGAAGGCAATGCAGGTTCAATTAATGAATCGGTGACAGGGGGGTTAATTATCTTCTCCCCAAATTCAGACCCACTAGGAAAGATAGAAGGAACTGGTTGTAATTTTTTTTTAACATTACCCTTTCTTTTTTATTTTTTATTAGGAGGAGGACCCCGGGATTTGATCCGGCGGACCAACATCATTCTTTTCGGCCACACAATACCAGCGCATCTTGCGCATGCGCCGGCTTCCTTCAGTGGCTTCGGGCCAGACATTGAAGATGGCTGCGTCACAGCCGATGTCATCAAAGGTGGGGACGTATCACTGTCAATCACCGGAGGAACCCATGAAACGTCCAGAGGATGAACCAAAGGAGGGGCTCCTATAGGAAGTGACAGGCCGGAAGGACTCGTACGGGATGTCATGGCTGAAGGCTGTGGAGGAGAGGTAGGGGAAGGAGAAAGAGTGGAAAAAGAGGTAGAAGGAGCCACAGAAGAGAGGCAGAGATGCATCAAGGAGTCCCCATCCGGTGTGGAGGCCCCTTTCCATCATCTGGCGCAGAAGATTTTCCATGGTGAGGAGACCAACGCAAGTGATGCTTCTTCTTGTACTGCTGCCTTTGATTTGACGACTGTTAAATTTGTTCTTTCTTCTCATAGGTTATTCAAGTCACCTGGCCTTTTCAGACATTTCCAGAACATTTTGAATAAAGTTTTTGTTAACAGGTAAATAACCAATAAAATTTAATTAAAGTTAACTGCCCATTTGTGATAGTCATTGTTCCCATAGGCAGGGGTCGCTATTGAGCTTCTCCTACCTTTCATTTTATGAGATACCGAATCTTGGGCTTCACTAGCTGTAAGCCATAATCAAAATTAAAATAATGAAATGCTTGAAATATATCACTATGTGTGTAACGCATCAATATAAAATATACGAGCTTCACTTTTTTAATTAAATTACTGAAATAAAATAACTTTTTGATGATATTCAAATTTTATGAGATGCACCTGTAGTTCTGTACAGCCAGTCTTGTGATGTAGACACCCCAGTCACACTGCATTGTAAGGCAGGTGGCTGAATGTATTCCTGGTTTAGCAATGCTTCTTACTTCTTCCCCTGCTCATTAGGCAATATATCTGTTTCACCGCTTGTGTGGAAGGAGTAGGGAGGTGGTTAAGTCCCTGTAGTAAGAAGTACCTGGATATTCTGCATGGCAGAAATGTGCAAATTACAAGTAGTTGAATTAAATTACAAATGCCAGGTAAAACAGTAACCATATATGTTGATAATGATCTGTTTGCTTGGAGTGGCACTTGAATACACATACTTTGTAGATTGGACACTGGGGTTAGCACACATTTTCTAGAGACTGACCTCTGAAGTATTAATACATATGCTTAGGAGACCAGCCACTAAGGGATTTATACACATACTTTGGAGACTGGCCAGTCCTGGCTGACACACGTACTCTAGAGAGTGGCAACTGAGGATTTAAAGTGTATCTAAACCCAAAAGACAAAAATGTTATATGTTTCATGTTATCAGTTGGTAGATGTGGCGGCTGTATTATTTTTCCTTTATTATTACCTAGACATTCTGCCAGTAACACAGTTCCAGTCCTAGAATGATAAAAATCATTTGTTTGTATTAGGTCAGAAATGAGCAAACCGGGCCACAGTCCTCCTCTTGAAGTCTATAGGAGGTATCTTGTAATATTCTTCTGGCCTTTTTTAAGACTAATGTGTGACCTTTGGTATAAATGGTGTGGGACACCGTCATTAAGAGCATGTATCAAAGCAAAATTGAAAAAAAAGAAAAACGTTCAGCCGGGAGCACATCTTTTCATGCAGCTTTAACAAAACTGACAATGCACTGGAGACTGGTCACTGAGGATTAATACACATAATGTGGAAAGTAATTACGGTACTAAGAGCTTAATGCAAAATGGTATTAAAACTAGCCACTGATAGATTCATGAATATACTGTATGCTGTAGATTTGTCACTGACGGTAAATGCACATACTGTACACTGCTGCTGTATGAGGTGTATGTCAAGGGTATGCTGCAGGGGAAGACCAATGTTCTGAGGGTGGGATTTTGCTGGTAGGTCATGCTCTGTTTAGTTAAATTTAGCAATGAATCAGAATTCACCAGTGAGAAAACAAAACTGACAATCCAGCATTATCACTACTTAGGATGTAAGATGCCGTGGCAATTAAAAGTGATTGAATCCACAATGGAAAGAATAGCTCATACGTTGTTGGATCACTATTTAGAAATGTTTATGGGTGAATTAATCATATATGTGTATACAAAAGGTATGTATTGGTGACGCTAAATTTTCCATTTAAAGAACACGTGATTTTGCTTTTGTTAGACATACTTTATCAGTTCCAGCTTAGTAGTACTGCACAATGGGTATTTTTCACTAGGCAACACACGTCCCTGTGTATCTACCAAGGACCCCTACCAATGGTGTCTCCTTGAGGCTCTCATATGAGCTTCGATCCCCTTATCCCAGTTGCTGGTATGCAGTGACTGTTACCCTGGATGAACTCTATGGGCATTACACTATAAAAGGTGATACTCCTACCTTTGATATCTTTATGAAACCTTTTTGTTGTATTCCAGCTGCAATTTTTTTGTAGATTAGTGACCCATCTATAATGCCTTTATCTGGTAATCTTCTGTGGGGACTTGCATCCATTAGACAGTTGTAGGCTGCTTACCCTACACCTGTCCAAATGTTCATGGATCTCTGTTTGGCTTTTACTCCCCCCCCATCTCAGCACTTTTTCTTGTGTCATGGCATTTGGCACACATGCTACATACCATACTATATGTGCTCCAACATATCAGAATGCTCAGTGATAGTACAATGTGCTTGTAACATATAGTTAAAATTAACTTTTGTGTGAACTTTTTGGTCCAGTTTACTCATTCTTCATTGCTGATCCTTACCATTCTGACTTTTCAAAAATTCCATTTGGAATGAACATCCTGCACATATCAGAAAAAAAATATCTTCTATTTAATACATTTTTATTAAGTTATTGGCAACTAAAACAGTACAGAGATAACAATTTCATCAAATACAAGTTATCCAGTTGCAGGTAAATGCTTTGATTACAAATGGCAAAATACGAAAAAAAAAAGAGTTGAACTCAGCCAATGTACATCAGTGCGTCCATGGCAGCCAACAATTAGGCAGAAGACATTATGCATCAAACACATGTGGTACTGGATACAGGCAGTCCTTGCATTATGAACAAGATAGGTTCTGTAGCTTTGTTTTTAAGTTGAATTTGTATGTAAGTTGGAACAGGTCCATTTTTTAAGCATAAATCCAGCCACAAAATTATTTTTACGTTTTGGATAGCATAGGGAAGGGTTAACTGGCCATGCAGTGATATGGGATTGCTGACAGGTCGGCCGGACAGTAGGTGTTAGCATGTGGTGAGCAGCAAGATGGCCGTCTGGCAGTTTCCGGGACCAGCATGATGTCACACTGCCTATGTTCTTAAGTATATCATAGTCATATGTAAGTCGGATGTTTGTAACTCGGGGACTGCCTGTATAATCAAAACGATCAAAGAAACAGAAGAGAGGAAAGAGTGAAGAAACATCTTCTATGTTAATATTTCACTAGTTCATTAAAACATTCTAGTGGTTGCAGGCAAATAGTACCCTAATCCTGATGACTGTTTAGTGCTAGAGGCACTTTATTGAAAACAGTTGATGCTACTGCTTTAAAAAAGTGATCCCAGTACAAAAACTGCATAATGATTAGAAAGCTGCAAGCTTTGAAAGTGGGGAGCGGCAGAAAAAAATGGCAAATGCAATCCATATTTCTGTTTTACAGAAACATGCATAATTGTATATACATTTTCACTTAGGGGTGCACTCACTTTTGTTGCCAGCGGTTTAGACATTAATGGCTGCGTGTTGAGTTATTTTGAGGGGACAGCAAATGTACAATGTTATACAAGCTGTACACTCACTACTTTACATTGTAGCCAAGTGTCATTTCTTCAGTGTTGTCACATGAAAAGATAGAATAAAATATTTTAAAAAATGTAAGAGATGTACTCACTTTTGTGAGATACTGTAAACATACAATTTTTAATGTGTTTTCCCCAAACTGACTACCCTTCAGAACTGTTGTCACAATGCTCACCAGTACCAGACAGTGAGTCAAATACCACAGAAATACCTGTGGCACCTGCGGATATTAAGTTATCATCCTTGCTTTGTTCAGGGGGAAAAGACTGAAGTCTAGAAGTGTTGCCCCACTGCTGGAACTAAAAAGACAAGTGAGCCAAGCAATCAACAAAGTCAAACAACTGAAGAAGACAGAACTTATTGTAAGTCTAATTCTGGTAGCATCAAAATATTGGAACTGGTGCATCTGAGACACTACCTCCTGTGCAATGCAGTGAGCCAAGAACGCAACACTCAGCCTGAGAAGTCTCTGCAAACTTCCATGTATAATCCGTGCAAAACTGGAGAAAGGCTGGTGCCATGGAAGTCAACTAAAACATCATTTTATAATTGCAGGTGAATAACATTCAAAAAAGCCAACGCATTTCGAACATCAGGCCTAATCATGGCTAACAAATAAGTGACACAAAGCAGCTTAAATAGTGTAGACTAAATCATAATCATAAAAATCATAACCCCAAGGGTCACATGACCCAAAAAAAGGGTGGCGACAAATATGAAATCATACAAAAAAGAGCACTATAAGCATACAATTGTACATCAATTTATATAAAAAGTGTATCACAAGGGGGCGTGGCTAGCCGGCGACAGTGACGGTCGCACACTAGGAGAGCTCCGGGCCTCGGGACACACAGCATCGCCTACCCAGCGAAGGGTGAGAGCAAATCATGCCAGAAGACACACCACTCACCGCACAACCTGCCGAGCAGCGAAAGAGGAGCTCGCAGCGCGCGGCTCCGCAGAAGCCGACCGACTTCTTCTCGGCCAAGCCTAACAAGGGAGCCCAAGATGGCGGAGTCCCCTCACTACAGGCCGCACGAGACGCGGAGCTGTCACAAAGCTCGGATTCATCTACTTCCTCGGTATGTACAGCATTATACCGACAGAACACAGGGGAGCCCATACACACCCCTCCTGACAGTCCCACAACCCGCAGCCCAGCGAAGGCAAAAAAGCCAGACAGTATAGAGATGCAGGGGACACAGGGGATGAGTCAGACATGGAGGAAGAACAACCACAAGCACAGGCCCCACAGCCTTCCCTAGAGCAATTCCCCTCCTCATCTCACCCAGTCTCTGTCTCTGACTTGAAAGAGATGCTAATCTCCTTGAGAGATTCTATGCACTTTGAAATGAAAAAAGCATTAACCCCTATTAAAAATGATATAACTGAATTGCAGCAGAGAATGGAACAGGTAGAAACTAAACTTGATGAT
>BLSH010202495.1:113411-140297 GCA_018402905.1 Glandirana rugosa
TCTGCCTCCGACGTCCCTTCCAATCGTCGTTCGCGCGGGGTCCCCTATCCGAGTGTCCCCCGGGCCTCCTTCTGCTCCAGGGGGTGAGAGAGGGGGGTGAGAGAGAGGGGGGTGAGAGAGGAGGGGTGAGAGAGAGAGAGGGGGTGAGAGAGAGTTTCTGCAGTCTCCCCCTCCTGTGTCCCCCTGTCCCAGTCTGTGTCTGCAGGTAGGGGTATGTAATACAACAGTACCTTCTTGCCAGCAGTAGGAGGACGTTCATAATTACCATCAGCAGGCAGGACC
The DNA here is from genome assembly GCA_018402905.1 of Glandirana rugosa. NCBI lineage: Eukaryota > Metazoa > Chordata > Amphibia > Anura > Ranidae > Glandirana > Glandirana rugosa. The sequence continues at coordinate 113,694 of BLSH010202495.1, forward strand.
AGTTGGTGATTATGGGGGGGCTGTGCTGCGCTCCCTCCAGCGCATCCATTTAGTGTGATAGCTGAACTGTTTCGAGTAGCAGTCCCTGCGCATCCCACACGTCCTCGTCTTCCTCCGGGCCCCCTGTGAGCCTATCCCCTGGGGCGCGCTTGCTGCTAACCTTCCCTGCAGCCTCCGTCTCTGAGGCCACCCACTCACCATGTGGAGATGGTACTCGGAGCCGGGTGCTGTCATCCTGCCTGCGCACTGAGGCCTACGCTGCCGCTCCCCTCCACCGCACTCCTCAATTGAAAGCTCTACACCAGTGGTTTGGAACAACAAAGCCCACAGGATAGCCAAATCTCTTGTCTATTCACCGTGCATCCGGGGGGGGGGGGGTCTGAGCGCACCTAAAATTATTAAATATTATTATGCCACTCATCTACACATGGTGGTCTCCTGGTCCAGCCAATCTCCCCCAATAGATGGACAGAGATTGGGACTGGAGCAATATACTCGGTCCATCCCTGTTCTCTGATCTGGTCTAGGCCTCTGCACGGGGATAAAGCTCTGCAACACATGTGCTTAGCTTCCATGACATTCTCTATGCAGATGTGGAGCACAGCAGCCAAAAAATACTCGCTCTCCTCGCCATGCCCTCCCTTAACTAATATCCTTTTCAACCCTTTGATTCCAGGTAGCCTGTCCATTAGACAAATGGCTCCTTGGACTCCGCCATTTTGTACACCCGGTGACGTGTAGATTTCTGACCTTTGAGGACATTAGAAATAAACATCAGTGATATATTCAGCTCTCTCTAGCTTATAACTCATTTAGTAATTATTTATATCCAGCATAACCAGTTAAACCACATTGCTTGTAACAGTGGTGACTGGATGCCCCGACTACAGTGTGTACCCATTGGGGTGGTCGGGTCATCGTAGTTACAACATAGTTGTACTCAATAACTTTATCTGAGTAATGTTTGTCAACTCCAATCAGGATCTCCTTAATTGACTTATTCCTTAATCCTCTCAGTGAGACCTTCCCTATGTTCCTTCCTTCTTGTTGATTCTTTCCCCCTTCCCCCTTTCCTATATTGCCATATACTTATATATAGGTTCTTAATCTCTCAAATTAAGTTGGAAAGTGAGGCTATATACCGAAAGACTTAAATTTATACTTCACGCATCTGTATAATTTGAATCTATGATATAAGTCCGAGCTATTGTTATTATAGACTAAAATCTGTAAGAACCTTCTTCTATGTTATCTGTGACATGTTTAATAAAAATTATATTGGAAAGGGAAAAAAAAAAAAAAAAAGAAGTAAACATCAGATCCCTGCAAATCTACATTATTCCTACCTTCAAATCAAATATTTATTTGCACCATTAATCTCATCCCTTACGTTAGATAAACCAAATCAATTTGAATTAGCGTGCGCCCAGGGACCTTACCAACCACATTTGATTTCTATGATATATCAACAACTACATGAAGCTTCCCCTCTCTCTGACAACACCCATGCATATATGGTGAAATGGTTGCATGTTTTGCATAAACCAATTCTCCTCCATATCTGGAAACAGATATGGTCCTCTGCTTTTAGCTCCTCTAGATGTGTGACACAGAAAAAGGCGGTGGTTAACCACTTCACCTCCCCGGAAGGATTTCCCACGTTACGACCAGAGCACTTTTTGTGATTTGGCACTGTGTCACTTTAACTGACAATTGCGCGGTCCTGCGACGTTGTACCCAAGCGCAATTTGCATCCTTTTTCCCCACAAATAGAGCTTTCTTTTGGTGGTATTTGATCACCTCTGCGGCATTTCTGATCACCGCTATAAACAAAAAAAAGCGTCAATTTTGCAAAAACAACAATATTTCTTACTTTTTGCTAAAATACAAATCCAAAAAAAATATAAAAAAAACAAATGTATTCATTGGTTTTGGCTGATTTATATTCTTCCTCATTTATTTGGTAAAAAAAATATCAATCAGCGTTTATTGATTTTTTTTTACTAGTAATGGCGGCGATCTGCAATTTTTAGCGGTACTGCGATATTGGGGCAGACATGTCGGACATTTTTGACACTTATTTGGGACCAATGACATTTATACAGTGATCAGAAATTTAAATGTCCACTGATTACTGTATAAATGTCATTGGCAGTGAAGGGGTTAACCTGCAGGGGGAGCTCTAGGGGTTAACTGTGTTCCCTAGGCGTGTTCTAACTGTGTGGAGGCTGGGCTGTGAGGGGCATAACAGATCGTGTTTACATTGGCAGTTCTCCGTTCTTACGCTCTGGCAGCTCATCATGGCTCGCCAGCGGACATTGGGTCCGCCCGAGCCGCGGGCACACTCCTCCGGAGTACGGTGGGCACGAGCGCATGCCGCCAGCGGTGCGCCCCCTAGCTGCCACTCCGCAAATCGCCGTCTATTTACGGTGATTCACGGTACATGTCCACACTTTGGCAGTAAATATACTGTGCGTAGTGTGGAAGTGGTTAAAATACTAATGTTTTGGTATAGGACTCCAGACATATTTCATAAACACAACCCAACCCAGTCTCCTCTTTGCTGGAGATGTGGTCAACAATGGGGTCCTTATATCATATCTTCTCTCAATGTTCACAGTTACAATCCTTTTTGTCCGAAGTAAAGTGTATGCTTCAGACTCTAAGCGATGCATTCCTACCTTTAGATCCAATACCTATTAGGTCTCCCCTTCCCAGGACTTAAGAAATATACAAAGCGGTTGTTATCATATGTGCTGTTGGCGGCTCGGAGGGCCATCCCAATGCTTAGGCTTTCAGAAGACCCTCCATCCCTAACCATGCTTCAAAAAATAATATTAGACATTTGTAAAATAGAATATCTTACAGCTACAGCTACAAAGTCTGTTCCTCAGTTTAACAAAATCTAGGGTTGTGGTATGCCTCCAAATATGGGAGGACCTCTGTGTCTCCTTGAGGTGAACCTACAACTCTATTATAATTGAACTCCCTAGAGGGATAATTAATTAGTCCTACCCAAGTTATTTCTACCACACCACACCCATTCTCTCGATATTATTGGTATGCTTCATACATATTATTGCTACGGATAATTTGTATTCGATTCGTCTCTGCTAAACATTTGGCCTGTAATGTTAGTTCTTCTTGTTATAGTAATTATACTTGTACCAATCTGTGTAATGATCTATTTTGTAAAAGAAAAAATGGAAAATGTTTGTATAATTGTATCTTTCTCACTTAATAAAAATATAATTATGAAAAAAAGGGTACAAATTATATATCAGAAGATGTAAAAAGAAAATTGAGGCTGCAAAATTCAAAACAAATTGCATAGTAAAAAGATCAGGTCCGAGCATGTAGGCCCTTTACAAGACAATTTAGAGTTGGTGACCTTGGTAAAAAAGAAGGCAAATGTATTATGTACCTTCTTTAGCTCTATGTATCCTATGGAAAATGGGAAAGTTTAAGTTCATAGTGTGCCCAAAAGAACCACTATAGTTCAAAACTGATATGACAGAGAAACATTTAGACAATATAAAGGTGAACAAAGCACCTGGACCAGATGGCTTTCACCAGCTTGTCCTCCAAGAGTTGAGCTCTGTTATTTCAAAACCATTGTTTCTCATTTTTAGATGCTCTTTGATGGGTGGAGTAATACCACTGGATTGGTGTGACGGCAGTCACTTTGGGCGGGGGGTTTGTGGAACCCATATTACCTCAGAGAGGTTGGGAGGCTCCTTGTCCAGCTCCATGGAGCCCACCTTATGTGTAAGTCACCCTGTGTCTATTAGAGGCACAGGGCGACCTGAGAAGCCCAGTCTGGTTGGTCCTAAGTTACCAGGCAGTCACACTTTTCCCAGCCGGGCTTGTGAAACTATTATCATCCACCATTGTTACCCCGCCTGGCTCTTCTTCTTTAATGTTTGTATTGAGTGTTTCCAGCATGAAGACCAGGGGCAGGGAGGAGAGGGGAGGGGGGAATCCCTCCAACAGCCCTGCCTGCTAATAAGGTGGTCTGCTGTTGATAAGTTTAATGCACCTGTGTGTCTATTGTTACAAGATGTAATGTTTACCTCGCCCTGTGTCTTTATGGGGAGGGGGGTTGTCCTGAGTGTATACCTCTGTGTACATGTGTTACAATAAACAGTTCCTGTTTTACCCTACACTGGATGCTTCGGCTAGTGGCTGGAAAGGGGAAAAGGGACCTTGGATCGGGCTGGTTCCGGACAAAGAAAGCATTTATGGCGGACATACTCTTGTTGAGAACGGAGGTCTGTGACAATTGCCATAAGGTCATTGTGGTGCCTATATTTAAAAAGGCATCAAAGTCTTTACCCAGATACATGAAAGTGTGCTAGAACACACTATTTTAAGCAATAGTAAGCATGAATTCATGAAAGACAGAAGTTGGCAACCAAATCGTATTTCTTTTTTTTATGAGGTATTAAGCAAAAACATAGTGGTTGTGGATATAGTATTCTTGGATTTTGCTACAGCATAGGATACAGTTCCCCACACATGCTTAAAGTGTAAGTTTAATTCTACAGGCTTAGAAAGCTCAGTTTGTAAATGGGTAGAAAACTGTCTGAAAGACTGTATTCAAAGAGTAGTAATTAATGATTCATACTCTGAAAGGTCTAATCTTATTAGTGGTGTATCCAAAGGTTTGGTGTTTACTTATTTACTTTTTAACATATTTATAAACGATGTAGAGTTTGGGGTTAAAAGTACCATTTTAGTGTTTAGTGTTTGCAGATGACACCAAGCTATGTAGTGGAATAATGACCTTACAGGATGTCTCCAACTTACAAGCCGACCTCAATGCACTGTTTAATTGGACAACTATGTGGCAAATGAGGTTTGATTTTGATAAATGTAAAGTTTTATACTTAGGAGATAAAATATGTATGCATCATACATTCTAGCAGGAAACAACTGGGGGAGTAAATAGTAGAGAAACAACCTGGGTGTTCTGGTAGATCATCGACTTAATAATAACATGTAATGCCAAGCTGCAGTTTCTAAAGCGAGCAAAGTCCTTTCTTGTATTAAAAGAGGTATAGACTTCAGAGACAGAGAGACATCATTTTGCCTCCATACATATCATTAGTAAGACCTCATCTGGAATATGCAGTTCAGTTTTGAGCATTGGTTCACAAAAAGGATATTGGAGAACTGGAAAAGGGCAAAGAAGGCCAACCAAACTGATAACAGGCATGGAGGAGCTCAGCTATGAGGAAAGATTAGCTGAACTTATTTTTATTCTCCTTTTAGAAAAGGCAATTAACCACTTGCCGACCGTCAATCGGCAATTGACGGCGGCAAAGTGGCTCTGTAACGTGTCCGGGGAGGGCCAGGGAGCGGGTGCGGCAGCTTCGATTGCCGCCGGCTACCCGCGATGGCCCCCCCGGAGCGAAGGAGCGGAGGTCCGTGTAAGTAAACACGGACCTCCGCTCTGTGAAGGGGGAAGGGCTGTGATCACAGCCTTCCTGTACATGAAGGCTGTGACTACTTCCCTTCCCCAGCTAGGGCAGTCCCCCCACAGTTAGAACATGCCCAGGGAACATACTTAACCCTTAGAGCGCCCCCTGCAGGTTAACCCCTTCACTGCCAATGGCATTTACACAGTAATCAGTGCATTTTTATAGCACTGATCGCTGTATAAATGCCAATGGTCCCAAAAAAGTGTCAAAATGGTCCGACATGTCCGCTGAAATATCGCAGTACCGCAAAAAATCGCAGATTGCCGCCATTATTAGTAAAAAATAAAAAAAAAATAAAAACCCCAAAAATGAATTCTCATCATCCGTAAACGCGACCACTTTTGCGCAAACCAATCAATAAACGCCGATTGCGATTTTTTTATCGCAAATATGAGGAAGAATATAAATCGGCCAAAAACTGTGAAAAAAAATGTTTTTTTATATTTTTTTTTTGGATTTGTATTTTAGCAAAAAGTAAGAAATGTGGGTTTTTTTGCAAAATTTTCGCTCTACTTTTGTTTATAGCGGCGATCAGAAATGACGCAGCGGTGATCAAATACCACCAAAAGAAAGCTCTATTTGTGGGAAAAAAAGACGCAAATTTCGTTTGGGTACAACGTCGCACGATCGCGCAATTGTCAGTTAAAGCGACGCAGCGCCGAATCGCAAAAAGGGCTCCGGTCCTAAAGCTGGAAATCCTTCCGGTCCTTAAGTGGTTAAGGGGGATATGATCATCATGCATGCTGTAAATACATAGGTGGTCTATTTAGTGAACTTGGAGTAGAGTTATTCACTTTCAGGTCATTGCAGAGGACAAGGGGGCACACATCTGTAGGAAAAGAGATTTAACCTCAACATACGAAAAACCCTCTTCACGATAAGAGCTGTGAAAATGTGGAATAAACTCCTTCAAGAACTGTTTCTGCCCAGCTCAGCAGATTGTTTAAAAAAAGAGCTGAATGCTTTCCTAAATGCACAGAATTTAACTGTATAATAACATTTATAAGTAATAACACCAGAGATCGTTAATCCAGGGAGTATCTATGGGGTTGATTTACTAAAGCTGGAGAGTGCAAAAACCAGTGAAGCTTTGCATGCTAGCCAATCAGCTTCTAACCTTGACAATAAAACCTTGAAGCTGATTGGTTTCTGTGTGGAGCTGCACCAAAATTTTGCACTTTCAAGCTTTAGTAAATCAACCCCTAAATGCCTCCTGGCGCAATTGGACCATGCTTCATAAGTTTTTTTTTTTTTTTTTTTTGCCTTCCTGTGGGTATAGGATTGTGTATATGCAGGTTTCCTATTTATTTATTTTACAGTTTACTATGCTTCAATTTGTGAATGAATAGGAGGCTCTGTACATCTTTACAGAGGCTGCTATTTATTCATCTGCAATGTAACTGAGGCTGCAGAGAAAGGGAATGAAGACTCTCTCTGTTTCCTAAAAGAATCTGTTTATACCCCTGATGTCTAACCAAAGCCCCCCCCCCCCCCAAAAAATAAATAAATAAATAAATACAAAAGAAAAAAAAAAAACTATAGTAATGCCTTGTTCACACGGGGCATACTACAGAATACACCCAAGCGACACCGTGTTTACCCACAAGACGATGCACAAGTGCAGCTGCTGCTGCATCCCAATTGACCTGAATGGGCTGCCTTCACAGGGATGCATGAAACACATGTGCATCCTCATGCCTGTAAACACAGGTTGTATGTGTGCCCCATGTAATATGAGGCCTAAGTAGGAATTTAACAGGAATTTTTGTAAGTTATGCTGTGTCTATGCGTTCTAATAATAATTTTAGTGCATTTTTAGTGAAAATAGTGATTTGACATGTGGGCAGGCATTGTACTAGCCCCTTGACTTTTTTTACTGCAACCCCAAATCAGACAGCCTAGATCCGGCTTGAACTAGATGGACTTTTTTCAACCTAACTATGTAACTATGTAGTTACAGCTTTGCTTTCAGAATTCGTGTCCTCTTTCTTGCACTGTAGGAATATCGTTTTTCATCCATTAAAATGTTTTGCTTTAGTAATTTAGTTTGTGGTTGTGTCTCAAAACCTTTAGACATTTTTTACCTTGTTATATACAGAGACCACAATGTTACAAACAAATCTCAGCATGCTCCTCTAATTCCAAGTCTGCTTACCCCTAGTGCATGTAAAATGGAACATTTTTTGAAAAAATAGACCTACTGACATTCAAAATCTAAAATAACCTAGGCCACCATTACTAAAAACTTGCTGCTATTTTATTCTCCTGTTCCCCCTTTCAGTTTTCAGGCACAAATAAAATGATTGTCTCTAGATTCTTCTCTAAGACTATGTTTACATCTGTGTGGGTACAGGACTGCGCGTAAGTTCCCACACGCAAAGCTTGCTGCATTTAAGGAAGCGTTAATGGTATCCCCATGTCAGTGGTGGCCCGTCCATTAGGGGCGCACGGGTGCCGCATCCCCATCCTTGCATCTGGCCCGTTGATCTACATACAGGGTGCTGGACTATGGATTCCAATGGCAGGGGTGTGTTTTTTTGAAGCACGTGATTAGAGCTAGAGGCTCTAATAGGCTTCAAAAAAGGGTGGTCTTGGGCTGCAGAGCACTGCGCCCCAATCCCACCCAGTTGTGTGACAATAGTGAATGAATATTTGCTATTGCCACACTGATCCTCTTCCCGGCCAATCGGGAAGTGGGTCATGACACCCATCACCTGATTGGCGGAAAGGAGATGTGAAATGATTGCCCACCAGGTGGAGGAGGGAGGAGAGGCCGGAGAACCAAGACCTGACCGCAGCCTGGAGAGAAGCCACCGCGGCCCAGAGCGCTGCCCGTGAGATCCACCACCCGATATGGGGTAAGTGTTGCCCTTGACCTACTGACTGACCAATGGGGGGTGCTGCCCGTGAACTCCATGACCTGGCCGGCCAAATGGGTGGGGGCTCCAGTGCTGTCTGTGACGGGGGGTGGCAGTGGGTGGATTGTTTGCTGCCCCCCCCCAAAAAAAAAACACCAGCCGTTACTGCCCATGCATTGAAAAACACGGTGTGCTTTCCCACACACAGAAATGTGCGGCTACATTTTAGAAGAGGTGCAGGGACCCTTTTTCCGCAGGAAGCATAGGAAGCGCAGGTACAGCAAATGAATGGGCTGCTGTACCTGCGCAAACTCAGAATTGCTTAGATGTGAACCTAGCCTAATACCTTTGGAATCATGCACCTTCTACTCTCTGTATCTCATTATCTGGTTTAATCAAGGAGGCAACACATTGGCCACATTTAAATCCACACTAAATACCCACATGCTTGCTATACATAGGATTAGCGTTGGGTTCATAGCTAAACATAGCAGCCCTGTGCCTATAGGTAGGAGAGGCAGGAAGGCTGTTTTTGCCTGTATATGTATCAGCCACAAATGTTCCCCACAACCAATAGGAATAGCTTATTTACATGTTGGGGTTGATTTACTAAAGGCAAATAGACTGTGTACTCTACCTCATTTACTAAGCTCTGGAACAACTGGACCTGCACAGTGCAACTGCACTTACAAACTGCAGTCTATTTGTGTTTAGCAAATCAACCCCACTGTCACAAGATTATTTGCCAGAATATGGCCAGTAAAACAAGCCAGTACTGTATGTGTGGGTGTTACATTTGGTGCTAAATGTTCTGTGCCTTCAGGCTCCTGTGTGGAAAATCTGGCCCTGCATGGTATCGTATATGAAGGCAAATATGTTCTCGCCTATGGCTGCATTCACAGTGCTCTGTTGAAAAAAAAAAATGCAGTAAAAATGCGCTTTTGCTGCTTTTTGCCTCATTTTCTGGACTTCTGATTCCAAACATGTATTTGTGAATCTTAGATATTTGACTCAAAAAACACACCAAAAACACAACACAGGTGCATTTTTATACATGAGGTGAGTTTTCTATAGGTTTCAATGGGGGATGTGTTTTTGTGAGATTTTGAAAAGTGTACCATATACGGTGCATACTAGCTCATTATGCTATTGTCTGGCAGGTTTTTTGTTTTTTTTCACTGGGTAGACAACCGCTTTAAACAGCCCACTCGCCGTTGTTTTTTGGCGGTTCCAGTGCGGGATTTGTTACGTCACCAGGCCGACTATTCCAGATCACCCGGGTTTGTGAGTCTGTTGATTCTTCAAATTCAGTGTGTTGCGGTGCTTTATTTGTGGTTTGTCGATTGAGTCTTGCTCGCTGTTCGCAGTTAGGATTCCTAACCCTTATTTTTGTATCATGTCTTACCAAGTTATTTTGGTCATCACATTTCCTTGTCATGTTCGACTCGCAACGGAACTTACGAATCGTTCATAAGTCCCCAGCGTGCAGTTATGTTATCATAAAACCATTTCACTTGTTCCTGGCACATTGGTTCGGTCTGATGCACTATGCATACCGGTATAAATCGGTTTATGTAATTTGCCTTACAATAAACTCTCACAAGTTCTTTTTCATTCTACCACTGCCCAGTTCGAACCTAGTCGCAGCGGCGGCACAGCGGTTCGTTCCGATGCACTACGTACACCGGTATACATCTGTAGCTCCCTCCTAGTTTGGGTGTTAGTGTGTGTATATAGTTTTTGGCTTTCTCTGCTTAGCAGGAGAACAGAGAGGTCAATTTGGATGCTGTCTGCTTATCAGAGAGCCTTGATTTGAGTAAGGTCTGCTCAGTGTGCTCTGGTGCTGATCCATGTGGTCTGGAAAGTTTTACACTGTCCAGTAGTATGGATTCCTATTGGAAAGTGGGAGGAAAACACAGCCAGTGACAGCAGGTGTATGTGGATGTTGTTCTGACCAATTAGCAGGGGATGTGCCCCTCTGCATTTTGGGTGAACACATTCATATAAAAAGGAGCACATGGGCTCAAGGCCAGGAGTTCCTGCCCACCCAGACCTCAGGGGTGGAGGCGCGTGTTCAGCTCCTGGCTGCTAGGCCTGAGGCCTATCCAGGAGGCTGACAGATGCTGGGCCTGGTCGAGGCCTAGCTGGAGTTGCTAAAGCTACAGCCCAGAGTTCCTTTAAAGCTGGAAGGAGGCTACCGGCTGTCCCGGAACATGGTGTGAGTACAGACCTGTGAAGGGATCCCTGAGACTGAGTTGCTAGAATCCCCCTCCTGCTCCTCATAGTCAGCTAACTGGGTGTGTGAGCTAGAAAGGAGACACTGGAGAGTGTCTTGAAGAAACAAAGTCCAGCCTATCCCCTACTGCATAAAAAGGGACTGGTTTCACTGAAATCAGTCTGCTATGTAGTGCCACTGACAGTCTAATGTATAGAGATAGGGAGAAGTTGTCCTCGCTTGAAGTCAGTTAACTTGGCGTATCCTATCCATTCCCTTCTCCTATCCAAATTCTACAATAAAGCATCAAAAACTCATCCCCTAGACTGGTCATTGGAGTAACGAGCTGGATTGTGTGTGTGTGCACCTGACAGTGTGGAAATCCAGTGTGACTGGCTGCAGGATAATCAGAGGGAGGCCCGACTCATAAAAATCAGCAGCTCCTTCGGGGGTACTGCTACACATCGGTTCATGTCATCTCCTTACAAATAACTCTCACATGTTCTTTCACTTTACCACAGCCGGTTCGAACCTAGTCACAAAGGTGGCGCAATGGTTCGTTCCGATGCACTATGCATACCAGTATACCTTGGTTCATGTCGTTGCCTTACAAATAACTCTCACAAGCTCTTTTCATTCTACCACTGCCGGTTCTTACCTAGTCGCAACGGCGGCACAACCGTTCGTCCCAACGCACTACACATACTGGTGTACATCGGTTCATGGTGTTTCCTTACGAATAAATCTCACAAATACTTTCATTCCACAGCCCGGTTTAAACCTAGTTGCAACAACAGCACAACGGTTTGTTCCTTACGTACTGCACATCGGTTACAACAGATGCATCCCTTACACTCTAACAACAGCTGATATAGAAGTCACGGTTGCAGTCCTACATATTCAATTTTCACCTATCCGTTTCTGTTTGCCTATCAGTAGGTTCTTTTCTTGCAATCCTTGCAAGTACAACTCTATCAACTGCACAGACTCTTGCAATCGTTGCAAGCATGTCTACAACTGCACCACATCTTGCATTCATTGCAAGCACTGATACTGTAATGTAGCCTATAAACAGTCACTGCGGATAAAGCCTCAGTGATACTTCTCCCCCACACAACAGAACTTCTTGCACAAGCATAAACTCTTGCAATCGTTGCTAACACGCATACAAAGCATGACCTCTTGCAAGCAGGGCAAGTACAGTGGCAGAGTGGCAGTTCTGGAAGCACGCCCACCCACAACCCTACCCGACCCGGCAGTGGTCCCAATAACGCCAACTCCTCCCGCAGGTACGTCGGAGGTTACACCGACTGTCCTCCCTGATCATTTTGTCCCAGCCAGTGTCAGGAAGGACATTTTGGAAGGTAAGGAAGTCAGCCTGGCGTCCCTCCTTATTGCAGTTCACGACCTGGCTGATAACAAAGCATACTACTGGGGAGACATCTAAGTGGTCATCAAGTTGAAAGACCCCAGGCTCACCCACAAACTGACGGTCTCTGAGTTTGTCCTGGCCTTCAGGATGTACAGGCATGTCATCTGTTTGGCCACCCCCAGCAGGAGAGAAGAGCTGGACCTATACCTCCACACCGTGACGGATTTCGGATACAAATACAGTGGTCATTCATTCTATGACTACCACCGGTCCTTCTCAGCCAAGGCAGCAGCCAGGTTAGACCAGTTCCAGGTCAAAACAGACTGGGGCACTACCGAAACAGAGCTGTTTTGCTGCATCCCCCGCCCCATTTTCCAGTCTGTGACCCACACAGCTAACTGGTATTCTGAGGCCGCCACAAGGCGCCCCTTCAATTCACCTTCCACATCCCTGGCAAAAAATGTATACATTTACAGCGCTAGCAAAAATGTGTACCAATAATGAATACAGTGATTTCAAAATAAAAAGCTGATAGTGAAAAGAAATGCATGTGCAAATAAGTCCATTAAAAGTTCTCTTGTGCTTTAAGAGCTTTAAATTAACCAAAGTGCTCCATGAGTTAAAACTGAAATGGGGTATCACCCCCCTTGTGCGTCCCTACTCACCATACAGCAGTGACCACCAGCTTTTCAGTCTGGATGTCTAACAGGCTTTTGGAATCACTATTCCTATGTGGTAGTGTGCAGTCCAAGATAACCGGAAGTGATGTCTGTGGGACTCGTGACCAGAAAATTACATGTCAGCTGAAACAACCAAACAGGTCATGACGAAGCCAGTTGAACGTGCTTTCTCTACACACCCCACCCCTTCACTGGCCATATTTCTGGTCCATGGCTTTACAGCAGGATTTCACACTTATTGCTCTACCCCACTGCATTCACGAGTTTAAGACCTCCGGTCGGCGGCCATTAATGAACAGGCCATAGATACCCTGCTACAAACGGAGCTAGATAAGGACTTTATCATTGGCCCCTTTGCACAATCACCTTTCCAGACTGGAGAGTTAGCCCTATTGGGCTTGTCAAGGCAAGTTTTCGAATAAACTTTGTTTAGTGTTTGATTTGTCAGCGCCTCATTCTTCACACATCCTGAGTCTGAACTCCCTGATTCCTTCCGAGGAGTTTTCTCGAAAATATGCGTCAGTTGATTCGGCCATCATAAAAGTAGCTGTTAACGCCTGGCTGTGTAAAGCAGACATCTCAGATGCATTCAAGCTCATGCCTATCGAGCCATCCCTCTGGCAATGGTACAGTATCAAATGGAGGGATTCCTAATATTTCGCCATGAAATTGACCTTCGGGTCAAAAAGCAGCACCTTCGACGTCTTCGCCCAGTCCCTCACTTGGATCCTGTCACACCAGGCGCATTGTCAGATGGTCATTCAGTATCTCGACGATTTTCTTCTCACTGAGCAGCCAGGGGCACACCCAGAAGACCTAGGCAGACTAAGAGTGGTATTTCACAATCTAAATGTACCCATAGCCGAGCATGGGGTGGAAGACCTTGCACACGCCATCACGTTTCTGGGCATCACCCTGGATACGACAGCCATGCAGGCTAACCTGCCGCCAGACAAACTGGCCTGTATTAAGTCGGCTATCCGCAATTTTTCCCAGTTACAAACATGTGCCAAAAGACAACTTCAGTCCTTGCTAGGGATGCTTAATTTCGCAATGAGGATTATGCCTCAGGGTCGATCCTTTATCTCACGCCTCTTGGTCTCGGGTTCAAGATCCCGAGCAAACTCTCGAATTGGACTCAGCAGAGTTAGCAGACTTAGCAATGTGGGATGTATTTCTCACCAACTGGAATGGCATATCGATGTTCATCCAGTCAGCATCAGCTCTGTCCCCGCAAGTAGTCACCGACTTGGCAGCCTCCACAGGCTCTGACGCAATTTCTGCAACCACTGGTTTGCCAGTCCCTGGCCCCCAGAAATCCTTCTAATCCCAGGGTTCATGCAGTCTTCATCATTGTTCAAACTGTACCACATTGTGGCAGCTGCCCAAATTTGGAGCCACACATGGACAGGGCAAACGGTGGTCTTTACCACAGACAACCGGGCCACGGCCAAAATCATCAATCTGGGAAGGTCCAAATCGCTCCCCATGTTCTTCCTATGCAGGCTGGTGCAGCTATCACTGCTTCATCAATTTAATATTCATTGTAAGCACATTCCAGGTGAATGCAATATAGCAGCAGATGCACTGTCTCGCTTCAACCTTGTTCTATTCTTCCAGCAGGTACCTGGAGCCAACCAGACCACCACACCTACCCTTAGTCTCAGCTAACGTTGGACTAAAGCCACACCTGGCCAACGCAACCCAACTTATCACCCATTCCTTATCCCGCAACACAATGAAGGCCTACCCAGACTTCAGAGCAAACAAACTCACAGTTGCACCGCTCAAGGCTGAATGAGGTTCAATTTACCTCTGCTCCCAACTCCAATGGACACAGGTGCAGCTTGGCATCATTAGTAGACGTGCAGTAACATGCTGGACAGCTGCACTCTGTAAAAGCCCTCCTTTATTGAAAATCATTTTAAAATCCAAAAGACAGTCAGCATACATCAAGGAAACCCAAGGGGTCAATACAGCAGGCTAACGCGGGTAATCATAGCCAGGCTACAGTGTGGAGAGCCTACCGCAGTTTTTTAACCTCATCCCGGAGCAACAGCAGGTGACATTAGGCACGCCCTAGCCTTCATATCGTTTTGCCACATGCAGCTGGCACTCTCCCACAACACTATTAGGCTATACTTAGCCGGCATCCAGTACTTCCGGTCCTTACAGGACCCCGAGAAACCATCCGGGTTCTTGGCCCATACAGTGAGATCCCTCCTACGTGGTATCCAGAAACATCAGCCCGTAGCTAATGGCAAACGCTTGCCTATCACCAGCACCATTTTTAGGGACATGTCTGCAATCCTTGTGGGTTGCCAGCTTGGGTTTTTGCCCAGTTTAGTTATTCAAGCGGCCATCTACCTGGCCTTCTATGGCTTTCTACAGCCTAGCAAATTCACCGTCAGTATTACCAGCAGCCAGATACTATGCAGAGGACACTTGATTCGCTTGGCAGACCGCTATGTCCTCCATCTTGCGGTATCCAAAACTCATCAAATCAGACCCAGAATTGACATAAATCTCTCTCAGATGAACAATGCTTGGTGCCCGGTTACGGTACTCAACCGGTTGCTGTCCTACCTGCCTAGCCAACTAGACTCTAGTCCACTGTTGCCTTTCCAGACTAGCCTCCTGAGTGGCAGCCAGTTCATCATGCACATCAGGCTCCTATTGAGTAACTTAGGCCTTGACCCTGGGCGGTACTGGGGACATTCTTTCTGGATCGGAGCAGCCTCAGCACGGTGCACCAGATCACATGATCAAGAAGCTAGGCAGGTGGAAGTGCGCCTGTTTCACTAGGTACATCCCAAAATCTCAGACAGAAATGGCTCAAGCCTTCACCAAACTTGCCAAGCGATAACAGAATCATTAAAGAAATATTTCCCTAGCCAAACACTTTTGCCCCCTTTTCTTGGCATACCGACCAGACCACCAGGCACACCTCAGGTCTCTGGTATGTTGTAAGTCTTGTCTCGTGTTTATGTGATCCTCATCCATCTCGGTCGTAGGGCCACGACCATAAATAAGAAGGCCAGTATGGTGGCCTGAATTTATGGAAGGAGCCCAGAGGGTATTTAAGCAGCTCACTCATCCCTGCTCTTTGTCGGTTCCAGTGAGCGATACCCGCCCGCCCATCTCCCCTTTTTCAGGGCACTTCTCATTACATTTCTCTCATAAAAACATCCATTACTTGGGTATGCCCCCTTTTCTTGGTGTACGGAGCAGACCACCAGGAATTAAAGCAACTTTGTCGCTATACTAATATTTTTAAAGACAAGATGTACCTGTAAAAGAACACAGTGGATACTGAGAAATGGCCAACCAAACTCCACTGGGAAATCTAAATATAGCGTATGTTGCTCAATACATACTGTAAATTATTAACCATATTTATCCATGTATTACGTAAAAACAGACATAATAAAGTATAGGAGTGATGGTTGGTGAGCCATCTACAATATAAAATAGTCAGTAACATATACAGTATTTCACAAAATTGAGTACACCCCTGACATTTTTGTAAATATTTTATTATATCTTTTCATGTGACAACACTGAAGAAATGACACTTAGCTACAATGTAAAGTAGTGAGTGTACAGCTTGTATAACATTACAAATTTGCTGTCCCCTTAAAATAACTCAACATACAGCCATTAATGTCTAAGCCGCTGGCAACAAAAGTGAGTACACCCCTAAGTGAACATGTCCAAATTGGGCCCAATTAGTACTTTTCCCTCCTCAAGGTCTCAGGTGTGAATGGGGAGCAGGTGTGTTAAATTTGTTGTTATCGCTCTCACTCTCTCATACTGGTCACTGGAAGTTCAACATGGCACCTCATGGCAAAGAACTCTCTGAGGATCTGAAAAAAGAATTGTTGCTCTACATAAAGATGGTCTAGGCCAGGGGTAGGGAACCTGCAGCTCTCCAGCTGTTGTAGAACTACATTTCCCATCATGCTTCTGGGAGTAATTGTATCCATCAGCCTTGCAATGCCTCATGGGAAATGTAGTTCTACAACAGCTGGAGAGCCACAGGTTCCCTACCCCTGGTCTAGGCTATAAGAAGATTGCCGAGACCCTGAAACTGATCTGCAGCACGGTGGCCAAGACCATACAGCAGTTTAACAGGACAGGTTCCAATCAGAACATGCCTCACCATGGTCGACCAAAGAAGTTGAGTGCACATGCTCAGCGTCATATCCAGAGGTTGTCTTTGGGAAATAGACGTTTGAATGCTGCCAGCATTGTTGCAGAGGTTGAAGGAGTGGGGGGTCAGCCTGTCAGTGCTCAGACCATACACCGCACACTGCATCAAATTGGTCTGCTTGGCTGTCATCCCAGAAGGAAGCCTCTTCTAAAGATGATGCACAAGAAAGCCCGCAAACAGTTTGCTGAAGACAAGCAGACCAAGGACATGGATTACTGGAACCATGTCCTGTGGTCTGATGAGACCAAGATAAACTTATTTGGTTCAGAGGGTGTAAAGTGTGTGGCGGCAAACAGGTGAGGAGTACAAAGACAAGTGTGTCTTGCCTACTGTCAATTATGGTGGTGGGAGGGTCATTGTCTGGGGCTGCATGAGTGCTGTGGGCACTGGGGAGCTACAGTTCATTGAGGGAATCATGAATGCCAACATGTACTGTGACATACTGAAGCAGAGCATGATCCCCTCCCTCCAGAGACTGGGCCGCAGGGCAGTATTCCAACATGATAACAACCCCAAGCACACCTCCAAGATGACCACTGCCTTGCTAAAGAAGTTGAGGGTAAAGGTGATGGACTGGCCAAATATGTGGGGCATCCTCAAATGAAAGGTGGAGGAGGGCAAGGTCTCTAATATCCACCAGCTCCATGATGTCGTCATGGAGGAGTGGAAGAGGACTCCAGTGGCAACCTGTGAAGCTCTGGTGAACTCCATGCCCAAAACGGTTAAGGCAGTGCTGGAAAATAATGATGGCCACACAAAATATTGACACTTTAGGCCCAAGTTGGACATTTTCACTCAGGGGTGTACTCACTTTTGTTGCTAGCGGTTTAGACATTAATGGCTGTGTGTTGAGTTATTTTGAGGGGACAGCAAATTTACACTGTTATACAAGCTGTGCACTTGCTACTTTACATTATGGCAAAAAAATAAGGGGTGTACTCACTTTTGTGAGATACTGTATATATATATATATATATATATATATATACACACTAAATTCACGCCTGAAATATGAACACTATTTGATGAGAATAAAAGGAGAAATGGAGCTAGCAGTAAGTAGTTATGAAAAGGTTTTCAACTAGGATTTCCCCTTCCTATTATATAAGGCACAAACATGGTTAACAATATATACCTTTGGAGCAAAATGAGGTCAAGATTTACATTTGGAATGTGAAAACCTCCACTCCACCTATACAAAGTTATCTATGGCTATTACATAACGTAAACTAACATCAAAATAAAGAAAATCAGACCAAATTATATAATTATTGTTAGTATAGTTCACAAATGTAAACCACTTTAATATATGCCAAAAGCACTCATACAGCCACCCTTTGACGTGAAACACAAACAACTGTGAAAGTAAATATAAAAATAGGTTATACGTAACATATATTTCACAATTATAAAACTTCTTAGCAATGTCACAACAGGGACAGAGGGAGGCTTCTGTCATTCCGGGTCAGTAGTTCAACTTATATAGTGCAATAAGCCTACAAAACTATTTGCAAGCTTCCTTTGTACTGGAGCCACTGTCAGTGCTCTTACAGCACTGACCAAGACTGGGCATGCCAGATTTATTTTGTACTAACATTGTTCCATTCCTATTGTTACAATGTATTTTTAATTATCTATTAGCTTTTATGTACAAAGGGTTGTCAGTTAAAGCAACCTGGCAAGTGATTTTGGTCTTAATTGTACCTATTTAACCCTTCTTAACCCTAATCAACTTGCATTAACTCATTCTTCCCCTTCTCCCCTTAGCTAATTTTTTTTGTAGTTTTTCCAATTTTTTATCATTCATATTTAAAGTAGAACTATAGGCAAACCTTTTTTTTTTCATTTTAGATAGCGTAGGGGAGTGTTATAACCCCTGACAGTTTTTTTCTTTTTTTTTGCCATCTGTGCCCCTTTGTAGATATTTCCCTTCACTTCCTGACCCATAGCCAACAAGGCAGTGAGATGAAATCCCTGCAACTTAAGGGAATTCCTTGGGGATACCTAGGTCACCAGAACTAATGTTCCCATTGGAAGATTTCCCCATACTTTTCTGGTGACAACTCAAAATTTGAGATTTTCTTTTTCTTTCACTTTCAACACTAAAGGCAAACAGGACAAATAGAGAGGGTGAATCTCCCTAACGGGGGCACAGACAGCGGTAAAAGCTGACAGGGGCTCTAATAGGGTTGCCACCTCATCCCTTTAAGCCCGAACACACATGAATTACACAGGTTCTGAGGCTAATTTAATGCGGATAAGTCACCAAGTGAGTTTAATTACCACCTTAATTAGCCACAGAACCTGTGTAATAAGTATGTGTTCGGGTTTAAAAAAAAATTGAAAAAAAAAGACTTTATTTAATTTTTAAAGAATTTTAACTTAATATGTGCCAGAATAAAATGTATATCTACAGCAGCACCAGTTGTTTTAAAACTAAATAAACTGAGTTAATTATACAAAAAAGCTTTATTTTGTTATGCCGTTTTATCTGCTTAAGTACAACAAAATTATCATAAAAATCAATAGGCCCATAACTAAAATAAAAAAAAATTGGTCTGGTTCAAAAGGGGTATAAAGTGGTTAAATCGGCCTGCCACTGTTCCTGCGCCTGGTGTATTGGATTCCAACAGTCCATTTTTTTCTGCACCCTGTGTAACAGTAACAAAAAAATTACAAAAAATTGTTATAAGCAGCACAACAGGACAAGGCTTGGGTGTGGCTTGTTTATGGGGGCTTAAGATGCCATATTTGCTGTGCCAATTGGCTTCTAAGATGAAACTCTGGCCCCGAACAAGTACAGTCATGAAGGAGCTCTGAATTTGCTTTCTGCATGCTTACTGCAGGACTCTGACTCAGGAAGTATAAAAACCAGACACATCAAAGCAACCAACATTTTTAGAATTAAGGAATGGCAGCCAACATCTTGCATCCAGTTATTATTTCCTCTAACAGTAGGCAGAACCATGCAAACAATATATTTGCACACCCTTGGTCAACTGCGTGTCTGGGAATTTCACTATTCACCTTTCTTTGATGACATAATGAATATTGTTTGAAGAGATGCTGTATAGAAATCTGTAAAAAATTGTATTTGATTGCATAAGTAGAATCAGGAAATTTTGTTTGGCACTGTGTGCGTGGAATTTTTCCTGTAAGGGGCTTTGTTTAGATTACACCGAACCACTGAAACCACATAACTATAAACCATGTTTGGATAGCAAGGTGTTTCTATAATCTGGAAGTTATGGGTGTAGAGCTATGTATGTAACTAATAGTAGTTAGTCAATATTTACCGATGGTCCACCTAGGTAAGCATTTGTAATAAGAACTGGTGTGGCAACATTCTGTCTGTTTTAGAATAGCCCAAAAGATATCAGAAATGTCCAAGCCCTCTTAATTAATTGCAGCTGCAAGTAGTTTAAAATAAAAATGAGAGAGAAAGAAAAACCAAGGGCTCTTTCACACAGGCTTTCTGTTCAGGTTAGGTCTTCAGGCGGACCTAAAGGGATGCTCCATGCAGGCCTATGGAGAGGCAGAAGTCAGTGGAGACTAGGGTTGCCACCTCATCCCTTTAAAACCGAACACATATTAATTAAACAGGTTCTGTGAGTGAATAAGGTGGTAATTAAACTCATTTGGTGCCTTACCTGCATTAAATTAGCCTCAGAACCTGTGTAATTCATATGTGTTCGGGTTTAACCACTTCAGCCCCAGAAGGATTTCCCAGTTTAGGACCAGAGCACTTTTTGCAATTCGGCACTGCGTCGCTTTAACTGACAATTGCGTGGCTGTGCGACATTGTACCCAAGCTAAATTTGCGTCCTTTTTTTCCCACTTAGACCCATTTCACACCAAGGTGTTTTTCCTGAAAAACTCCCCCAATACACCCCAGTGTGAAAGCCCAAGTGCTTTCACACTGGGGCGGTGCGCTTGCAGGACGGTAAAAAAAGTCCTGCAAGCCGCATCTTTAGGCTACTTACACACTGGGGCGGTGCAGCGTTAGCGGTAAATCCCCACTAGTCACAGTGGGGATTTACCGCTGTTAGAGTGGCGCTACGGCTGCGGGAGCAGTGTGCTTTTAACCCCCCCACAAGGGGTTAAAACAGGGTTAAAAGTGCCCGCTCTCTGCGCTTCCGAGGCAGTGTGCAGCCGCTTCGGAAGCGCTGCCCCATTGTTTTCAATGGGCAAGGGCGGTGGAGGAGTGGTATATTACCGCTCACCACCCTGCCCCAAAGATGCTGCTTGCAGGACTTTTTGTAACGTCCTGCAAGCGCACCGCTCCAGTGTGAAAGCACTCCTGCTTTCACATTGGGGTGGATGGGGAGTGACTTTTGAGGCATTTTACAGACGCTATTTTTAGCTAAATAGCGCCTGTAAAGCGCCTCATTGTGAAAGGAGCCTCACAGCGGTGTGGGAGCAGTGTATTCACCGCTCCTATACCGCCCTTGCCCATTGAAAACAATGGGGCAGCGCTCCCGAGGCACTGAACACTGCTTCGGGAGCACCGCAAACCGGCACTTTTAACCCCTGTTTAACCCACTTGTGGGGGGGTTAAAAGCGCACCGCCGTCGCCTGAATAGCAGCGCCATAGCGCCGCTATAACGAGTAGTAAAGCGCTGCAGATTAGCGGTGTTTTACCGCTAATGCTCAGGCGGCCCCGGTGTGAAAGGAGTGAATAGATCTTTCTTTTGGTGGTATTTGATCACCTCTGCGTCATTTCTGATCACCGCTGTAAGCAAAAAAAAGAGCTACAATTTTGCAAAAAAAAAAAAAATGATTTCTTACTTTTTGCTAAAATACAAATCCAAAAAAAAATAAAAAATACATTTTTTTATCGGTTTTGGCTGACTTATATTCTTCCTCATATTTTTGATTAAGAAAATCGCAATCTGCATTTATTGATTGGTTTGTGCAAAAGGTGCCGTGTTTACGAATGATGAGAATTCATTTATGGGGTTTTTATTTTTTTTTATATTTTACTAGTAATGGCGGTGATCTGTGATTTTTAGCACTACTGCGATATTGCTGCGGACATGTCCGACCCTTTTGACACTTTTTTTGGGACCATTGGCATTTATACAGCGATCAGTGCTATGAAAATGCACTGACTGTGTAAATGCCATTGGCAGTGAAGGGGTTAACCTGGAGGGGGCACTCTAAGGGTTAACTATGTTCCCTCAGTGTGTTCTAACTGTATGGGGGCTGGGCTGGCAGGGGGAGGGGAGTGATCACGGCTTCCATATACAGGAAGCCTGCGATCACATCCCTCCCCCTTCTGTCAGAACTTTAATCCGCGTTTACATACACGGACCTCCGTTCTCTCACTGCGGGGGGAGCCATCGCGGGTAGCCACCATAGATAGGGTCCGCCCTACCCGCTCCCTGGCCCCCCCGGAACACAGTGAGCGTGCCTCCAGCGGTGCGCATGCTCACAATACACGTTACCGCGGCCGCCGTCAAGTGACATCGGTTTGCGATAACTAACCACTTTGCCACCATCAAGCCACGGTGGGTGGTTGCCAAGTGGTTAAAGGGATGAGGTGGCAACACTAGCGGAGACATGTCTGCTGACATCCGCCGCTCTCCGATCCGATCCAGTCCGTGAAATACAGACGGATGGAAACCCTATTTTCCATCTGTCTGTAGAATCGGATCGGAGTGAATCTGATAAAAACGGACAGGCAGTGCATTTTCATCCGATCTCCATAGAGGAGAGTGGTACTTTGACAGTTCCATCTCCGCTCAGTAAGCGGAGACGGATCTGTCATCCTTCAGCTCAGCGGGGATCAGCAGAGCGATCCGCTATACACGGAAAGCCCATTTTAAAGGGCCCTTATTTGTAAAATTACTCTTAACAATAAGTCTGCTTCTTTTAAGATGGAGTGTAACAAAAATGGACTGCTAAGAGATTCAGATACAACTTTATTCCCAAAAAAGTCAGCTGGCAATACAAAAAAGTAGCCAACAAAGAGTGGCCCCTTCATCAGGGCTTGATTGACAATGATGTGCATAGACTACAATAAAATGGACCTTTAGGTCCCTTTCACATGGGGCTGTCTGTTTTGATGGACTCCACTTGCTCAGCAGGGATCGATCCGTTGATCCCTGCTGAGTAGGAGGATGACAGGTCCATCTCCGCTCACTTATGGAAAAATCAGATAAAAATGGATCCACCTGTCCGTTTTCATCCCATCTGATCCGATCCACCAGATGGATGGAAAATGGGGTTTCCATCCGTCTGGATTTAGTGGACCGGATTGGATCAGATAGCGGTATGTCACTGCTGACATCCGTTGCACCATAGAGGTGAATAGAGTGTCCGATCAGGTCCACCTGAAAAACGGACAGGTGGACCTGATCGTTCTGCATGTGTGAAAGGGGCCTTAGGCTGGGTTCACACTAGTCCGATTCTCAGACCGACATTAGGAGCACATGTCGCATTACGTCAGAAAAACAATGATTCCCTGTGAGAGCCGTCTTAACTGGTCCGACTTGTGTTTTTCAAAATCGGACCAACTTTGAAAAAGATTCCTGTACTACTTTTGTCTGACTTTGATCCTACTTTAGCCCATTAAAAAGCATTGAAGTCGGATCAAAGTCTTCACTGATCGACTTTGGCACCTATGCTCTGGGGATCTTGAAGGGGAACTCCACACCAAATTTACAAAGAAAATGGCATGGGGTCCCCCTCCAGGAGCATACCAGGCCCTTTGGACTGGTACGTATTTTAAGGGGAACCCCCACGCCAAAATACGGCATGGGGTCCCCCCCATAATCCATACCAGACCCTTATCAGAGCACGCAGCCCGGCAGGCCAAGAAAGGGGGTGGGGACGAGCAAGCGCCTCTCCCTCCTGGACCATACCAGGCCACGTGCCCTCAACATGGAAAGTATGGGTGCTCTGGGGCAGGGGGGCTCTGCGCCCCTCACCCCAAAGCACCTTGTCCCCATGTTGATGAGGACAAGGGCCTCTTTCTGACAACCCTTGCCGGTGGTTGTCTGGGTCTGCGGGCTGGGACTTAACAGAATCTGAAAGCCCCCTTTAACAAGGGGGCCCCCAGATCCTGGCCCCCCACCCTATGTGAATGAGTATGGTCACATCCTGGGGTGAAGCTGTGACATCATGGGGGCAAGGCCTCCGGGTGATGTCAGCGGGTGGCCCCGCCCTATGCCAATATACGACACAGCGGAGAGGGCATTCGTGAAGGAGATTGCATGGTGTCAACATGGAAAGAAGAAGAGAGGAAGAACAGGGGGAAGAGGACAGCGGAAAAGACCGGCAAAAGAGCCGAAGACGCCGCAGAGAAGGAGAAGAAAGAAGACCCCTCAGAAGATAGAAGACCCCGCAAAAGAGCAGAAGAAAGAAGAGCCGGAGAGGGGAGAAGAAGCTGGAGCTGATTTCATAAAATATTTTAAAAACCTGTGTAGTGTGTTTTTTATTTTACACTTTTTTTTTTCAGGTGAATGGGTAGGGGTACAATGTACCCCATACTCATTCACATAGGGTGGGGGGCTGGGATCTGGGATCTTGTTAAAGGGGGCTTCCAGATTCCGATAAGTCCCTGGCCGCAGACCCCAACAACCACCGACAAGGGTTGTTGGAAAGAGGCCCTTATCCTCATCAACATGGGGACAAGGTGCTTTGGGGTCAGGGACGCAGAGCCCCCCCTGCCCCAAAGCACACATACACCCCATGTTGAGGGCACATGGCCTGGTATGATCCAGGAGGGGGGCGCTCGCTCGTCCCCACCCCCTTTCCTGGCCTCTTGGGTTGCGTGCTCGGATAAGGGTCTGGTATGGATGTTGGGGGGGACCCCACACCGTTTTTTTGCCATGGGGGTTCCCCTTAAAATCTGTACCAGACCAAAGGGCCTGGTATGCTTCTGGAGGGGGACCCCGTGCCATTTTTTAAAAAATTTGGTGTGGAGTTCCCCTTCAAGATCCCCAGAGCACAAGGTGCCTGGTATTGTTGGGATCAAAGTCGGATCCCTGTTCACAGAAAATCGGTCCGACTTTGACCCTATGTAGGACCGTAAATCGCACAGCAAAGTAGGAGCGAAGTCGGACTGTTTTTTTGTCGGATAGTGTGAACCCAGCCTTGTTATTTTTCAAGTGTGATGCAAGCACAGGCCTTGTCAGCAGCTGGTCTGGCTACCAGATCATTCACATCAATAACAACACTTTAAGATACCAATACCAGTGAGATACCCTACGGGTCCAGTGCTATCTTTCCACATTCCTCAATCTTTTAAGGTGGGGGGCTTTAATATTGTTATTGGTATGCATAGCTAAATATTAAAATGTATGTCAGGAAAAAAAAAGCAGTACATCTCTCCAATGTATGCACGTTTCCATATTTTACACATTGAAAACCACTGAAAACACAGGAAAATAAACGCTCTTCTGTCAGAAATACAGGTGGGATTGATTTACTAAACTGTGCAATTCTTTTTATTATTTTTTACATTATTATTATTTTTTTTGTTACAATTTTTTAGGAGCCCCACTGGGTGAAATATCAGGGGTCTAAACAAACCTCTGTCTCACTTTTGAGACAGAAAAAGGGACTGAGGACAGACTTATCCAGTCCCTTCCTCTGCAGCCTCAGCTGCACTGGACAGTAAATGAATGGGAAGTGCTCTGTGCTGAGCTGCTTCCTGTTCATTCACAAACTGAAGCATTCTAAACACAGTTCACTATGCTTCAGTTATAAATGAACACTGTGAAAAAAGGTGGGGGCTGGTAAATTACATATTTACCGGCCCCTTCCCCTGCTCTCTAGCTCTCTATCCTGAAACAAATCAGGGTTTGTGATTTTTTTTTTTTTTTTTTGAGGCTATAAAAAGAGAGCATTTGAGAGCTAAGCAGAGATAGTTTGAGCCATGAGTTCAATCTATAGAATCATTATTCACGGGGAAATTTGTATTGCATTAAACAGTTAGGATTAGCCATGATTCAACACCTTTTAGGCCCCTTCCACATGATGCAGGCTCCACGAGAAGCCCGCTTGCACAGTGGGGGATCTGTCCGCTGATCCCAGCTGAGCAGTCCGATGGCTGGTCCATATCCCCACTGCTTATGCAGAACGGACACAGATACAGCCTGCTCTCTTCTATTGGTGGTTGGATGTAGACAGTCTGTCAGTTTACACTCGACTGCCATCCAATTCTCATCCATCTGTTTTTAGCATGTCGGATGTCCGTTTACACCTGCTGCTTCATAGAGGAGAATGGAAGGTCCAATTGGATTCACCTGAAAAATTTACAGGAGGACCAGATCAGGCCACTCATATGAAAGTCTCCTTTAACCACTTCAATACTATGCACTTAGAACCCTTTACTACCAGACCAATTTTCAGTTTTCAGTGCTGTTGCGCTTTGAATGACAATTGCGTGGTCGTGCGACGCTGTACCCAAACAAATTTTTTATCATTTTGTTCCCACAAATAGAGCTTTCTTTTGGTGGTATTTGATCACCCCTGCGGTTTTTATTTTTTGCGCTACAAATAAAAAAAGACCGAAAATTTTGAAAAAAAAAAAAAATTCTCTATTTTTGTCACAAAACTTTGTAAATAAGTAAATTTTCTCCATCACTGGTGGGCACTGATGAGGCTACACTGACGGGCACTGATGTGGCAGTACTGATTGGCACTGATGAGGCGGCACTGATGAGGTGGCACTGATGATGAGGCACTTATATGCAGCGATGATTAGCACTGTTAGGCGGCACTGATAAGCAGCATTGACGGGTACTGAGAGGTGGCACTGATATACAGCACTGA
>BLSH010202549.1:3759-20645 GCA_018402905.1 Glandirana rugosa
CATAGCCGAAATCTTTTTTCGTATAACTTCTCGCATTCCTCGAAAATTTTTGTAAACCCCATACAACTCCTGGTAGGACGAACATAAAACCCCACAAAGTCATGAAGAGCTGCGTCTGTCAGTGAACTCGGAGAAAAGGATTTTACGGTAAGTTTTAATAAAATCCCTTTTTTCTCAAATGTCCGTGTTCGGGTTCGGGACACGGACACCCTAAAGTCCGGTATGAACCCGAACTTTGCAGTTCGGGTTCGCTCAACTCTACCTGGGAGGAGAGTTTGCGCAGAGCTGGGTTAAAGTGGATGGAGGGCTTGCACATGTACAGAGCCACACTCTATGCATTAGATGGGCATATTACACAGCTTAGTAAAATGTTCCTTAGAAGCACAGCACCTGAAACATACCCCAAATGTTTTTAAAAGCTCCTTACGCTCTTCAATATGCTTTTTTCTAAAGCCGATACATTTTTTGAGGGGGTGTGGCTTCTTGTGAAGGCGGACACTCTCGGTTAGGGTTTTCAATCTTCCTACTCTGTTTGCAGTCACAACTGTGGTAGGAGTGGGAAGGATATCAGTCTTTTTCACAGATACTGGGCCTCTACGGTTCCTATACTTGCCCTGAAGACTGGTACTCTTAGGAAAGGGTGAGCAGAGACTGCACTCACCATAGGAAAAACTTGGATCATTCTTGGTCTCTGCAATTTTCCTGTTGAATTTGCAGAAGAAAGAGAATGGAGGGAAGAAAACCTTGTTCTCTCTTTTGTATGATGACCCTAGTGCAGACCATTTCTCTTGCAGACAATATGGGAGCTTGGAGACGATTGGATTTACCCCTCTGGCAGTGTCCAGGTAACTGAGTCCGGGTAGTTTTGGGTCTGCCTTGGCTAGCTGAAGCTCAAGAAGAAGGTCACCCAGTCTCTGGAACTCTTTGTTGTCCTTACCAGATATCTTTGGGAAAGTTTCAAGACACATGAACAAAGCATTTTCTATAGCTTCTGGACTGCCATAACTTTGCTCTAGTCGATCCCATGCTGCTGTGAGGCCTGCTGTAGGATAGTCCATGAAACGGATCTTAATGACTTAACACGTGCAGCAGATAGAAGACCAACCCATCTGATCAGCAGATCCAATTCTTCGGCAGCTGTAATGCCCAGATCACTGATTGCAGTTCTGAAGACACATTTCCAAATTCTGTAGTTCTCAGGTTGGTCATCAAAACTTGTGAGACCAGTCTTTGTGAGCTCTCTGCAAAGTATGTACCTCACAAACGATGCTGCTTCAGTTGTTTCTGCCTTTATGCAAGATGTTGTTGGCTGAACGGTGCTGATTGCGTTATCTTTAACATTGTTGTTAAAAGAC
Source organism: Glandirana rugosa (assembly GCA_018402905.1). Classification (NCBI taxonomy): domain Eukaryota; kingdom Metazoa; phylum Chordata; class Amphibia; order Anura; family Ranidae; genus Glandirana; species Glandirana rugosa. Next base: position 5,115 of record BLSH010202549.1, read on the forward strand.
ACAGGAAAATATGGTGCAGCCAATGCATTCAGGTAAGTTGCATGCTTAAAGTCAGTTGTTCCAATGGTACGTTGATTTGAGGCTGTACCGATGACAGGAGATTGATGACTTGTTAGCAGCTTGCTCTGATGCTCTGTAACGTATGAAGGAAGGTTAGGTAGGCACACAGGAAAAGCACTGGAGTTATTGTGCATGCAGGAAGTTGCTGGAACCTCTTTAACTTGGTGCTGTGAAGGAGTCTGTATGTTGTCAAGAGCATTGGAGACGATGGAGTGTACACTGCAGTGGTTTAGGACATAGTCTTTAGTGCATTTTAGTGGGGTCCTAGAACTCCAAATGGCTGGTTTATAGAACATATATAGACATACACACATAATGACAACACGCAGTCAAAAGGGGAGCATCCAGACGAAGCTTCGCTATTGGATTAGCGAAACGCGTTGACTTCACGAGCGTCACGTGACGTTGCCGGAGTTGGGCCCTACCGAACTGACTGGTCTGGATAGACTTGAGACTTGGAACGCACGCCGCGTTCCGTGAACTTGGTAACATACGAACGCTTGGACCGCTCAAACCGCAAACTTGCAACTAAGAGTCCCAGCCTCCTAGCACCGTGCTGCATCACGTTGCCACATCAACCCAGCCACAGCCAGCCAGTGGGACAAACATCGGGCACCCAATACAGGACCCAGGAAACAACCAGGACGTGGTAATGTCTGTTCACTACATCTCTCTTGACATGTGTAACTTGTGACATACATGGCTAGGGTACCCCAGATATGTTTTTTTTTTTTAAAAAACTATTTTTATTTAGATAGGCACATAAGACATGGCATGCTGTAGTCATTCGGGGTTTCCCCGTACATTGAAAAAGTAGCATTACACCTATATACAAATATGGCTCTTTACAATCCAACATTTAAGGCACTTTTCATATTCTTGAGCATCACCATCCACCGTCCCCCATAGAGAAACCTTGCAGCCTATCTCTTTTTTTTTCTCCCCCCCCTCTATTGTGCAACAGGTGGGACATCACCACTCCTCTTACTTGTCATGACATTTTCACACCCCCATCCCTACCAGATCCTTCCCTCCCCTCCTCGATGCCTCAGCCTCTTCCTCCAAGCTTCCCTTTACTCCTTACCCTCCCATAGTGTTTACTTTGACTGCACCCATCTAAACCAAACTTTCGTAAACTTCTTCTTTGCCCCTCTGACCTCATATGTCTTTTGGTATAAAGTTATGTCCGCATTCACTACCTTAATCCAGGCCCTCAGAGTTAGCTGTTCCCCATATATCCAGTTCCTAGCTATGAGCTTTCGAACCTCAAAGTATAAAATTCGAAGAAACAGTTTAGTATATGAGTTCATTTCTTCATGATCAAACACTCCCAAAAGACATCGCATTGGGAAGCATATATTTGGCAGATCAAAGTGGTCCGATATGAAAGCCGTCACCTGAGACCACAATGGTCTTACCCTGCCACATTCCCATACCATGTGTAAAAAGGTACCCACCTCTCTTTGACATTTATGACATTCTGGTGAGTCCCTCCTACCCATCTGGTGCAGTCTGGAAGGCGTATAATACATCTGATGTAGATATTTCAATTGTATCATCTTATCCCTTGAAGATATAACTGTAGCCAGATACGTTTCTAAAACCAGCTCCCAGATTTCCTCCGTCATACCTGGGGCAATCCGCTCCCACCTAGCCCTGGCCTTAATACCCACGTCCTGGTTCCCCTCATCAAGAGTGGCATAGTATCTGTAAGTCCGTCCAGTCGTGTCAGGGTCCAATAAAACTGTCTCCAACTTAGTATTTTGTACCGAAATCTCCCCCTGACCAAATTGGGCCTTTCCCGCATGCCTCAGCTGATAGTATCGGAAGTACCACTGTTTCGGCACCCCATGGCTCTCCTGCAGTTGTGCAAATGTAGAGAACACTCCCTCCTGGTAAAGGTGATGGAGATATTTAATCTTAAATCTAGCCCACCCCTGTGCGTGGGCTAGATTTCTTTAAGTGTCCTGTTACACCACAGTGGGTTATTGGGCAATAAATTCAAGGGTGTATCCCCGATCTGATGTGCACATATCCGAAAAATCCTCCCAGGCAGTGCCATCACCGATCCCAGTTTCCTGCCCGGGACCCCCTTCCTATATAACACATTCAGCAAAGTTTCTTGCGATGTAGCTATTGCCGCTTCCAACAGCGTAGTCGCATTTGGAGTCTGTGGGAAAAACCGCCAGTGAAGGAATACTAGTTGGGCAGCGAAGTAGTAAAGGCATAGGTCCAGGAGAGCCAGCCCCCCCTTCACAGCTGGTAGTTTCAGTACCTCCAGAGACACCCTTGGAGTTTGTACTCCCCATAGCAACCCCCTAGTAATGGTCTCTATTTCCTTAAACACCCTTTTGGCCAAGAACACAGGTGAGTTCGAGAGAATGTATAAAGATTTTGGGAGATATACCATTTTAAATAAGTTCACTCTCCCCATCACTGTAAACGGTAATGATTGCCACCTCCTCACCTTCTCTCTCAGGTCACCTACGATCACTGCCAAATTATCCTCCTCATATCTAGAAATAGGAAGAGCTACCCTTACTCCCAGGTATTTAAATGATTCTGACACCGGAATGGGACAGCCCTCCGGGGCTCTGCTCATTCCATCAATTGGAAACAGAGATGATTTAGTCCAATTGATCCTGAATCCAGAAAAGTCTCCAAACTCCCGAATCAACTCGAAGGCAGCCCCAGTGAAGGACCAGGGTCCTGCAAGTACAGCAACATGTCGTCCGCGTATAGCGAGACCCTTTCTTCCACTCCCCCCACCCTAAGGCCAACCAAATTTGGGCTCATCCTCAGTTTCTCCGCCAAAGGTTCTATGGCCAGGGCAAATAGGAGGGGCGACAACGGGCACCCCTGCCTAGTTCCATGGTAAATTTTAAAGGGCTCAGATATAATACCATTAACTCTTAGACGGACTAGTGGATCTGTATATAGAAGTTTAATCCAGGAAATGAAAACTGGACCAAGGCCATATTTTCCCAACAGAACAAATAAGTAAGACCATTCGACCGAGTCGAAGGCCTTTTTTGTATCTAGGGAAGCCACAACCCTCCTCCCTGAGTTATCATGGGCAGTCTGCAAATTAAGATAGAGTCTCCGAATATTCATTTGCGCACTTCGCCCTGGGATGAAACCTGTCTGATCTGGGTTAATCAATTTCAGGATAACCTGCTGCAGCCGCGCTGCTAGTATCTTGGCCAGTATTTTAGTATCCACATTCATCAGAGAAATGGGGCGATAAGAGTCACACAGCGTGGGGTCTTTCCCTCCCTTAGGGATCAGAACCACTAAAGCCTCTCTCATAGATGGCTGCAGTGTTCCCTCTGACCTAGCCTTTTCAAAAACTTTCACCAAATGTGGTGCCAAAGTGGGTTTGAAGGTGACATACCATTCCGAGGGGAGACCATCTAGTCCCGGGGATTTCCGTGGAGCAAAGGCAGAGATTGCCCCCTCCACCTCCTCCACCGTAATATCCTTCTCCAAAAGCTCCCTATCCTCTCGCGACACCTCGGGGAGATCAATTCCTGCCAAATATTTCCCCACCTCCGACTCTCCCACCGAGGTGCAAGACGTATAGAGTTTTTTATAAAACTGAACAAACCTCTGGAGAATGCCAGCTGAGTCTGTAATTATAATTTGAGATTCCGAGGAGATACTACCTATAAGCGTAGGGACATAATCCGGTTTAGCCAAGAACACTAGCAATCGACTATTTTTGTCCCCATACTCAAAAATACACCTCCTCTGCACCAGGTCCAATTTAGTAGTTTGAGCAGTCAATGCAGTCGTGTAGTCTCTTGTCCTCTCTAGCAGAGCTACCAATCTCCCTTCCGTCGGGTCCCTAACATATTCTGCCTCCGCTAAGACCATTTCTACCCGCTAACCGTGGAAATAAACACCCCCCTCAAGGTGGCCTTGAATGCCTCCCACTGCTGGGGGGCGTGTCCAGTAGCCCCATTTTCTGCCCAGTAGTGTGCTATAGCCTGTTTACAGGACAATTGCACATATTCTTCCTCTAGCCAACTAGTCTCCATCCGCCAGTGTCGGATCCCCGGTTTGGGCCCTAAATAAATAACCGTTAGTATAGGTGAGTGATCAGAGTGAACTCTGGGTAGGTACTTCACCTCCTTTACCAGCCCCAATCCTGCTCCTTCCGTCAGGACGGCGTCAATTCTGGACAGTGTTTTATGAGCTGCCGAGTAACAGGAATATTCCCTGTCACTCGGATGACACGAGCGCCATACATCGAAAAACCCATAAGTTGACAGCCATCCTGCCAGAGGGGCCGGGACACCCACCATACCCCCCAACCTATCTGCCCCTGGGTCAGCTACCGCATTCAGAGCTCCCATTATGAAAATTTCCCCCTCCGCTATTTCATACGTGGCTGACAACATATCATCCAAATGCGAAAGTGCGAAGGGAGGAGGGACATACAAGTTAACTATCGTAAGGCATCTGTTACACACTTTCAAGACCAATATGACATACCGATCCTTTACATCCATTTTGATAGTCTGTACATTTATAGGCATACTTTTAGTAATTAATGTAGCCACTCCCCTTGCATAGGAAGAGTAATTAGCATGATAAGCCCCAGCAATGTTAGATCTTTTTAACAAGAGAATCCTGGATCCCTGTAGGTGAGTCTCCTGGAACAGAATCAAATGTGGTTTGTATTTCTTCACATAATCAAAAATTAGAGACCGCTTAAATTTGGAATTTAGACTACTGACATTCCAGGAGATAACTCTGAGATTAAGTTCCATTCGAAATATTTGCAACTGTCCGCATGGGACAGCTCCTTCCCCCTCCACTAGGGAGAGAACGGAAAGCCAGGTGGCCAGAACCCTCACTTACATAACAACTCCACATAGATCTGTGAACAGGGTCAACACCTCTCATCCCAGACAACATCAATTTGCACAACAGTCCCAACATACCCCTTATCAGTCCCCAACACCTTACCCTTCCCCTCTCCCTTGAACTGCCCACCCCCCCCCCCACCCTGCAACCGACCCCAACATGCCAGATGCTTTGATCCCAAAAACCTAAACAGTAAGGAAAGAACTCAAGCGCCCGGCTCTAGTAGAGCCACCTTTTACCCTCAAGAATTTTCCAGGGCAAAGTCCTTAGAAATGTCCTGCACACCTAAAAAGTAATACAGAACCACCAAACATACAGGTGTATTTCAAAGTAATGTTTGTGTATCTGCAGCCAAGTGAGCAGGCAGCTGCAGGTCCTTTGTTGCATGTAAGAACGGCAAACATATAAGCCTCAGTCCCCAACTTCACCCCCCCGTTTCCTTCCAAGTTGCCCCAAAGCTTCAGACAGCCCCATACGAGGTACTTATCAAACAGGATGGCGTCCAGCATTTCACCCCTACCCGGGGGAATTACGTCCCCTTGGTCTCCCTCGTGCCTCCAGCCAGTCAAAAGCCTCCACCGGAGTCATGAAAAAATGTGCTCTTCCATTAATCCACCACTCTCAGTTTTGCAGGATAGATCATGCTATATGCCAAGTTCATGTCCCTGAGTTTCTTTTTAACATGCTGGTAGCTGGCCCTCTGTTTTTGCGTGGCCGCTGAGAAATCAGGATAGACTGAAATCCGATAGCCATTAAACTTCAACTCAGCACCTGATCTGGCCCCTTTCAGTATATTCTCCCTGTCTCTGAAGTGTAGGATTTTAGCAATCATAGAGCGTGGTATTGCTCCCTGTGGCGGGGCCCTTGTCGGGACCCTGTGGGCCAGCTCAATAGCAAACAGTGTTGTGAAAGTCTCCGGCGCCAATTGCTCCCTACACCATTTCTCCAGGAATTCTTCCGGGTGCTTTCCCTCAGCTCCCTCAGGGAAACCCACCAGCCTAACATTATTCCTCCTCTTGCGGTCTTCCATTTCCGCCATTTTTAGGGTATGTTCCATCAATGTTTGTTTGGTCACCTGCACAGCTGTCTCCATTGGTCTGACAGAGCTTTCCAAAGAACAGAGGCGTTGGTCAGCAGCTTTAACTTTATCCCTCATTTTCTGCATGTCCTGCTTAAGGAAGGAAAATTTAATTTTAAGCTCTTCAAAATGTTCTTTAAAGGAAGACTGACACCCCTTAATGGCTGCCATAATCTGCTTCAGAGATGGCTCCTCTTCCTCCCTCTCCTCCATCCCTCCTCTTTCCTGCTGGTCAGGCATGTGCTCCCACCTGTCCAGCGATCTCCCCCTACGGCGAGGTTGTCCCCTCTGGGGTCTGGGACTCACTCGTTCCGTGCCTGGGGTTGCTGAGTGATCCTCCTGCGTAGCTCCAGGGAGCGGGGGCCATTCCTCCTCGTCCGCCATGCGCCCGCTGGCGCCATCTTGGGAGTTACAGGCATATCGTGCCAGCCTCTCCCCCGGAGTTTTTGGGAGCGGGGGTCCGTATCATCCCGGGTGATTGCAGGGACCTCCCCGTACTCATACCCGCACCTCCCGGGTCAGGATGTGTCAATCTGCCGCCAGGATCAGTGTAGAATCAGAGACCTGCAGCCGGAGCTCTGCCCCAGCCGTCCTCACATGCCGCGCGCTGGCTCCGCCCCCCACCCCAGATATGTAACTCTACCCCTATACCTTATACCTCTTAACCATCTTATAACAAACAACACGTGACACCGTTCTGGAGAAAATTGGCCGTTCGGACATTTATTAATAAATAACAATAACCATGAACTTTAATACAAAACCCAAATTCCAGCTTGCACACTAGGTTGAATGTCTTAGGAGGCATCCCGTCACCAATCCAGAATGAGTATTACTTTAATACTTTCTTCCTGTTATTGTTATCCCCAGCCGCCCAACACCGGCTCAGGAAAAACCCCCCGCTTGACTATCCCCAGCCACGTAACGCCGTCTCGGGGACAACCACACCAGTTGACTACCCCCAGCCGCGCAACACCGGCTCGGGGACAAACTTTCCTTTCCAATGGGCAATGCCTCCACAGACTCAACCGCCATACTCGGTCAGAATAACATTGCAGCCAGCAGCTTGTAGGGCGTTAGATTGATGCTGCTCTTCCTGGCTCCCAGCACCGAATGCCTCGTGTCTCTCAACATCCGCTCTAGCCCCCAACTTCCGGCCATCCCCCACCAATGAGGAGGAACTCCCCTCCCCACTTCCTACCTAACAAATGTAACCTCTTGTTGCCCTTACCTGTTCCCCCTACCATGCAGCCCTGCGCCTATTTTTTTTTTTTTGCTACGGGCTTTACTTGGCTAGGGTACCCCAGATATGTAACTCTTCCCCTATACCCTTATACCTCTTAACCATCTTATAACAAATGACACGTGACACCGTTCTGGAGAAAATTGGCTGTCCAGCCATTTATTAATAAATAACAATAACCATGAACTTTAATACAAAACCCAAATTCCAGCTTGCACACTAGGTTGCATGTCTTAGGAGGCATCCCATCACCAATCCAGAATGAGTATTACTTTAATACATACTTCCTGTTATTGTTATCCCCAGCCACGCAACACCGGCTTGGGAAAAATCCCTCGCTTGACTATCCCCAGCCACGTAACGCCGGCTCAGGGACAACCACACCAGTTGACTACCCCCAGCTGTGCAACACCGACTCAGGGAAAAACTTTCCTTTCCAATGGGCAATGCCTCCACAGACTCAACCGCCACCGCACACAGGTGTGAAACCTTACACCTGTGGGCCCCTCCACAAACGCAAGGTGTGCTGTACGCCACCCTGAATGGCTAAGGCCCACAAATCATTACCCATGGCATTCAGGTGTACACACTTGCTCCGCAGATACCGCCAGGTATCCACCTCCAGCTCACGGTGTCTAACCACAAAACCTCCATTGAGCGTCACAAAGCGGCCCACCTCCTTGTTAACCTTTATCCGCGCTTTGTTCAATTTAGCGACCGACCTGGCAAATCACCATGAAGTGCGCCCCACCATGTCCGACCAGACCACTAGCAATCTAGGAAATGCTGTGCGCAGCCTAAAGAAATTTTGATGTCCTGGGACAAGTGCCGCATAGACCAAACACCCAAGTCCTTACCCCCGACATGAAGAACTAGCACGTCAGGAGCTCTGTCCAACTGAGCGAAGTGGTGCACCTCCGGAAGGACCCTACACCACAATAACCCAGGGATCCCAATCCACCTAACCGTGGCTTCGTTCCTACTAAAACCCAGCTGACGCCCATTAGGTCTAACATCAGCCCTTTTTGTCCCCCAGAAAACAAAAGAATGCCCCAGAATCCAAATGAGGCAAGGGGGGTCCCTGTAACGAAACAAAAATAAAGAATCACAGCAGCCAGTAAAATAACATATTAGCAAATCAAATCAGTTCCGGACAAACATAAAGCCTAAAACAATCAAATTCCTATCTCCCGATGAGCCGAATGACCGCTTCATCCAACCCCCATGAGCGGCTTCAGTAGCCGCTCCAATGCTGAAGGAGTGTGATGAGTAATTCCGCACCTCAATACCAGCCTTGCCCAAGCAACACTGAAACACCACCATGAACTGAAATTTCGACAGGGCCGAACCATCTAAGTGTAGAAGGTAAGAACCCTCTCGATGGGCACCATGGATACTGGGCAGAGGGGGGAACCCAGAATGCTATAAAGATGCACATACCGACCCCGAGCCAGCTGATCCATCTTAGAGCTTCGAATCAACAACGCCACCGAAAACTGAGAATAACTTACCTCCTGTACTAACAGCACACCATGCGCGGTCTTGGACGGACTGACCAACTCGCTAATACGAAGGGCCACAAAAAACGCCAGTACAAAAGCTGTTTGGAACAACACAGCCTTGTACTCCAAATCGCAAACTAAACCCGCTTGTGTCCATAATGTCTGTAGAAGGCAAAAGGTAACCGGGCGGCGGCAGTCACGCCGCCGAACAACCCGTCTATAACCTTTCAGTGCCTGACGGACCAAGAATTCCTTGGTAAAATCCGGAACACCCCAAACTTTGAAGAGGAAGGCCAGCCCTGACATCTTTCTGGTGACGACCGAGACCGACAGTCCCTGCTCAAAATTCAAGCAAATAAAGTATAACAACAGGGAAGGGAGTTCTGTATTTACCCCATCCGCCCCTACCCAGGCCAAAAGATCCTCCCATTTCTTCCAAACCGTAGAATATGCCGCCCACGTGGATGCACTCAACGACTGTTGAAGCAGTGTTGATGCTACCCCAACGCAACCCGTCACAGCTCCTGCAGGCAAGGTCAATGCTCAAAACTCGTCCAACTGCAAACGAGACAAAGCATCCGCCACTGTATTATTCACCCCAGGCAGGTGCACTGCATAAATGAAAGCATTTAACTGTAAACAACGCAAAACCAAGTTCTGCAGCCCCCTAACCACCAGCATGGAGTCAGCCAACAGCCGATTAAGTATCTGCAGTACCGCCATATTATCGCAATGTAGACAAATCTTTTTGTCCCGAAATGAGTCCCCCCATATTGCAACAGCAACCAAAACTGGAAAATGTTCCAATAACACCATGTTCCTCAGAAACCCCGCCTCTCTCCATTCCACCGACCAACGCTCCGCACTCCACCACCCCCGGTAGAAGGCACCATAGCCCATGGATCCAGCCATGGTTCCAGATCAAAGTCACTGATCGGACCTTGTTGCCACAGTGAACGGCCATTGAAGGAGCCCAGGAAGGCATGCCACACCTTCAAATCCTCCCTGTGCTCGTCGGTCAACGTGACAAAGTGACTAGGTGAAGAAACACCCGCCGCCTAGCCGTCGGCTAAAAATCCTGCCCATAGGCAGTATGCAGCAAGCAAAATTGAACCTGCCGTGGAGAGACTGAAGTTGCCTGAGCTGAACTTTCCTACCAGCAAAACAATTTCCGCCTTTAGAGCCGACAACTTGTCAGCGAGCAGGTGGCATTCCATAGCTACCGTGTCTATGACAAACCCCAAAAAACGAATGGTGGTACACGGGCCTTCAGTTTTTTCACACGCCAGCGGAATACCAAAGTGCTCCGCTATGTGCTGTATGGTGGCCAACAACACTCTGCACAACGTGGACCTGGAGGGGCCTATACACAAAAAATCATCCAAGTAATGGATGACGGAACTGACCCCTGACACCTCCCTGACCACCCATTCAACAAACGAGCTGAATTTTTCAAAAAACGTGCAAGAGATCGAACAACCCATGGTAAACAGTGGTCAAAGTTAAACGACTCGTGCCACCTGCAACCAAGTAGGTGAAAACTCTGCGGATGTACTGGCAGTAGGCGAAAAGCCGCCTCTATGTCGGTTTTCGCCATGAGCGCCCCCGGCCCATACTGACGAACACAATAAATGGCAGCATTGAATGAGGTGTAAGACACCGCACAAGCCTTTGAATCAATGGCATTGTTTACTGAAAAACACTTGGGGAAAGACAGATGATGTATAAGATGGAACTTCCCCAGTTCCGTCTTAGGCACCAACCCCAGCGGGGAAACCACCAAATCGGGCAGAGGGGAGAGGGTGAATGGCCCGGCCGTGCGACCCAACTGTACCTCCTTGGCTATCCTCTGGATTCATCCGAGTAGAACGCAAATTATCAGCCATGGGAGGAATACTGATAAGGGAGCATGGGATAACAAAGCCCACTGAAAAACCACCCTCCAACAACCGAGCAGCCGCCCGGTCCGGATACCTATTTAGAAAAGGCAGCATCCTTTCCACCATCACCGGCGTTGTCCCTTTTTCCTTGAGTATTCCCGGGAAATCTCTTACCTTTCTTAAGGCAGTGGGAGAGAGCATGCGACCCACCGCAACTTGAGCACTCGTGCTTGTACCGGCACGAGGAACCGAAATAGCACGTTCCTTCATTGAACTACCAACAGCAACCCCGTCGCTTGCCGGCCGACCGTCCAGGGGTACTCGGACCTCCGGCCCCGCTCGGAAAAAATGGCAACCCCACTCGCGCCGAGTTCATGAGGCGCAGCCACAAGCTGATATCCTTGTGGTCCCACCGTAACGCTGGCCTAATGGTTTTGCGTTGACGATACTGTTCATAGTAACAAAGCCACACTACCCCCCCATACACACGGTACGCTTCACTGATTGCATTCAGGTAGCAGAAGAGCGCTGAACAGTTTTCCGGATGCTTCTCCCCGATCACGCTGGCCAGGATAGCAAAGGCCTGCAACCAATTACCAAACGTTCCTGGAATCAGGCAATACCTACCTTTTTCCTCATCCTCCTTTTGACTCCTCAGGCTTCACCCTATCCAGGTTGAATTTCTCAAGGGGGAGTAGCGTAAAAATTTCTATGTACTCGTCCTTCCAAATTTTTTCCCTTACTTCTGGCTTGAGGCGCGCGCCCAAAGGGCCCTCAAAGCAGACGTACTCTTCGCACTTGGCTGAGACCACCAAGCGGACGGAATCCTGATACTTACCTGAGCTCTTGGGATCTGGTCCCGAGTCCCCCGATGCGTAAAAGTCACCCCTGGGGACCCTATGGAGTCCCCCCCTGCTGGGGGGGCCCAACTTCTCCCAAGCGATGCTGCGGGACCCACTGACGGCTCAGCCACCCCCCCGGCACCCACGCGGACGTGGGGGATGGGGCAGGTGCTGAGCCCAAGTCGAACCGCTGAACCAGAGCTTGCAGACCCGCCACCAGATCCTGCAGGCCACCATCACGGATGAAGCAGACTCTCGGTCCGCTACATGTGCAGCGGGCGCCACCCCAGTCACCGCCGACCCACTAGCGCCCTCCTGCCCACCTTACCCCCGCCCAGACAGTAACATACCTTGCAACCCTGAAAGAAAAGCAGTGCTATAAGTCATAGAGGACTTACCAGGCTGCGCAGGACGAGCACCTGCAGCCGCCGATCCCGCATCCACCATTGCTGAGGGTCCAGGCACATCCCCATCTACGGAACTGGACAGCTCCCCCTCCGACCTGTCTGATGATGCCTGCGGACGGCCGTCTTGATGAGCGCTGGGTGGCACCGAGGGTCCCGGCCGTTGGTCTTCCTCCTCTCTGGACTGTGAGGGCCGCAACCCGCCACCAGTGGAACGGGGCCTCTTCCTCCCAGAACTCCTGAGCGGCCCAGGTGCTGGTATTGCCACTGGGGGTACCACTCCCCTACTGCTGTGACGGATCAGGCCGCCAGCCCCTCCTGCTGATCCGGTGGCACCCGCAATTGGTCTCTTACCTCACTGGGCTGCCCTGCTGGCTGGGACATCACCGGGGGGGCAGCCGCGACATCCGGTCTCCCATGACGGCCGGGAGGGGGAGGGGCAGGTGCGGTTGATGAAGGCCCCCGCCCAGCGGAGCTTCGGCGGGGATTCCTCCCTGGGGTGGCACCGGCCGCATCAGTAGTGTTCAGCGCCCACCCCCCAGAAGGGTCCATACTGGATGGGCTCCCTAAATGGTGCCCAGCTCCAGAGGTGTGCGGCAGACTGTAGCGATCCAGCGGTCGTGACCTCCGAGCGCGATGTGGAGCCCAGTCCTCCACAACAGGGAGCTCCCCTCCGAGCAAAGAGGAGACCCATTGCTCTAGCCATCCGGGGCCCCTGGCATCCGCTGCCACTTGCAGCTGTCTCGATATCCACCATGTGGGAAGGGAGGGGGGTTGGAGCAGTGTGGAGAGAGACACAGAGATCGATACTGCTCTTCCTGGCTCCTAGCACCGAATGCCTCATGTCTCTCCACATCCGCTCTAGCCCCCATCTTCCGGCCATCCCCCACCAATGAGGGGGAACTCCCCTCCCCACTTCCTACCTAACAAATTTAACCCCTTGTTGCCGTTACCTGTTCCCCCTACCATGCAGCCCTGAGCCTGTTTTTTTTTTTTTGCTACGGGCTTTACTGATTGTATTTATGAATTGAACTCTTAGATCATTGCATTGGTTCCCCCATGGTGGTATTGTGATAACCTATAAGGTATATTGTGTAAGTAATTTCTGCGCTTTAGGGTCCTGGGTATACTTAAATTATGATAGTAAGACTGCTGCCCTCCCAATTTTCCGCAATGGAAATAGTAATTAATATGTCCAAGAGGAGATGGCGCTGTCTTCATGCAAGCTGGTTTAGTGTTTTAAAATTCTTTCTAAAGTGACAACCTGTGCAATATAAATATAACCATAGGTGGCGCTATCTTCATAAAAACCCGGTTTAGTGATCAATGTAAAGTGGCAAATAGTGCAATAAATATAAACATAGGATATTCTCCACCTAAAAACATATATACCAAGTGCATAATACAAAAATTCAAAATAGTGCAAAAAAGAATGTATAAGTAAAACACTTATTGATTTGTAGCTTATCAGAACAGTTTTTAAATAAAATGAAATAGGTATAGTCTCTAGAAATTATGTGCTTTCCACAGTCTATATTCAGGTGACTTTAGTGACATTCCATCGGTGTTTCTCCAAAAATTGTGACTTCCACACGTGCTCCCCCTGTGTGTCCCCACTCACCAGAGCCACACACCCCTGCAGGGGTAGTGCGCGTGTAGCAGACCCAGCTGCAAAACTATGATCCGGGATCGGCCTGTGTATGCTCCGTAAGGTGACGCTCATCCATAAAACGACTCCTCACCATACGTTTCCATATATGCAAAAAGGATAAAGGTCCAAAATAGTGTGACTCGGTTTTTTTTTTTTTTAAAAAAAGGTTTATTCCATCAAACTCTTTAAAAACATTAAAATCACAAGTCCATCCACGTTTTCCCGAGTACGGTTTATGGCTAACACAATGGTGACAGTAGTGGAAACAGCAAGTCAGCAGCGTAGCTGCTGTTTGAGAAAGGAGTAGGTCTCTTCCCCTCTGTCTAACTTGCGTTACCCCTCGTTAAACCAATCCGTCCAGAAGTTACGTGACGTAACAAAGTACTCTCTGGCCCCATCTAACGCGTTTCGTCATCAAGATGTCATCGGAAGCGGTGGCCATCTTGGTACTCCAGCCGCTTTTATACACAGTGAGGTGGGCGGTCTCGTAAACTACACCCATGCTCTCCAGTTTAGGAAAAATATGTTTGCTCGTTATGGAAAAAATATTTATAGTTAAAAAAGGATTAAAAACCGGAGTCTACATTCAAAATAAAGGATGCTTAAAATTGTGAATTTATCACAAAGGAGGGTATATGAAAAATAGTGAACTATTCATTGTTATATTCGTAATTTAATATTCAGTAAAAAAGAGAGAGGGAGAGAGCTCCCCCTAGAGGATGAATTTAAAATGGCAATGATTATAAGAAGGGAAGAGACCGCAATCCCAGCTAGTATACTATAAAACCAATATAAAATTCACAAAAAGGTACAATATAAAATTGGCTTTTTATACAAATATATATTTTAAATACACTCAATTTATCAATTACTGCATATAAAAAAGTATATATATGAAATATGCATAAAAAACCATATGAAAGATATCATACCAACCCATTGATTTGAAGTATTACTCTACAGTGAACCTTTACCAAGTGTTTATTATTCTGAGGGTTATATCCTACATTTGTATGAAATATGTTATACCAATCTAAGGAGTTTAAAAAATTGTTTAAAAGATATTTAAAAGTTGGACAGAAAACAGTTTAAATCTATATCCACATTTAGTCCCCCGGCACAATCGTGCCCAAGTGGTGGATCCATCGAGTTTCATTCTGGGATATAGCAATCTTTTTATTTCCTCCTCTCCAGTCATTTTTAACTCTGTCAATACCGTAAAAAAATAGACAGGAAGGGTCTCTATGGTGGAACTCCTTAAAGTGTCGGGATAAATTATGTTTAGGAAACCCTTTTTTGATATTATTTATATGTTCCCTAATTCTCACATACAAGGGTCTGGTGGTTCTCCCTACGTACTGCAGGTGGCAAGGACATTCAATAATGTATGTCACATGGGTACTATTACAAGTGATGAGCTCCCTAATTTGATACTCTTTACTGGATGTCCTGGCTTTAAATGATACTTTTTTTCTTGGTTGTGTTTTACTGACTCTGCACGGCAGGCATTTTTGACACCTGTAAAATCCCTTCAAATTTTCCATAAGCTTAATTTCTTCAGGGGGGTTGATCATGTTGTGTACAAGATGATTTCTCAAGTTGGGGGCCTTTTTATATACACTGTGTGCAGAATTATTAGGCAAATGAGTATTTTGACCACATCATCCTCTTTATGCATGTTGTCTTACTCCAAGCTGTATAGGCTCGAAAGCCTACTACATACGTGTGGACTATATCCCACAACTACAGTAATTTGGTGTGGGGAAGAGTAATGACTCTACGTGTAGTGGATTATACGAATTAACCATCATCCGAAAGCTCGGATATGTCGAACCTCATTCTGTTGTACGTATTTCTCCTACTACACCAGTTTTATGAGTAAACGGATTATTAAGACGTGTGTCACATATATTTTTCCGGGGGTTGAACTCTTTAGTAGAACATGTGTTGTACTAGTTGGGGGGACTTCTTTAATTCGAATACCTTTTAAACTTCCCTA
>BLSH010202549.1:20655-31265 GCA_018402905.1 Glandirana rugosa
TGTTTATTATTCTGAGGGTTATATCCTACATTTGTATGAAATATGTTATACCAATCTAAGGAGTTTAAAAAATTGTTTAAAAGATATTTAAAAGTTGGACAGAAAACAGTTTAAATCTATATCCACATTTAGTCCCCCGGCACAATCGTGCCCAAGTGGTGGATCCATCGAGTTTCATTCTGGGATATAGCAATCTTTTTATTTCCTCCTCTCCAGTCATTTTTAACTCTGTCAATACCGTAAAAAAATAGACAGGAAGGGTCTCTATGGTGGAACTCCTTAAAGTGTCGGGATAAATTATGTTTAGGAAACCCTTTTTTGATATTATTTATATGTTCCCTAATTCTCACATACAAGGGTCTGGTGGTTCTCCCTACGTACTGCAGGTGGCAAGGACATTCAATAATGTATGTCACATGGGTACTATTACAAGTGATGAGCTCTTTAATTTGACACTCTTTACTGGATGTCCTGGCTTTAAATGATACTTTTTTTCTTGGTTGTGTTTTACTGACTCTGCACGGCAGGCATTTTTGACACCTGTAAAATCCCTTCAAATTTTCCATAAGCTTAATTTCTTCAGGGGGTTTGATCACATTGTGTACAAGATGATTTCTCAAGTTGGGGGCCTTTTTATATATAAATTTAGGTTTTTGAGGAAGTATTTTGGATAAGACTCTATCAGTTCTCAGAATAGGCCAATATTTCTTAACAATCTTTTCTACCATCTTATATTGCTTGTTGAAACCTGTGATGAAAGTTAGTTCCTCAGAAGCATTTTTATTCTTTTCCGATTTCTCCAATAGTTTTCTCCTTGGGATATTTTTGACCATTTGTTTAGTTGTGAGTAGTAGTTGTGTGTAGAGCATATCCCTTTACTTCTAACCTTTTAATTAGCATATCCGCTTGCCTTTCATAGTCCTCATTTCTTTGGCAATTCCTCCGTATTCTTATAAGTTGACCTTTGGGTATATTCTTCTTCCATCCCGGATGGTGGCAACTAGAGATTGGAATATACCCATTCCTATCCGTGGTCTTAAAGTGTGTTTTAGTGTATAATTTTCCTTCCACCTTGGATATCTGTAAATCCAAATAGCTAATTTCTGTATGGTTCCATTCCGCTGTAAAGGAGATGCCATAGATGTTCTCTAAAAAACCGCACAAAGATTGTTCCGAGCCTTCCCATAAGATGATAATGTCATCTATGTACCTTCGATATAGCTTCAATTCCGGTTTATTTGAATTATAGATATACTTCTCCTCCCACATGTCCATAAAAAGGTTCGCAACGCTTGGTGCGTATCTGGCCCCCATAGCAACGCCCTTTTCCTGCACGTAAAAATGGTGATCATACCAGAAATAATTATTCTCCATTGCTAATTTCAATCCCTCTAGGATGAATTGTATTTGTTCTTTCTTAATTTTGATTTTTTACACAGGGCCTTCTCCACACCCTTCAGACCATATTCTTGTACAATACTCGTATACAATGAATTTACATCTACTGTAGCTAATATACAATTTTCCACATCATCCAGGTTATCCAATTCTGTGATCAGCTGAGTACTGTCCCTGATGTAAGATTTTCCTTCTTTCACTAATGGCTTTAGAAATTGATCTAAATACTCCCCAAGCCTAGAAAATAGTGAATTTATTCCACTGACTATAGGTCTTCCAGGTGGTTTTATAAGCCTTTTATGTATCTTTGGGAGATAGTAAATGACTGGTGTTTTTGTAGATTCAGACAATAGGTACCTTGCTTTTTTCTTATTCAGTATTCCCATATCTTTGCCCATTTTGATATAGATTTTCAATTTTTTCTCATATTCCTTCTTAGGGTTCTTTCTCAGTTTCCTGTAGGTGTCTTTAACATTCAGCAGGTTTCTCATTTCTTCTTCATAATCTTTTTTATTTAATATTACAAGGCCTCCTCCTTTGTCTGCCGGTCTAATTACAACGTCCTTCTTCTTTCCCAAGGTCTTTATTGTGTTCCATATATTTCTTGCCCTATAGTTACCTTTTCCCTTTTTCTTATTTAGATCTTTCAGGTCTTTTTCCACCGTCTTCTTAAAGGCTCCTATACACTCGCCCCCAGGAACCTTAGGGTTAAATGTAGAGTTATTCCTCAGTGTGGTGTGCACAAATTCAGTATAGGGGGCAGTGTTCTGTGATCCTCGCAAAAAACTTTTTTAAATTTAATTTTCTAATGAACTTCTGCAGGTCAATGTAAACTCAAAGTCATCCAGGTTCTTATCCGGGGCAAATTTAAGTCCCAGTTCCAATATTTTGATTTCTTCTTCGTTGAAGGAGGCATCGCTTAAGTTGAATATGCCTGCGCCTATTGGTCTCTCCTTCTTTTTCTTCCTGCCCCCTCTCTTTCCTCTTGTTCTACGTGTCTTCCTCCCTGCTCCTATGTTGGGGGTTCCTCTTGATGTTGGTCTCTCAGCCTGTGGACATCTTCGTTGTCTCTGTTCCAGGTATCCCTTCCTCCTCGTGGCCATGGGTTCCAAGCTCTCTGCTTGGGAAAATTCCGTCTCCAAGATTGTTCTGGTGGTCTTCAAGTCCTCTGTCCATCCAGGGGGATCTGTATTCTCTTCTTCCTGGGGACCAAGGGGTCCCTGATTGCGCCCGTTTCCTGGGGGTCCATGCCTTGGTCTCCATTGAAAAAAATCATCATTCTCCTCTCTATATCTTCTCTCTTGTCTACCTTCATTCCTCTGATTCCAATGCCTTTGGTCTTGCAACGGTAGATACCTGTTGAAGGTAGGAGTGTTGAACCTAGGTGTTCTATTATGGTCCCTTATCGGTGATCTATAGGAGTTGTTCCGGTGACTATTCCTGAGTTGTCCCTGTGGGTCTTCCCTTGGTCTCTCCTGGGTTCCGTATTGTCTCATACTCTGATTTTGTGGGGTTCTTATTGATGATCCCTGTATCCCCCTTCTGAGAGGAGTAGGTAAAGGATCATCAGCAAAATCCTCTTCCATTGACGTATCCATTTCATCTTCTTCAATATCCGTTTGCCATTTATATACCTTCTTATTAGTATAATCCAAGACATCTCTTCTATATTTTTTCTGTTTTTTCTTCTGAATACCCTCATCATATTTCTTAATAGCATCTTGCAGCTCTTTTTCTTTCTCCTTATAATCCATATGGTTGGTAAAAGGTTTAATTAGTTCCCTGATTTCATTAACCTGTGCTTCCACCTTCTTCAGTTTAAACTGCCTTCTTTGAATAATAGTAGTGAGTAATTCCATTTCACACTTATTGAACAAACGATACCACTCCTCCATTAAGATTTCACCCTCAATATCATCATTAGGGTGTATATCCCATCTTAACCTCCTGGGAGTCATTTTATCTTTTAAATACATTTCTAAGGTGGCAATATCCCACCATACTCTCAGTTGTTTCTCCAAAGTATGTTTTAACTGTTTAAACAGTCCTGTTAGATCCTGTTTCCTATTTACTTGTTCCAGGTTAAAAATATAATTTGTATCAATCTTCCTAGTGACCCTGAAGAAATTAAGCTTATGGAACATTTGAAGGGATTTTACAGGTGTCAAAGATGCCTGCCGTGCAGAGTCAGTAAAACACAACCAAGAAAAAAAGTATCATTTAAAGCCAGGACATCCAGTAAAGAGTATCAAATTAACCACTTCAGCCCCGGAAAGATTTCACACTTTAGGACCAGAGCCCTTTTTGCGATTCGGCGCTGCGTCGCTTTAACTGACAATTGCGCGGTCGTGCAACGTTGTACTCAAACGAAATTTGCGTCCTTTTTTTCCCACAAATAGAGCTTTCTTTTGGTGGTATTTGATCATCGCTAGTCTTTTCTGATCGCCGCTATAAACAAAAGAAGAGCGACAATTTTGCAAAAAAAAAACAAATTTCTTACTTTTTGCTAAAATACAAATCCAAAAAAAAAATATAAAAAAACATTTTTTTTCATCGGTTTTGGCCTATTTATATTCTTCCTCATATTTGCGATAAAAAAAAAATCACAATCTGCGTTTATTGATTGGTTTGCGCAAAAGTGGTTGCGTTTACGGATGATGAAAATTCATTTTTGGGGTTTTTATTTTTTACAAGTAATGGCGGCGATCTGCGATTTTTAGCAGTACTGCGATATTTGGGAAGACATGTCGGACCATTTTGACACTTTTTTGGGACCATTGGCATTTATACAGCGATCAGTGCTATAAAAATGCATTGATTACTGTGTAAATGCCATTGGCAGTGAAGGGGTTAACCTGCAGGGGGCGCTCTAAGGGTTAACTGTGTTCCCTGGGTGTGTTCTTACTGTATGGGGGCTGCCCTAACGGGAAGGGAAGTGATCACAGCTTCCATGTAGAGGAAGGCTGTGATCACAACCCTTCCCCCTCTCACAGAACGGAGGTCCGTGTTTACTTACACGGACCTCCGTTCTTTCAGTGCGGGGGGGGCCATCGCGGGTAGCCGGCGGAGATCGAGTCCGCGGCACCCGCTCCCTGGCCCTCCCCGAACTTCGGCGGCGCGCGCTCACAGTGCTCAATCTCGCAGCCGCCGTCGTATGACGGCGGTTTGCGATATCAAACCACTTTGTCGCCGTCAACCTGCGGTTGGCGGTCGGCAAGTGGTTAAAGAGCTCATCACTTGTAATAGTACCCATGTGACATACATTATTGAATGTCCTTGCCACCTGCAGTACGTAGGGAGAACCACCAGATCCTTGTATGTGAGAATTAGGGAACATATAAATAATATCAAAAAAGGGTTTCCTAAACATAATTTATCCTGACACTTTAAGGAGTTCCACCATAGAGGCCCTTCCTGTCTAATTTTTTACGGTATTGACAGAATTAAAAATGACTGGAGAGGAGGAAATAAAAAGATTGCTATATCCCAGAATGAAACCGGATGGATCCACCGCTTGGGCACGATTGTGCCGGGGGGGACTAAATGTGGATATAGATTTAAACTGTTTTCTGTCCAACTTTTAAATATCTTTTAAACAATTTTTTAAACTCCTTAGATTGGTATAACATATTTCATACAAATGTAGGATATAACCCTCAGAATAATAAACACTTGGTAAAGGTTCACTGTAGAGTATTGTTTAAAATACTTCAAATCAATGGGTTGGTATGATATCTTTCATATGGTTTTTTATGCATATTTCATATATATACTTTTTTACATGCAGTAATATTATCAATTGAGTGTATTTAAAATATATATTTGTATAAAAAGCCAATTTTATATTGGACCTTTTTGTGAATTGCATATAGGTTTTACAGGATACTAGCTGGGATTGCGGTCTCTTCCCTTCTTATAATCATTGCCATTTTAAATTCATCCTCTAGGGGGAGCTCTCTCTCTCTCTCTTTTTTACTGAATATTAAATTACGAATATAACAATGAATAGTTCACTATTTTTCATATACCCTCCTTTGTGATAAATTCACAATTTTAAGCATCCTTTATTTTGAATGTAGACTCCGGTTTTTAATCCTTTTTTAACTATAAATATTTTTTCCATAACGAGCAAACATATTTTTCCTAAACTGGAGAGCGTGGGTGTAGTTTACGAGACCGCCCACCTCACTGTGTATAAAAGCGGCTGGAGTACCAAGATGGCCACCGCTTCCGATGACGTCTTGATGACGAAACGCATTAGGCGGGGCCGGAGAGTACGTTCGTTACGTCACGTAACTTCCGGACGGATTGGTTTAACGAGGTGGAACGCAAGTTAGACAGAGGGGAAGAGACCTACTCCTTTCTCAAACAGCAGCTACGCTGCTGACTTGCTGTTTCCACTGCTGTCACCATTGTGTTAGCCATAAACCGTACTCGGGGAAACGTGGATGGACTTGTGATTTTAATGTTTTTAAAAAGTTTGATGGAATAAACCTTTTAAAAAAAAAAACAGAGTCACACTATTTTGGACCTTTATCCTTTTTGCATATATGGAAACGTATGGTGAGGAGTCGTTTTATGGATGAGCGTCACCTTACGGAGCATACACAGGCCGATCCCGGATCGTAGTTTTGCAGCTGGGTCTGCTACACGCGCACTACCCCTGCAGGGGTGTGTGGCTCTGGTGAGTGGGGACACACAGGGGGAGCACGTGTGGAAGTCACAATTTTTGGAGAAACACCGATGGAATGTCACTAAAGTCACCTGAATATAGACTGTGGAAAGCACATAATTTCTAGAGACTATACCTATTTCATTTTATTTAAAAACTGTTCTGATAAGCTACAAATCAATAAGTGTTTTACTTATACATACTTTTTTGCACTATTTTGAATTTTTGTATTATGCACTTGGTATATATGTTTTTAGGTGGAGAATATCCTATGTTTATATTTATTGCACTATTTGCCACTTTACATTGATCACTAAACCGTTTTTTTATGAAGATAGCGCCACCTATGGTTATATTTATATTGCACACGTTGTCACTTTAGAAAGAATTTTAAAACACTAAACCAGCTTGCATTAAGACAGCGCCATCTCCTCTTGCACATATTAATATAAGGTATATTATTGTGGCTTTCTGGACTACATGACTATCTATTAGTGGAAGGTCACTTTGATTGAAAAGCACTGTTACTACAGGTGCTACTGTGACCCACTCACCGAATACTACAGCCACTAGCATAGCCTTATTCACTATTGCGGGTATACCCTGGCTATGAACTAGATCCAGGAGGGATCCATGTCACTGTTTAGACTTGTGATCCTCAACCGGCTATACCACCCAATGTACAGTTAAGACTGACCCAATCAGATTAGCATCCTGTTTCCGCATCAGGTATGCACCCTTGATGATTTACATGAACTACATACCACCCTGGCTTTACTTCAGTACTTGCACCTTTATTGACTCTTCAATTTCCAATGTTTACCATCCACTGGCCCACTTCCATCTATATGGAACCTCAAGATTTAATTATTCTCTACTCCACATGTGGCACCTTAGCTTTAATTCCATTTTGGTTTAGGCCAGCGGTTCACTAGTAAACCTTCAGGGAACCATCATAGGGGCCACGCACAGACATGACCTTTGGGTACCAAGGTTTCTTGGAATTTGTTTTGCCTACATTGGCCTTATCTGTTCATCTCCCCCCGCGCGTCCGGACACTCCCCTTTTAACTGTGTGTTGTCCTTATGTGTGTATGTCTATATATGTTCTATACACCAGCCATTTGGAGTCCTAGAACCCCTTATGAGCAGTAGAGAAACTATTTTGCTGCTTATTAGCAATCAATGTATTGTCCTCATTATATGGAATAAAGTATTTTTATACATTTTATTAAATTAGTCTGAAAATGCCCGTTCTTCAGTAAATAACCCCTTCATCCTCTGTGATCTCACAGGGACAACTTTCTTTGGTTTGTTAAGTATTGTCTGGTTATTCTGAAGAACACCCACTTGGGTGAGCGGCACATATGACCGAATAGACCTAGTAGGGAACTGTGACCAAACCTGTCACTTTTCTGTTTTGAGCATAGTTGCATCATGTTTGTTCATTTAAGAATTCTATTGCTGCTCTCTGAATTTCCAACTCTGCTTTTTGACGTGTTGACCTAGCCTCCAGCTCCGCTCTTTTACGCCCTGACTGATTTTCCAACTCCGCTCTCTTTTCTGTGTATGCGAACTGCACCTTGCTGGCTTCCGCTTCAACGCAGGCACTAATAAGTCGCTCACTGAATGTTGAGTATCTTAAACTATGGGATTTACAGGACCTTTTGGAATGTCTGGTGGAAACATATTTGTGAGATGCAGTGTCTTTTAGCAGCTCTATCTTTGCTTCTGCCTTTAATTTAGTTTGCTGAATAAAACTGTCTCTTTCTAGATTAAGAGCTTGGAAGCTGTTCAATTCATCCAGTGAATCTTCTGTGTTCATAACTTTTAAGACATTAGTGAGCTTGTTGGTGGTAAGCTTATAAAGCTCATAAGGAAGAAAGTTGTTTAACCACAACAGTACTGGGCACGAAAACCCCCTTCTTGTCCAGGTCATTTTTCAGCTTTCAGCGCTATCACACTTTGAATGACAATTACTCAGTCATGCAACACTGTACCCATATGACATTTGCGTCCTTTTTTCACACAAATAGAGCTTTCTTTTGGTGGTATTTAATCACTAGTGGATTATTTATTTTTTCTGCTATAAATAAAAAAGTTTAAAAATTTTGTAAAAAAATGCATTTTCTTTGTTTCTGTCATAAAATTTAGCAAATTAGTAATTTTTATTCATACATTTTGGGCAACATTTATACTGCTACATATCTTTGGTAAATATAACCCAAATACAGTCAGGTCCATAAATATTGGGACATCGACACAATTCTAATCTTTTTGGCTCTATACACCACCACAATGGATTTGAAATTAAACAAACAAGATGTGCTTTAACTGCAGACTTTCAGCTTTAATTTGAGGGTATTTACATCCAAATCAGGTGAACAGTTTGTATATGTACCTCCCACTTTTTAAGGGACCAAAAGAAATGGGACAATTGGCTGCTCAGCTGTTCCATGGCCAGGTGTGTGTTATTCCCTCATTATCCCATTTACAAGCAGCAGATAAAAGGCCCAGAGTTAATTTCAAGTGTGCTATTTGCATTTGGAATCGGTTGCTGTCAACTCTCAATATGCGATCCAAAGAGCTGTCACTATCAGTGAAGCAAGCTATCATTAGACTGAAAAAACAAAACAAACCCATCAGAGAGATAGCAAAAACATTAGATGTGGCCAAATCAACTGTTTGGAACATCCTTAAAAAGAAAGAATGCACCAGTGAGCTCAGCAACACCAAAAGACCCGGAAGACCACGGAAAACAATTGTGGTGGATGGCCGAAGAATTCTTTCCCTGGTGAAGAAAACACCCTTCACAACAGTTGGCCAGATCAAGAACACTCTCCAGGAGGTAGGTGTGTGTGTGTGTCAAAGTCAACAATCAAGAGAAGACTTCACCAGAGTGAATACAGAGGGTTCACCACAAGATGTAAACCATTGGTGAGCCTCAAAAACAGGAAGGCCAGATTAGAGTTTGCCAAACAACATCTAAAACAGCTTCACAGTTCTGGAACAACATCCTATGGACAGATGAGACCAAGATCAACTTGTACCAGAGTGATGGGAAGAGAAGAGTATGGAGAAGGAAAGGAACTGTTCATGATCCAAAGCATACCACCTCATCAGTGAAGCATGGTGGTGGTAGTGTCATGGTGTGGTCATGCATGGCTGCCAATGGAACTGGTTCTCTTGTATTTATTGATGATGTGACTGCTGACAAAAGCAGCAGGATGAATTCTGAAGTGTTTCGGGCAATATTATCTGCTCATATTCAGCCAAATGCTTCAGAACTCATTGGACGGCGCTTCATAGTGCAGATGGACAATGACCCAAAGCATACTGCGAAAGCAACCAAAGGGAAAGAAGTGGAATGTTATGCAATGGCCAAGTCAATCACGTGACCTGAATCTGATTGAGCATGCATTTCACTTGCTGAAGACAAAACTGAAGGGAAAATGCCCCAAGAACAAGGAGGAACTGAAGACAGTTGCAGTAGAGGCCTGGCAGAGCATCACCAGGTATGAAACCCAGCATCTGGTGATGTCTATGCGTTCCAGACTTCAGGCTGTAATTGACTGCAAAGGATTTGCAACCAAATATTAAACAGTTAAAGTTTGATTTATGATTGTTAATCTATCCCATTACTTTTGGTTCCTTGAAACGTGGGAGGCACATATACAAACTGTTGTAATTCCTACACCGTTCACCTGATTTGGATGTAAATACCCTCAAATTAAAGCTGAAAGTCTGCAGTTAAAGCACATCTTGCTTGTTTCATTTCAAATCCATTGTGGTGGTGTATAGAGCCAAAAAGATTAAAATTGTGTCGATGTCCCAATATTTATGGACCTGACTGTAAGTGAATATTATTTGGTCCATGTGTAAGTTATAGAGTCTACAAGCTTTGGTGCCAATCATTGAAAATTGATCACACCTGATCACACCTGATATACTGACAGCCTATCTCAT
This sequence comes from Glandirana rugosa, assembly GCA_018402905.1. Classification (NCBI taxonomy): domain Eukaryota; kingdom Metazoa; phylum Chordata; class Amphibia; order Anura; family Ranidae; genus Glandirana; species Glandirana rugosa. The sequence goes on from BLSH010202549.1 coordinate 30,691, forward strand.
TTCTTGAGACCCTAACAAGCCAGGAAAATACAAATACCCCCAAATGACCCCTTTTTGGAAAGTAGACAGTCCAAGGTATTTAGTAAGAGGCATGGTGAATTTTTTGAAGTTGTAATTTTTTCTCACAATACTTTGCAAAATGAAGATTTTCTTTCTTTTTTTTTTCACAAAATTATCATATATTAACAGGTTATTTATCACACCCAGCATATGCATACCACAAATTACACCCCAAAACACATTCTGCTACTCCTCCTGTTATATACTATTAAAACACTTTTTTTTTTCTTTCTTTTAGAAGTAAAACGTTTCATAACACTCTTTTTTAATGTTGAAGTTTTTTAAGTGGTACGGAGAATGATTTATGGAACCTGACAGATGAAAGGTTTTTCCCCAGTAAACCCCCATAAACATAAAAGGACCGAACAATCCCAGAGTTCTTTACTCTATCCGACAGTCATATAGTCCACACTAGTCCACACTAGTTAAAAGTTACTAACCGTGGTTTCGAACATCTGAGATATTGAATGTGTACCTGGTTTATTATAAGTGAATGTCAGTCCAGGTATTTATAA
>BLSH010202549.1:31275-41459 GCA_018402905.1 Glandirana rugosa
ATGACCCCTTTTTGGAAAGTAGACAGTCCAAGGTATTTAGTAAGAGGCATGGTGGATTTTTTGAAGTTGTAATTTTTTCCCACAATTCTTTGCCATATGAAAATTTTTTTTCACAAAATTGTCATATATTAACAGGTTATTTATCACACCCAGCATATGCATACCACAAATTACACCCCAAAACACATTCTGCTACTCCTCCTGAGTATGGCAATATCACATGTCTGAGACTTTTTCACAGCCTGGCCATATACAGAGGCCCAACATGCAGGGAGCGCCGTCAGGTATTCTAGGGACATAAATTACACATCTAATGTCATGATGACCTATCACATTTTTGAAGGCCCTGGAGCATTTTGGAAAGCAAACACCCCAACGTATAATCTATGGGGCATAATGAGTCTTTTGAAAATGTAATTTTTTTCCAGTAGTTTTTGGAAAATGTGGAAAAAAAATTAAAACGCTTTTATTTTTACACAAAGTTGTCCATTTATATGATATTTCCAACACATAACATGTACCTAGCAAAAATGACACCCCAAAATACATTCTACTACTCCCCCTGAGTATGGCAATACCAAATGTGTGAGACTTTTACAGGTGATGTTTACTGATAGGTGATGACGGTCTCTGACAGGTGATTGGCGATGGTCACTGATGGGTGACTGGTGGAGGTCACTGATGGGTGACGGGTGGCTGGCGGTGGTCACTGATGGGTAATGGGTGTCTGGCGGTGGTCACTGATGGGTGACGGGTGTCTGGCGGTGGTCACTGATGGGTGATGGGTGACTGGCGGTGGTTACTGATGGCTGACTTGCGGTGGTCACTGATGGGTGATGGGTGACTGGCGGTGGTTACTGATGGGTGACTGGCAGTGGTCACTGATGGGTGACAGGTGACTGGCGTTGGTCACTGATGGGTGATGGGTGACTGGCGGTGGTCACTGCTGGGTGACGGGTGTCTGGCAGTGGTCACTGATGGGTGACCGGTGTCTGGTGGTGGTCACTGATGGGTGCTGGGTGTCTGGCGGTGGTCACTGATGGGTGCCGGGTGTCTGGCGGTGATCACTGATGGGTGCTGGGTGTCTGGCGGTGGTCACTGATGGGTGACGGGTGTCTGGCGGTGGTCACTGATGGGTGACGGTGTCTGGCGGTGGTCACTGATGGGTGATGGATGTCTGGCGGTGGTCACTGATGGGTGACGGGTGACTGGTGGTGGTCACTGATGGGTGACTGGTCACGGTCACTGATAGGTGATGGGTGACTGGCGGTGGTCACTGATGGGTGACGGGTGACAGGCCACGGGTGACTGGCGGTGGTCACTGATGGGTGACAGGCCAAGGTCAGTGATTGGTGACAGGCCACAGTCAGTGATGGGTGACAGGCCACGGTCACTGATGTGTGACGGGTGACACGCCACGGTCACTGATGTGTGACGGGTGACACGCCACGGTCACTGATGGGTGACGGGTGACACACCACGGTCACTGATGGGTGACAGGTGACATGCCACGGTCACTGATGGGTGACAGGTGACACACCACGGTCACTGATGGGTGACAGGTGACACGCCATGGTCACTGATGGGTGACATGCCATGGCCAGTGATAGGTGACAGGCTACGGTAAGTGATGGGTGACGGGTGGCATGCCACGGTCATTGATGGGTGACGGGTGACACCCCATGGTCACTGATAGGTGACATGCCACGGTCAGTGACGGGTCATAGGCCACGGTCAGTGACGGGTGACACCCCACGGGCAATATCACAAACATCCCAACATGTTTCGGTTAATCCTTCTTCAGGGGATAGAGAGCATCAAAGTGCAACAAAGGTAAGCTGTCTGTGAAAGACCAAATTGTATATAAATGTAGCATTGTTTTACATAAACATATTGCAGAGACAAACTATATAGTAAACTAAGTAAATGAGCGTTCATCAAAAGAATACGTGACACACTTACATATATGCTGGTGGCACCCAACAACCAAACAGATGTCAGCCCATGTAGGTCTGGAAAAAAGGATCCAGACGACCGCAGGGGGTGTGAGTGCCTCAAAGGAGGGAGCAATTGGTATTATGCGACCACAAGAGGCCCAGGGTGGCTGTGCCAGCCCACCCCCACAAGACGTATGTGTGTACTAGAAAGAAAAAAGAAATATAGGAATATATATATGCAGTATACAATGTATGCCTTTGTTGGAAGGTTTGAGGAGTGTGTAAGCAAGAGATGAAGTACCTTGAATTGTTCCATATAGTACCTAATTTATCAAAAAATAATTAAAACACATTCCCTAATAAGGGTACCAAAACTCAAGTACCATCTGTTGTAAAAAAGTAAATTTATGCAAAGTAATTTATAGTGGTGGCAAGTATAAAAAACAAACAAACAGCCTACCAACCGCGTGCTAATTGTAAATAAGGTTAAAGGTACCAAGGCACTAATCAAGGAATAGAGGGTATATAGATCCTAACATTGCATTACCTGGTCCGTGCGGTCAGTGTAAATCCGGGCTGCATAAAAGCAGCTAGGTACTGACCTGACTATAAATAGGGCATAAGTGTTCACGGCAGCCAATCTGAAAGAACGCTGACAGGTGCTGGCCATTCGCATAGTGTGGACAATTAAGTCCGCACGAACGAACGCCCTGGGTCTTTCCGAAGTGAACGGCGCACAGCGTGACCCCGCTCAAAGGGGCGGAGGACCGCTCGGACAAAAAGCTCGCTCCAATCGACAAGTTTTTCACCCTAAACATTTCGTGAATTGCAAAACCCCCGGCATCGTTTACCCCCTCTCTTGTGAGTGCGGAGGTTACTATGTCAGTAAAACCAAAAATGAATTTTGGAGAAAGGATATACCAACACACCTTGTCCATAACTAAACGCGATCCTGACACTCCTCTAGGTTGACACACTGCCACTATTCATCCTACCTCTCTCCCCAAAGTTTATTTTTTAGCTTTGGATCGGGTCCACTATAGCTCACGCGGAGGTGATTTCCCCTTTTATCATTTGGAAATACCTTGATTACCTAACCTGCCTTTAAAGTCCAGGGGGATAAATTATCCTTTTGGATTCTCTCATCTTCTAGTCTTTATGATGACAGGTGCACTTTATGGGGGCAGAAGTGGTGACTGTTGGGTGACAGGTGCATTGGGGGGGCAGGGGTGATGTGAGAGGTGTGTTGGTGTTTTACACAGATCAGTAACTCACTGGTCCTAGCTCTTCTCTCCTCACACTGGAAACTGATGGGTGACGGGTGTCTGGTGGTGGTCACTGATGGGTGACTGGCGGTGGCCACTGATGGGTGCTGGGTGTCTGGCAGTGGTCACTGATGGGTTCCGGGTGTCTGGCGGTGATCACTGATGGGTGCCGGGTGTCTGGCGGTGGTCACTGATGGGTGACAGGTGTCTGGCGGTGGTCACTGATGGGTGACGGGTGTCTGGCGGTGGTCACTGATGGGTGACGGGTGTCTGGCGGTGGTCACTGATGGGTGATGGATGTCTGGCGGTGGTCACTGATGGGTGACGGGTGACTGGCGGTGGTCACTGATGGGTGATAGCAGTGGTCACTGATGGGTGACTGGCGGTGGTCACTGATGGGTGACTGGTGTCTGGTGGTGGTCACTGATGGGTGACTGGTCACGGTCACTGATAGGTGATGGGTGACTGGCGGTGGTCACTGATGGGTGACAGGCCACGGGTGACTGGCAGTGGTCACTGATGGGTGACGTGTGACTGGCGGTGGCCATGGTTGGGTGCTGGGTGTCTCGCGGTGGTCACTGATGGGTGTTGGATGTCTGGCGGTGGTCACTGATGGGTGACGGGTGACTGGCGGTGGTCACTGATGGGTGACGGGTGTCTGGCGGTGGTCACTGTTGGGTGTCGGATGTCTGGCGGTGGTCACTGATGGGTGACGGGTGACTGGCGGTGGTCACTGATGGGTGATGGCAGTGGTCACTGATGGGTGACTGGTGTCTGGTGGTGGTTACTGATGGGTGATTGGTCACGGTCACTGATAGGTGATGGGTGACTGGCGGTGGTCACTGATGGGTGACGGGTGACAGGCCACGGGTAACTGGCAGTGGTCACTGATGGGTGACAGGTGACAGGCCAAGGTCAGTGATGGGTGACAGGCCACGGTCACTGATGTGTGACACGCCACGGTCAGTGATGGGTGACGGGTGACACACCACAGTCACTGATGGGTGACAGGTGACACGCCACAGTCACTGATGGGTGACGAGTGACACACCACGGTCACTGATGGGTGACATGCCATGGCCAATGATGGGTGACAGGACCCGGTCACTGATGGGTGACGGGTGGCACGCCACGGCCATTGATGGGTGACGGGTGACACCCCATGGTCACTGATGGGTGACATGCCACGGTCAGTGATGGGTGATGGGTGACATGCCATGGTCAGTGATGGGTGACACGCCACAGTAACTGATGGGTGACACGCCACAGTCACTGATGGGTGACGGGTGACATGCCACGGTCACTGATGGGTGACGGGTGACATGCCACGATCACTGATGGGTGACATGCCACGATCACTGATGGGTGACTGGTGCACTTTATGATGACAGGTGCACTTTATGGGGGCAGATGTGGTGACTGTTGGGTGACAGGTGCATTGGGGGGGCAGGGGTGATGTGAGAGGTGTGTTGGTGTTTTACACAGATCAGTAACTCACTGATCCTAGCTCTTCTCTCCTCACACTGGAAACTGTGTGAGGAGAGAAGAGCAGGTAGCAGTGAGTTACTGCTCTGTTTACATTACATGTGATCGGCTGTGAGTAAATCACAGCCAAACACAAGGTAACAGCCGCCGGCTGGCGGCTGATACCAGTGTCAGTGACAGGCAGGGTTCCCTGGGAACATGCCGCCACCGACGCGCATGCGCAGGGCACTCCCAATCGTGCGCATGCGCTGTGCAAATGGGGGCAGTACCGTTTGTGATCAGGCATGACTTTGTCACGGCCGATCACATGGTAAACAGCCATGACCAATGGCTGTTCGCCCCCCGTCGGTGGCGTGGTGTGTCCCGGGGGCACGCCGCCACCGACAGAGCCGGGATGCGCGCGCCCGGTCGCGTGCAATCCCAGCTTAAAGGGGCGACGTCATATGACATTATCCCAGAACGAGAGCCATACCACTCCGCCATCATTTGACGGTGGGCGGACGGAAAGTGGTAATGGCGCCCTCTAGTGGCAGTAGCTCACATTCAACAGACAGTGCATTTGCTTTATTCCATAATAATTCCAAGCTATTTGTTAGTTCAGTTCTTAAAGCTTCATAATTCTCAGTTGCTTTCCAAGTTGGTTTGACTAAGCATTTGGGTAATTCAGCAGCAGCAGAGTCTTGTGCTGGGGCTGCAGTATGCTCACATTCAGAGCCACTAATGCTGACACAGGCAGATAATAAGACAGTGATAACCAGGCAGGATCTGTGTGCTGTAATATGACACCATTCACCCTGGCTTCAGCACATGAGGCTTACATGTGCTTATCTTGTTCTTCCTTGCAAAGAGAGCAGTAAATCTTGTCTGTATTAGTACTGTCATGCAGAAATCTTGTAATTAGGCTGTGAAACTTTGTTTTTCTACTGTTCTGTTTCAACTACAAGGCCATAAACTTTGTCTTCAGCATCATGTAGGGCTTACACTGACCTGGTGACCTTTTTATCTCTTGCATCAATTCAGACAGCTTAAACTCAATGAATAAGCTCACATTGAGGAGACAGGAGATGAAGCCTTTTGAATGTTCTGTTTAATGATGGATATTCATAGGTAGAAAAACAATGAAGCTGTAAGCCACATAGAAAGGTCTGTACATGAAGGGAGCATGCCAAGAAATGAAACCAGAAAGAGAGGAGGGGAGGGGATATAAGAACTAAGGAATAAAAAACACATATGCAGCGCCTTATATTAGTGAAGCTGAAGAGTAATTCAGATGGTAGTCATTCAACTTATATGAGGAGGAAATCCTTGGATCCAATGACAGTTATCTTTAAACCTCTATGGTATAGAGAAAATGGATGTAAGCTTACCAGATAGAAGTGGTAAATGCGCGGGTGTATTAATCCCAACCGGGCGGTTGCTCATCTGGTCATCTGGAAACGAGAGGTCCAATAATGGGGGAACATCAGATGCCGTCAGGGGGTCGTCTTAATACTCCACTGTTCCTGGGGGGTGCCCTCAGACCGGAGTGGGTGCCGATGGAGGGGGGTATGTCCACAGCTCCTCTCGTCCCGCGTCCAAAGGATATTTAATGTGCGATGGTTTAGAGAAAAAATATCCACAATCGTGTGATACAGTTTCCAAAAAGGGGTTTATTGCAATCAAGGATTAAAAATACTCACATTTCATCAATGTAAAAAGAGCTCATAAAATGGCAGGAGATGGGGGAAACCGACTCGTTTCGGCTCTCTGGGCCGTCATCTGGGGTATTCCCCCTCCTGGCAAACATGCCATTTATATAGGATGATAACAGTATCAATTGACCCCCTGTAGGGGGCCACAAAACGGAAGTCGCATATTGGCGTCAAAATGGCGCCGCCGGGGTGCGTTCCACGCCTCAAACTGAAGTTAGTTGTTAAATATCATCAATAAGTATAGAGTGTATTAAAGAATCTAATATAAAGAGGTGAATTAGGTCATAGTCCCCCTATTGCCCGATAAACCACAGGTCATTTACAGAGGGGTCCCCACCTTGAGACATAGGATAGCTCCAAACGTGGTTGACCCCCCCAAGCGACTTATCTTTTTTCATGACATGAAAGGCTTTTTTAAGTGTCAAAAATGCAGAGTCTGTAAACTTAATAGACATAAAAACAAGAGAATTTCCAATTTTACCTCAACAGTCACGGGACGCAGTTATGAGATAAAATGTTTTAGTACGTGTGAAACGAGAAATGTCGTATACCTTTTAACCTGCCCTTGCAACAGACAATATGTGGGCAGGACCACCAGGGCTTTTAATGTACGTGTAAACGAACACATAACCAATATAATTAAAGGAAAAACTAATCACACTGTTCCTAAGCACTACCTTAAGTACCATGACCGCAACCCTGATGGCACCCTCTATCAGGTAATAGATAAGTATGTCCCCCCTTGGAGAGGGGGGTGGGTTAAGAGAGGGGTGTCCCAACTGGAAACATCCTGGATTTATCAGCTTAAGAATTTCCACCCACATGGGATGAACGTTGAGTGGGACATCAACTCTTTTATTAATAAAGCCTAAATTATTAATATTTCTAACAATATTTTTACGACCCTCTATACAATTTCTGATTCAATGATCTTCTTATACATTTTACATATATATATTGTATGTACGTCACTTTTCACTATTTTTTAATATTTTTTATTATTCTGAATCTAGATTTTATGATTATTTGGTACATCTTACCCCCCATATGACCTGTTGGGATTCTACATTATTATTATTATTTTTTAAGTCTATTTTTTAAGTCTGTTTGGTTGATTTTATATTTTTTATGTCCGTCTGATTTATTTCATCTTAATCATGTCAATATCTCTATTAATATCTATATCTGTGAATGATTTATGTTGTGCAACGAATGTCCCAATCTGGTTCGTTGATCTGGCTGCCGGTATATATACTTTTATATTAATATTTTTATTGATTTTTTTTTGACTTCTTGTCAGTATACAATCTTTATAACTAATATATTTATTATGCACATCACCACTTTTTGCACTTTTCATATCACCTAAGAAGTATAACCTTTCTGGTTGTCTAAGACAACCACATTCACGTAATGATTACCTATTCACGATCGCATATGATCTTTTTAGCAACTACATTCTCTGCTTACTATCTGGAATCAAGAGAGCGGCGACGTGGTGAGATTATCACGTCATTTCCGCTGGTAGTCACCTCTGACCCCGGAGGACACGCTTCATTGATTCCCGCTTTTTCGTCACTTCCGCGGGCTGATACCCTCGCTTCCTCTTTGGCTGACACGCAACATCATTTCCGGTTTCGGTTCACAATGCAACCCGGAAGTGACGTCTTCCCTTCTGAATATCTGATTCCTTCTCCCTTATTCCTATTAATCTATATACGATCACTGCGTCCTCTACTTAATGACCTAATTCACCTCTTTATATCAGATTCTTTAATACACTCTATACTTATTGATGATATTTAACAACTAACTTCAGTTTGAGGCGTGGAACGCACGCCGGCGGCGCCATTTTGACGCCAATGTGCGACTTCCGTTTTGCGGCCCCCTACAGGGGGTCAATTGATACTGTTATCATCCTATATAAATGGCATGTTTGGCAGGAGGGGGAATACCCCAGATGACGGCCCAGAGAGCCGAAACGCGTCGGTTTCCCCCATCTCCTGCCATTTTATGAGCTCTTTTTACATTGATGAAATGTGAGTATTTTTAATCCTTGATTGCAATAAACCCCTTTTTGGAAACTGTATCACACGATTGTGGATATTTTTTCTCTAAACCATCGCACATTAAATATCCTTTGGACGGGGGACGAGAGGAGCTGTGGACATACCCCCCTCCATCGGCACCCACTCCGGTCTGAGGGCACCCCCCAGGAACAGTGGAGTATTAAGACGACCCCCTGACGGCATCTGATGTTCCCCCATTATTGGACCTCTCGTTTCCAGATGACCAGATGAGCAACCGCCCGGTTGGGATTAATACACCCGCGCATTTACCACTTCTATCTGGTAAGCTTACATCCATTTTCTCTATACCATAGAGGTTTAAAGATAACTGTCATTGGATCCAAGGATTTCCTCCTCATATAAGTTGAATGACTACCATCTGAATTACTCTTCAGCTTCACTAATATAAGGCGCTGCATATGTGTTTTTTATTCCTTGGGACAATATAGATCTGTTGTTTATGCGTGCTGCCTATTTCTAACTTATTGCCAGGACTCATCTATATCGCATTCATATATCCTCTCATTTTTTTAGTGAGCGCGGGTTTCTTGTTTTTATATAAGAACTAAGGTTCAGCTCAGACATAGGCAGACAGCTTAAAGACACAGAGCAATAATAAACCAAATTATACACACAGATGAAATCATAATAATTCACATTGTGTAACACAACAGTTGCTATCAAGATAAATAAATCAGTGCTGCAGCTGAATGGCGTACCTGAAAAGCAAAAAACGATTAATAAAACACAGTAAACAGTAACATATAAAAAAAAAATTACATACCTGCAAAGAAAACATTATAAAACACAGCAACAATAAAACAATACAAGTAAGCAGTGACATATTCATCAGAACCCCTCATTTTCCACTTCTGGTTTAGAGTTTGAACACTGCTGATATTGGCATTCTCAATTCCTTGGATATCTTTTTATACCCCTTTCCTGTTTTATACAGTTCAACTACCTTTTCCCGCAGATCCTTTGACAATTCTTTTGCTTTCCCCATGATTCAGAATCCAGAAACATCAGTGCAACACTGGATGAAAGATGCAAGGGTCTGTCAGGAGTCCAGACACCCATTGACCTTTTATACACACACACACTAATTACAACCGAACAGATAACAGGTGAGGATGGTTACCTTTAATAGCCATTCAAACCCCTTTGTGTCAACTTGTGTGCATGTTATCAGGCCAAAATCACCAGGGTATGTAAACTTTTGATCCAGGTCATTTGGGTAATTTCTGTTGTCATTATGTTTTGTTATGTTATGAGTAGAGTTGAGCAAACCTCTGGAAGTTCGGGTTCTGCTGGTCCGTCCGAACTTCGGGACAAAGCCCGGGTTCGGGTCCGGACGGAACCCGAACGATCGCACGGACCCCGAACCCCATTGAAATCAATGGGGACCCGAACTTTTAGGCACAAAAATGGCTGTAACAAAGTCCTGGAACCTAGTTTTCAAATGTATGGGACCACTAAAACCGGACTATTGTACGTGTGTTCAACTGTGTTTCCCCAAACTTACCGATAATTTCCATTGGTAGGAGTGGACAATAGACAAGCCAACATTAATCACACACACACATATTTTCCAGTTACCCACAGACCTGAGGACTGTCTGGGAACGTAGAAAGTAGGTCACAACGTGACTACAAAGACCTAAGACTTAGTACCCCTTTCGTTTTCTTAACAGTTTCCTAGACGCCCTTTTCCATCAACTTGACATATTTTGTCCTT
>BLSH010202549.1:41469-51798 GCA_018402905.1 Glandirana rugosa
CAGAACAGTAGAAAAACAAAGTTTCACAGCCTAATTACAAGATTTCTGCATGACAGTACTAATACAGACAAGATTTACTGCTCTCTTTGCAAGGAAGAACAAGATAAGCACATGTAAGCCTCATGTCCTGAAGCCAGGGTGCATGGTGTCATATTACAGCACACAGATCCTGCCTGGTTATCACTGTCTTATTATCTGCCTGTGTCAGCATTAGTGGCTCTGAATGTGAGCACACTGCAGCCCCAGCACAAGACTCTGCTGCTGCTGAATTACCCAAACGCTTAGTCAAACCAACTTGGAAAGCAACTGAGAATTATGAAGCTTTAAGAACTGAACTAACAAATAGCTTGGAATTATTATGGAATAAAGCAAATGCACTGTCTGTTGAATGTGAGCTACTGCCACTAGAGGGCGCCATTACCACTTGCCGTCAAATGATGGCGGAGCGGTACGGCTCTCGTTCTGAGATTATGTCATATGATGTCGACCCTTTAAGCTGGGATTGCGCGCGACCGGGCGCGCGCATCCCGGCTCTGTCGGTGGCGGCGTGTCCCCGGGACACACCACGTCACCGACGGGGGGTGAACAGCCATTGGTCATGGCTGTTTACCATGTGATTGGCCGTGACAAAGTCACGCCTGATCACAAACGGTACTGCCCCCATTTGCTCGGCGCATGCGCACGATTGGGAGTGCGCTGCGCATGCACGTCGGTGGCGGCGTGTTACCAGGGAACCCTGCCTGTCACCGACACTGGTATCAGCCGCCAGCCGGCGGCTGTTACCTAGTGTTTGGCTGTGATTTACTCACAGCCGATCACATGTAATGTAAACAGAGCAGTAACTCACTGTTACCAGTTCTTCTCTCCTCACACAGTTTCCAGTGTGAGGAGAGAAGAGCTAGGATCAGTGAGTTACTGATCTGTGTAAAACACCAACACACCTCTCACATCACCCCTGCCCCCCTCAATGCACCTGTACCCAACAGTCACCACATCTGCCCCCATAAAGTGCACCTGTCATCATAAAGTGCACCAGTCACCCATCAGTGATCGTGGCATGTCACCCATCAGTGATCGTGGCATGTCACCCGTCACCCATCAGTGACCGTGGCATGTCACCCGTCACTCATCAGTGACCGTGGCGTGTTACCCATCAATGACTGTGGCGTGCCACCATCACTGACCGTGGCCTGTCACCCATCACTGGCCATGGCATGTCATCCATCAGTGACCATGGCATGTCACCTGTCACCCATCAGTGACCGTGGTGTGTCACCCGTCACCCATCAGTGACCGTGGCGTGTCACCTGTCACCCATCAGTGACCATGGTGTGTCACCCGTGTAGGGAAAACCTCATACTCTTAGGTTCCAGTAACATTTTGACTGCTGAAGCTAGATTGAAAAATAAACATATTTATTATACAAGGCTGTAGCTAGCCACAGACAGGGAGAACCATGGAGAACATGGTGATGGGTTCAAAAGAATTGTTCTGCTTTGGCTACAATTGCAATACAATTTATACATTCTGAAAGGGGTGGCACCCAGCTAACTAAACTCTTTGAAGTCCATTTGTCTTTGCTATGTAGGTGGTCATTCACATAATCTTGTCAATTCCAGTTCTTGTTCGTTGAACAAGACTTCAAAAGGTGAGATAGCAATCTTGCAAAGAGTGTAAAACTGGTGTGAAACTGGTATTCTCACATAGAAAGGAAATACAAAATGTAACATCATCTGCTTTATTACCGATGTACTTTATATCAAATGTATATTTGATTTATACCTAAAAATGGCTGTTCCTTCTTCCCACTCACACCCATCACCCATCAGTGACCGTGGCGTGTCACCCATCACACATCAGTGACCGTGGTTTGTCACCCATCACTGACCGTGCCCTGTCACCCATCAATGACCTTGGCCTGTCACCTGTCACCCATCAGTGACCACCGCCAATCACCCATCACCTGTCAGTGACCGTGACCAGTCACCCATCAGTGACCACCACCAGACACCAGTCACGTATCAGTGACCACCGCCAGTCACCCATCAGTGACCACTGCCATCACCCATCAATGACCACCGCCAGTCACCCGTCACCCATCAGTGACCACCGCCAGACATCCGTCACCCATTAGTGACCACTGCCAGACACCGTCACCCATCAGTGACCACCGCCAGACACCCGTCACCCATCAGTGACCACCGCCAGACACCCGGCACCTATCAGTGATCACCGCCAGACACCTGGCACCCATCAGTTACCACCGCCAGACACCCAGCACCCATCAGTGGCCACCGCCAGTCACCCGTCACCCATCAGTGACCACCACCAGACACCCGTCACCCATCAGTGACCACTGCCAGACATCTGTCATCCAGCAGTGACCACCGCCAGTCACCCATCACCCATCAGTGACCACCGCCAGTCACCTGTCACCCATCAGTGACCACTGCCAGTCACCCATCAGTAACCACCGCCAGTCACCCATCACACCCGTCACCCATCAGTGACCACCGCCAGTCACCCGTCACCCATTAGTGACCTCCACCAGTCACCCATCAGTGACCATCGCCAATCACCTGTCAGAGACCGTCATCACCTATCAGTAAACATCACTTGTAAAAGTCTCACACATTTGGTATTGCCATACTCAGGGGGAGTAGTAGAATGTATTTTGGGGTGTCATTTTTGCTAGGTACATGTTATGTGTTGGAAATATCATATAAATGGACAACTTTGTGTAAAAATAAAAGCGTTTTAATTTTTTTTCCACATTTTCCAAAAACTACTGGAAAAAAATTACATGTTCAAAAGACTCATTATGCCTCATAGATTATACGTTGGGGTGTTTGCTTTCCAAAATGCTCCAGGGCCTTTAAAAATGTGATAGGTCGTCTTGACATTAGATGTGTAATGTATGTCCCTAGAATACCTGACGGCGCTCCCTGCATGTTAAGCCTCTGTATGTGGCCAGGCTGTGAAAAAGTCTCAGACATGTGATATTGCCATACTCAGGAGGAGTAGCAGAATGTGTTTTGGGGTGTCATTTGTGGTATGCATATGCTGGGTGTGATAAATAACCTGTTAATATAGGATAATTTTGTGGGGAAAAAAAAAGACACCGGGGAGGGAAAATGGCTAATTGGGCCCAATTTGGACATTTTCACTTAGGGCTGTATTCACTTTTGTTGCCAGTGGTTTAGATATTAATGGCTGTGTGTTGAGTTATTTTGAGGGGACAGTAAATGCACATTGTTATACAAGCTGTACACTCACTACATTACATTGTAGCAAAGTGTCATTTCTTCAGTGTTGTCACATGAAAAGATATAATAAAATATTTACAAAAATGTGAGGGGTGTACTCACTTTAGTTGTGCTCATAAGTTTACATACCCTGGCATGATTTATGATTTCTTGGCCATTTTTCAGAGAATATGAATAACACAAAAACTTTTCTTTCACTCATGGCTAGTGTTTGGCTGAAGCCATTTATTATCAATCAACTGTGTTTACTCATAACATAACAAAACATAATGACAACAGAAATTACCCAAATGACCCGTATCAAAAGTTTACATACCCTGGTGATTTTGGCCTGATAACATGCACACAAGTTGACACAAAGGGGTTTGAATGGCTATTAAAGGTAACCATCCTCACCTGTTGTCTGTTCGGTTGTAATTAGTGTGTGTGTATAAAAGGTCAATGGGTTTCTGGACTCCTGACAGACCCTTGCATCTTTCATCCAGTGTTGCACTGATGTTTCTGGATTCTGAATCATGGGGAAAGCAGAAGAATTGTCAAAGGATCTGCGGGAAAAGGTAGTTGAACTGTATAAAACAGGAAAGGGATATAAAAAGATATCCAAGGAATTGAGAATGCCAATATCAGCAGTGTTCAAACTCTAAACCAGAAGTGGAAAATGAGGAGTTCTGATGAATATGTTACTGCTTACTTGTAATGTTTTATTGTTGCTGTGTTTTATAATGTTTTCTTTGCAGGTATGTAATTTTTTTTTATATGTTACTGTTTACTGTGTTTTATTAATCGTTTTTTGCTTTTCAGGTACGCCATTCAGCTGCAGCACTGATTTATTTATCTTGATAGCAACTGTTGTGTTACACAATGTGAATTATTATGATTTCATCTGTGTGTATAATTTGGTTTATTATTGCGCTGTGTCTTTAAGCTGTCTGCCTATGTCTGAGCTGAACCTTAGTTCTTATATCCCCTCCCCTCCTCTCTTTCTGGTTTCATTTCTTGGCATGCTCCCTTCATGTACAGACCTTTCTATGTGGCTTACAGCTTCATTGTTTTTCTACCTATGAATATCCATCATTAAAAAGAACATTCAAAAGGCTTCATCTCCTGTCTCCTCAATGTGAGCTTATTCATTGAATTTAAGCTGTCTGAATTGATGCAAGAGATAAAAAGGTCACCAGGTCAGTGTAAGCCCTACATGTTGCTGAAGACAAAGTTTATGGCCTTGTAGTTGAAACAGAACAGTAGAAAAACAAAGTTTCACAGCCTAATTACAAGATTTCTGCATGACAGTACTAATACAGACAAGATTTACTGCTCTCTTTGCAAGGAAGAACAAGATAAGCACATGTAAGCCTCATGTCCTGAAGCCAGGGTGCATGGTGTCATATTACAGCACACAGATCCTGCCTGGTTATCACTGTCTTATTATCTGCCTGTGTCAGCATTAGTGGCTCTGAATGTGAGCACACTGCAGCCCCAGCACAAGACTCTGCTGCTGCTGAATTACCCAAACGCTTAGTCAAACCAACTTGGAAAGCAACTGAGAATTATGAAGCTTTAAGAACTGAACTAACAAATAGCTTGGAATTATTATGGAATAAAGCAAATGCACTGTCTGTTGAATGTGAGCTACTGCCACTAGAGGGCGCCATTACCACTTGCCGTCCGCCCACCGTCAAATGATGGCGGAGCGGTACGGCTCTCGTTCTGAGATGATGTCATATGACGTCGCCCCTTTAAGCTGGGATTGCGCGCGACCGGGCGTGCGCATCCCAGCTCTGTCGGTGGCGGCGTGTCCCTGGGACACACCACGTCACCGACGGGGGGTGAACAGCCATTGGTCATGGCTGTTTACCATGTGATCGGCCGTGACAAAGTCACGCCTGATCACAAACGGTACTGCCCACATTTGCACGGCGCATGTGCACGATTGGGATTGCGCTGCGCATGCACGTCGGTGGCGGCGTGTTCCCAGGGAACCCTGCCTGTCACCGACACTGGTATCAGCCGCCAGCCGGCGGCTGTTGCCTTGTGTTTGGCTGTGATTTACTCACAGCCAATCACATGTAATGTAAACAGAGCAGTAACTCACTGTTACCAGTTCTTCTCTCGTCACACAGTTTCCAGTGTGAGGAGAGAAGAGCTAGGATCAGTGAGTTACTGATCTGTGTAAAACACCAACACACCTCTCACATCACCCCTGCCCCCCCCAATGCACCTGTCACCCAACAGTCACCACATCTGCCCCCATAAAGTGCACCTGTCATCATAAAGTGCACCAGTCACCCATCAGTGATCGTGGCATGTCACCCATCAGTGATCGTGGCATGTCACCCGTCACCCATCAGTGACCGTGGCATGTCACCTGTCACTCATCAGTGACCGTGGCGTGTTACCCATCAATGACTGTGGCGTGCCACCATCACTGACCGTGGCCTGTCACCCATCACTGGCCATGGCATGTCATCCATCAGTGACCATGGCATGTCACCTGTCACCCATCAGTGACCGTGGTGTGTCACCCGTCACCCATCAGTGACCGTGGCGTGTCACCTGTCACCCATCAGTGACCATGGTGTGTCACCCGTGTAGAGAAAACCTCATACTCTTAGGCTCCAGTAACATTTTGACTGCTGAAGCTAGATTGAAAAATAAACATATTTATTATACAAGGCTGTAGCTAGCCACAGACAGGGAATACAATGGAGAACATGGTGATGGGTTCAAAAGAATTGTTCTGCTTTGGCTACAATTGCAATACAATTTATACATTCTGAAAGGGGTGGCACCCAGCTAACTAAACTCTTTGAAGTCCATTTGTCTTTGCTATGTAGGTGGTCATTCACATAATCTTGTCAATTCCAGTTCTTGTTCGTTGAACAGGACTTCAAAAGGTGAGATAGCAATCTTGCAAAGGGTGTAAAACTGGTGTGAAACTGGTATTCTCACATAGAAAGGAAATAGAAAATGTAACATCATCTGCTTTATTACCGATGTACTTTATATCAAATGTATATTTGATTTATACCTAAAAATGGCTGTTCCTTCTTCCCACTCACACCCGTCACCCATCAGTGACCGTGGCGTGTCACCCATCACACATCAGTGACCGTGGCTTGTCACCCATCACTGACCGTGCCCTGTCACCCATCACTGACCTTGGCCTGTCACCTGTCACCCATCAGTGACCACCGCCAGTCACCCATCACCTATCAGTGACCATGACCAGTCACCCATCAGTGACCACCACCAGACACCAGTCACCCATCAGTGACCACCGCCAGTCACCCATCAGTGACCACTGCCATCCCCCATCAGTGACCACCGCCAGTCACTCGTCACCCATCAGTGACCACCGCCAGACATCCGTCACCCATCAATGACCACTGCCAGACACCGTCACCCATCAGTGACCACCGCCAGACACCCGTCACCCATCAGTGACCACCGCCAGACACCTGGCACCTATCAGTGATCACCGCCAGACAACCGTCACCCATCAGTGACCACCACCAGACACCCGTCACCCATCAGTGACCACCACCAGACACCCGTCACCCACCAGTGACCACTGCCAGACATCCGTCATCCAGCAGTGACCACCGGCAGTCACCCATCAGTGACCACCGCCAGTCACCTGTTATCCATCAGTGACCACTGCCAGTCACCCATCAGTAACCACCGCCAGTCACCCATCACCCATCAGTGACCACCGCCACACACCCGTCACCCATCAGTGACCACCGCCAGACACCCGTCACCCATCAGTGACCACCGCCAGTCACCCGTCACCCATCAGTGACCATCGCCAATCACCTGTCAGAGACCATCATCACCTATCAGTAAACATCACCTGCAAAAGTCTCACACATTTGGTATTGCCATACTCAGGGGGAGTAGTAGAATGTATTTTGGGGTGTCATTTTTGCTAGGTACATGTTATGTGTTGGAAATATCATATAAATTGACAACTTTGTGTAAAAATAAAAGAGTTTTAATTTTTTTTCCACATTTTCCAAAAACTACTGGAAAAAAATTACATGTTCAAAAGACTCATTATGCCTCATAGATTATACGTTGGGGTGTTTGCTTTCCAAAATGCTCCATGGCCTTTAAAAATGTGATAGGTCGTCTTGACATTATAGGTCGTCTTGACATTAGATGTGTAATTTATGTCTCTAGAATACCTGACGGCGCTCCCTGCATGTTGGGCCTCTGTATGTGGCCAGGCTGTGAAAAAGTCTCAGACATGTGATATTGCCATACTCAGGAGGAGTAGCAGAATGTGTTTTGGGGTGTAATTTGTGGTATGCATATGCTGGGCGTGATAAATAACCTGTTAATATAGGATAATTTTGTGAGGAAAAAAAAAGACACCGGGGAGGGAAAATGGCTAATTGGACCCAATTTGGACATTTTCACTTAGGGCTGTACTCACTTTTTAAATATATATGTGTTCCGCGCAAACGGATAAAGTTATGATCTCAGAGCTGCTGCCTCCACCAGAACTCCACTAAAAGTGTAGTTAGATAATACAATAACAATTATGGTGGGAAGTGGCGCTGCTCTATATTATATCAGATATATTTTCCAGGATGCTGGTAAATGGATGTTGTAACAAAAGGGAGCTCCGATTTTATATAGCGGATCAGTGTCAGAAAATAAATAAAATGAAGTAATATAGATATTGCAAGTGTATAAATATAAATTCAAACCTGTTGAGTTGTTAATTGTGCTTTCGAGTTAAAGTGATATGTGCCAGTAAAAAATGTGTTGGGTCCTAAAATAATGTTTACCAAAAACTTATAAGACAAATGACTAAATGTCGTCAACCATTAACCATGCAAAGTGTATGCAATTTCATCAATACAAAAATCCATCAATATTAGGTGCAAATACGAATTTATGTGCTAAACAATAATGTAATCTTTAGGACTCTCTTCAAGAATTCCTAAATAAAGTAAAGTGTAAAATAGCAAATCTGTGACCAAGTGCAAATGCCTTCTGTATGGTGATTACAGGGTATAAAAATAAGTGAAGGAAGTGAGGACGAAAATACTGTGCCAACTTCCAAGCAATAGGAACCTTATACCAAGTTGGCTATTCTAAATTGCAATAAGAAATATTTTGCAGCAAGCGCCTATAAAGTGTCCAAAGTGCCTAAACAGGGAATGTATAAAAACGTTTTTAAATTTTCTTATATAGGTCTCAATCAACTTTACCAGACTTGTAAATCAAGCTGACTTATCGAAAGTTACCATGTGAAATAATTTGCAGCAAGCGCCTGTACAGTGTCCGAAGTGCTTAAACAGGGAACATATGAAAAATATTTTTAAAACTTTTTATATAAATCCCAACCGACTTTGCCAGACTTATAGAGGATTATGGAGTGACCATAGAAAGTCCTGCAAAGAGCTTGAGGAGGAAATGTATCAAAAACCGAGCAATCGCCGTTAAGATTAAAGTGCTTCTTTCTGTCAGATTCAATATATAAAGGGTTCAGTGTACAAAGGGTTCTTGAGTGGTGTTGTCCCTTGTACCAAGTGTTCACCCCTATTCACTGCACACGTGAGGCCACTCACCAGAAAACGTCCCCCACTGAAGGGGTGCACGCTTAGTAGGACTCTTGTCTTGCCTCACCGTCAGGGATGCTGTGTTTTGCCCCGAAGCTGGGTCTGTTTCTATAGGGAGATCGCTATCTCACCCTTCCCGTTCGTTGTCCACCCAAAAGAGAAACGCAGGATCTTGCGCAATATTGTTTGATACAATATTTTTATTTAAGCTATACTCCAAAAAACACTCACAATTTTTCTGCTTGGTTAAAAGCCCATATACATCTGAACGAGCGTGTTCGCCTTGTTTGGAGTGTTCCAGAGTCCCGTGACCGGAAGTGACGTGTGACGTGATTAAGCTCCGCCCTACGCGTTTCGTCTATGGACGTCTACTGGAGCGGTGGCGTCACACATGAGGTCCGGTCCTTTTATACTCGCCTGTCTGATATTGTCTCCTCCCTAAGGGGCAGCCATGTTTTTGGTATTTGTTACAATGAATGCGGCATTGTCTCTTTAAAGGAGGCGGCCATATTTTTGGTGTCTAATGTCAAATAGCGTCGCCGGAAAAGTACGGCGGCTGCATGTTCTCTCTATTATATTACAAGAGAGAGTGGTTTTTTTCGTTATTGGCGGTATTCCTGGGTCTGAATGGAATCAGCAGCAAACATGACGTTCTACATACCATTAAAACATATTATATCAAATTAAAACATATTACATCAAATTAAAACATTTAAACATTATTACAAGAAATGACAATATTGTTAAAAATTACAATATTGTTAAAAATTACGCAATTGAGAGGGAATGTTAAAATAGGGAAAGATATTAAACTTTGAAAAAATATATTAAAATATATAGAAAAGTCTGTTGTAAAGAACTGAAAGTGTGAATGATGTAAAAGGAAAAAGTTATGTGGATTAAAATTATGAATATAAAAATTCCTAACGATACCTTTTTAGAAGGAGAGGGTGTGACGCGATATGTATATGTGGGAATATGTAGTTTCTTTTTAATGTTATTAAATCTAACATGTTATTGGGAGGCATGTGGAAAGGAAGGAAGGAGTTTATTTGGTCTTGTGTACACTTCAATATTTCCAATAAATGAGAAATTATATTTGAGAAATTGTATTTGGTAACGGAATGTCATTTATGTTAAAGAGTTTATATTAAAGAGTAAATAACCTTTATAACTTCACATGTGTTCTGGTTTATTTGAGGAAGGAAGGAAAGGTGTACGGAGGGTTATTGTACAATCTAAATTATTGTAATTTTTCTTTGATGTATAAGGGTGTATATGTATAGCGCAGTGTGGGAGAGGAAGATTTTTCCATAGCAATCCTTAAAAATATAAGTATTAAAATTAGGTGTATTGAAAAAGGAAAATGTAGTAAGTGTGAAAGTCAAGAAATGTTGTCTGAAAAGATATATAAAATTATATAAAAAAGTTTCAAATTATAGAAAGGGATAAAATTGTAAGGGAGAGTTAACGCATTAAAAATTGTTATA
>BLSH010202549.1:51808-68809 GCA_018402905.1 Glandirana rugosa
TTTGGAGCCGAAGTCGTGTCGTTTTTAAAAGTTTTTGAAACAGAATGGTTTACCGGCCGGAAACTACATGATTTGGCCCTGAGTGAAAGAGGAGAGTCAAGGCGACGTTTAATTTTGACGGTAACTTACAGTCCCTTTAGAATTATAATGGGGCAACATGACTATCATGCCATAAATCGAGAGAAACATATTCTTTTAGGTTCGCACGATCTATAGTTAGTCATTAAGTCTGCCTCCGACAAAGTGACAGCTACCATAGGAGCAAATACAATTGGTGAACGGCTGGCACATTACATTAATGTGTCGGCGTTCCACCTAGGATCCACCTTGCGGCTGTGTAATTACATTACACGGTCGGCAAGTGGTTAACATAAACGAGGATACCATCGACAGTGAAACAGCCTCCGTCTGAATTACTGATTGATATCTAGCACGCTTGGATTTTCTTATACAAAGAGAGCTAAATACCGTACTATCAGTACAACGGGGTAATATTAAGATTTCCCTGACATTCAATGGCAGTTTTAATTTGCAGCGGAACTGAGAGGAGAAAGTGAGTCCCGGTTTAGTACATCAAAGGCCGGCCATTTGGTAAGACAAAGTTTTTGAAAATTTTTGCTGTGCTGAAGCCGAGGTTTGGTTTTCTCTTTCCGCTGTGTAAGTTGAACTCCGCTTCGCAAAAGAACCTTCTTTTGCATTTACCTCTTTTTGTATAACGAAGGGGTTGGGTAACTTAAGTTAGGTCTATTAATTGTGGAATAATCTATACTGTAGTCCTCTATAGATTCCCAGTTAATGCAACCTAAAAGTGTACGAGTGAATGTGTATTGAATGATCTGTGTACTGTGTGCTCTGAACGTTTGCCGCACGTATTGAGTGCCGTGTTATATGTGAGTAGCGTTTTCAGTTTCTGTATGTATAGTATGTTTTGATAGGATAACAATAGAATATCAGTCTGTGTTAGTTTCAGCAGCATAGTGTTTTACCAGGCGGGGTTATTTTGTTGTTAGACGGCTTGTCATCTCTGTCTGAGCTATCATTGTAGTGTGATCGAGTGAGAGTGTGAGCGAATAGGTCTTGTTGTGCTGTGTTTGCCAGTGGGTCGCGCCTTTTGGTTTAGCAATAAGATTGTGTATTTCTTGAGCTTTGTTTTTGCGGACTTAGACACAGTGTTAGTAATTGATAAGAGATTCTGTGCTTTTTACACTGTTTTTAACTCCAGAGCTGTCCGTTTATAGCGCAACTCGTTTTGTTAGTGAAACTGGTGGTTGTAGACGCTGAAGTTTTTAAATTGAGCATAGACATCCCAGTCTGGTACTGAGTTTCTGTTTTAAGTGGTGAATTATGCCGCACAACCGAGAATCAGTATTACATAGTTACATAGTTAGTCAGGTTGAAAAAAGTTCATCCAGTTCAACACAAAAAAAAACAGAAAAAATTATATATAACCATACAATCCCATATGCAATCCTTCACCCACAGTTGATCCAGAGGAAGGCAAAAAAACCCCAGCAAAGCATGATCCAATTTGCTATAGCAGGGAAAAAATCCTTCCTGATCCCCCGAGAGGCAATCGGATTCTCCCTGGATCAACTTTACCTCAAAATGTTAGTACCCAGTTACAGTCAGGTCCATAAATATTGGGACATCGACACAATTCTAATATTTTTGGCTCTATACACCACCACAAAGGATTTGAAATGAAACGAACAAGATGTGCTTTAACTGCAGACTTTCAGCTTTAATTTGAGGGTATTTACATGTATATATGCCTCCCACTTTTTAAGGGACCAAAAGTAATGGGACAGATTAACAATTATAAATCAAACTTTCACTTTTTAATACTTGGTTGCAAATCCTTTGCAGTCAATTACAGCCTGAAGTCTGGAATGCATAGACATCACCAGACGCTGGGTTTCATCCCTGGTGATACTCTGCCAGGCATCTACTGCAACTGTCTTCAGTTACTGCTTGTTCTTGGGGCATTTTCCCTTCAGTTTTGTCTTCAGCAAGTGAAATGCATGCTCAATCGGATTCAGGTCAGGTGATTGACTTGGCCATTGCATAACATTCCACTTCTTTCCATTAAAAACCTCTTTGGTTGCTTTCGCAGTATGCTTCGGGTCATTGTCCATCTGCACTGTGAAGTGCCGTCCAATGAGTTCTAAAGCATTTGGCTGAATATGAGCAGATAATATTGCCCGAAACACTTCAGAATTCATCCTGCTGCTTTTGTCAGCAGTCACATCATCAATAAATACAAGAGAACCAGTTCCATTGGCAGCCATACATGCCCACGCCATGACACTACCACCATCATGCTTCACTGATGAGGTGGTATGCTTTGGATCATGAGCAGTTCTGTCACGGTAATGGTGGTGGAGTCTGTCTTGTTCAGGGAACAACCGCTCTTGCACACCCAATTCAAGGACCCCTGGTAGAGTAGGCAGAAGTCCAAGAGGGGGGATGGCATGAGGGCTGGATGGTCACTGGTGATGATGTGATGATCCAGGTGGTTGTGCTGGTCAGAGGGATGGTCGCGCAGGCTGGGTCGGCAACGGGCAGGCAGTGCGCTACAGATGGGTCAGGCAGAAGGGTGGTCAAGTCCAAGCAAGGTTCGTTATCAGGCGGGTAGCAGAAGTGCAAAGATAGCAGACAATCGGAGGGTCGTAGATAGCCGGGGTCGGTGCAGGCAGAGGATCAGCAGGTCAGGTCAAGCCAGGTCAAACAGGAAGCAGTAGTAGTACAGGAACAGAAGGTTTGAGCTGGGGCTCACAGGTCACAGACGCTGTAGAACGGACAGCACTTGCTGCTGGGAGCAGAGGGTTTAAATAGCGCTGTCTGGAAGCGTGCGAACGCACACAGGCGCGCGCACCTCCGCGGAAACGGCCAGAAAGCATCTGGACCGATGCTTTTCCTAAAATTGCCACCCCCCAAGGGGCAGCCTCCGGATGCCTTGCCGGGTGCCGCCGTCCCTGCGGTTTCTTATGAAGGCCTGGATTAATCCAGGTGCGTGGATGTTCCTCTCTGGTTCCCAAGAATTCTCTTCAGGGCCAAACCCCTTCCATTTTATCAGGTACTGGGTGGAACCAGCTCTCCTCCGACAGTCCAATATGGCTTCCACCTCAAACTCCTCCTCTCCATTTACCAAGATTGGGTACGGCAGACCTGTCCTCTGTCCTGAGAAGGAGTCGGGGACAACAGGTTTCAGTAGTGACACGTGGAAGACTGGATGGATCCGTAGAAAAGGAGGGAGATCTAAGTCATATGCCACCCTGTTGATCTTCTTCTTAATTGAAAATGGCCCCATGAATCTTGGGCCCAGTTTTTTTGAAGGGCAAGCCAGTTTAAGACTCCTGGTGGATAGCCAGGCATGATCACCTGGTTGGAGCTCTAACTCCCCCTGCCTTCTCTTGTCATAAGCCTCCTTGTTTAGTTCCTGAGTCCTGGATAGGGTCTCCTGTATGATCTTACTGTTAGACTGAAGAAAGCTTGTAATATCCTGTGCTGCAGGGACAGTGCTTTCGATGTTCAGCTCAGGCAGGAATGTGGGATGAAACCCATAATTGGCCCAGAATGGGGACTGCTGGGTGGCCGAGTGGATGGTGTTGTTGTTGTAGGCAAACTCGGCCAACGGTAGCAGTGCAACCCAATCATTTTGAGAGAACAAAGAAAAACAGCAAAGGTACTGTTCTAAAGTCTGGTTCGTTCTCTCTGTCTGGTGGTAGGCAGATGAGAATGCAAGTTCTATCTCCAACGCTGCACACAGAGACCTCCAGAATCTGGACGTAAATTGGACCCCGCTGTCCGATACAATGTTACTAGGTATTCCGTGGAGCCGGACTATTTCTTTGATGAAGATATTGGCCATTTCGGCCGCTGTGGGGGTCCCCTTCATGGGTAGGAAATGTGCCATCTTCGTCATTTGGTCCACAACTACGAAGATGGTAGAGTAACCTTCTGACGGGGGCAATTACACAATGAATTCCATCGGCAGTTGCGACCACAGGAGCTCGGGTACTGGAAGAGGGTTCAGGAGGCCCCAGGCTTTGGCCTTATCTTATCCCACAGATGGGACAGACACTGACGTATTTTTTACAGTCCTCTGTGATATTCGGCCACCAGAACAACCGTGAGAGAAGCTCGGCTGTTTTCCGTGAGCCAAAATGTCCGGCCAATTTATGGTTGTGACAAAGGTCTAAGATCCTGAGGCGCAGGCTCACTGGAACGAACACTCTATGTCCGAACCACCATAGGCCGTCTTTGATGGTCAGTCTGGTGTCGCTGACATTAGTGGAACCGGCCAGGGTTCATCGTATTTGAGAGAGCACATCCTCATTGGTCAGGAGAAAGTTCCGTGCCGGGAGTATGGTGTCAGACAGGGCGGCATTTCCTGGCTCCGAGAACATCCTGGAGAGGGCATCAGGCTCATTTTGTGATCCCGGCCGGTAGGTCAGATGAAAATGGAACCTGGAGAAAAAGAGTGCCCAGCGAGCCTGCCGGGGTCTCAGTTTCTTGGCCGTTCTGAGATACTCCAGGTTCTTATGGTCAGTGAAGATGAGAATAGGGTGTGAAGCTCCCTCAAGCAGGTACCGCCATTCTTCTAGAGCCAACTTAATGGCCAATAGTTCCCTATCTCCCACGTCGTAGTTCCGTTCTGGGGCTGTCAACTTGCGGGAGAAGAAGGCTACTGGGTGAAGCAAGGCCTTGACACCTTGGCGCTGAGATAGGATGGCTCCCACTGCGGTTTCCGAAGCGTCCACTTCAAGGACATACAGTTATGCTGGGTCTGGATGCTTCAGAATGGGAGCGGAGGTGAACAGGGACTTGAGTTTCTGAAAGGCGGCTTGAGCCTCGGGAGACCAACGAACCCGGATGTTCTGTTTGGTCAACGGCATGATGGGTTCCACGATGGCTGAGAAGCCTTTAATGAACTTCCTATAAAAGTTTGCGAAGACCACAAATCTCCGAACTCCCTTTCTGTCCGTTGGTGCGGGCCATTCCAGGATAGTGGAGACTTTCTGGGGATCCATGTGAATGCCCGTAGTGGAGATGATCAGTCCCAGGAAGTGCATGCTAGGCTGCTCAAATGAGCACTTTTCTGCTTTCGCATACAGGCCATGTTGCCGGAGCTGACCCAGAACTTTGGTGACATGTGTACGGTGCTCTTCGAGGGAAGCAGAGAAGATCAGGATGTCATCCAAATAAATGATCACGAAGAGGTCAAGGAAGTCCTGGAACACATCATTTACAAAGTGTTGAAATGTCGCTGGGGCGTTGTATAGACCAAAGGGTATCACCAAGTACTCATAATGACCAAAGCTGGTGCGGAACGCTGTTTTCCATTCGTCTCCCTCCCTGATACAAATGAGGTTGTACGCTCCCCGCAGATCAAGCTTGGTGAAGATGGTGGCTGCTCCTAACCTCTGAAACAGTTCCGGGACTAAAGGCAGAGGGTACCGGTTTTTAATGGTCACCCGGTTAAGTTCCTGGTAATCTATGCACGGCCTGAGCGAGTGGTCCTTCTTCTCCACGAAGAAGATGCCAGCCCCAGCAGGAGAAGTGGAGGGTCGGATGAACCCTTTCTTAGAGTTCTCATCCAGATAGGCTTTGAGGGCCGCTAATTCAGGTTCAGAGAGGGGATAAATCCTCCTGAAGGGCACCTTTGAGCAAGGCAACAGTTCAATGGGGCAGTCATAGGGTCTATGCGGAGGTAGTTTATCAGCCCCTTTCTTACTAAAGACATCCATAAATTAATGATAGGCCGGTGGAAGGAGGGTACAGATGTCGGGTTCTGTGTCCAGACAGAGGAGTGGGGGAACAACTTCACCTCTGGAGGCTAAGCAATGTTGTCGGCAGTAAGGCGACTGGAAGCGGACTGTCCCTGTGGCCCACTCAATGCTGGGATTGTGTGCCCGGAACCATGGTAAGCCCAAAATAATGGGACAGAGGGGAGAGGCGATGGCGTCCAGCCGCAGGAGTTCCTTATGACCATCCAGTGTGACAGAAGGAAGAGGGACAGTCTCATGGGTAACAGTCCCGGATTTAATATGCGACCCGTCGGCCAAGCGGATCACCATCTTATGGGACTTTAGTTGTAAAGGGATGCGGTGCAGTGCAGCAAAGTCCTGGTCAATGAAACAACTGCACACCCCGGAGTCAAGGATGGCTGGGACCGCGCTATTCCCTCCGGAAAGCTGCAAAGAAAGGAGAATAGTGAGATGAGCTGAAGAACTTGAGGAGCTAGGCAGGTCACTTGAAGCAACTGTAGAGCACTTACCACGCTTAGCGGGGCACATCCTGACCACGTGGCTGGGTTCACCACAATACAGGAATAGTTTCAGAGTAAAGCGACATTGCCTTTCTTCGGTGGTGAGGGATGGGCGCAACAGCCCAATCTGCATCGGTTCAGGGGTGTCTTGTGGAGAGGAGGAGGAGGGTGTTGGGTGGAAGGCAGGCGGAATAGGGTAACTTAAGGGTTAATTAATTCCTCCAAGGTCTTGGGTATCCCCACTCGTGCCAGCTCATCTTTTAAGGGTTCCGATAGCCCCATACGGAACTGAAAAAGGAGAGCAGCACTGCCCCAGTCTGTATCTGCGCTCCAGCACCGGAACTTACCGGCATAGTTCTCCACGGGACGGCGACCCTGCTGAAGCGTATGCAGGGTTGCCTCCGCTGTGGTAGCCTGGTGGGGATCCTCATACAGTTGCGCCATGGCTTGAAAAAATGTGGCCGCTGTGGCGACTTCAGGAGTGTTCTGCTCCCACAATCTAAAGGCCCATGCCTGGGGTTCACCCTGCAGTAGGGAGATGATAAATCCCACCTTGGTGATTTCCAGAGAGAAGGTGCGTTACTGAAGCCCCAGGTACAGTTCACATGCACTCCGGAAGACCCGGAACTTACATCGGTCCCCAGAAAACATATCCGGCAGCAGGACCTTGGGCTCAGAGGGCAGGGCCACGATGGTGCGGGCTGCGGCAGGGCCATCGGTTGGGCAGGTTGAAAGCTCCTGTACCCGTTCTTCCAACCGGGTGTAACCCTCCTGCAGGTTCTTGACTGCTTGCGTAAGGCCCGCAAGGTACGCACACAAATCGTCCATGGCGGAGCGGGTCCCCTGCGCAGACTCTGTCATGGCTGTCCGTTACTGTCACAGTCCTGGTGGTGGAGTCTGTCTTGTGCAGGGAACAACCGCTCTTGTGCACCCGATTCAAGGACCCCTGGTAGAGTAGACAGAAGTCCAAGAGTGTGGGTTGGCACGATGGCTGGATGGTCACTGGTGATGATGTGATGATACAGGTGGTCGTGCTGGTCAGAGGGATGGTCGTGCAGGCTGGGTCGGCAACGGACAGGCAGTGCGCTACAGATGGGTCAGGCAGAAGGGTGGTCAAGTCCAAGCAAGGTTCGTTATCAGGCAGGCAGCAGAAGTACAAAGGGAGCAGACAATCGGAGGGTCATAGATAGCCGGGGTCAGTGCAGGCAGCGGATCAGCAGGTCAGGTCAAGCCGGGTCAAACAGGAAGCAGTAGTAGTACAGGAACAGAAGGTTCAAGCTGGGGCTCACAGGTCACAGATGCTGTAGAATGGACAGCACTTGCTGCTGGGAGCAGAGGGTTTAAATAGTGCGAACGCGCACACCACCGCGGAAATGGCCAGAAAGCATCTGGACTAATGCTTTTCCTAACAAGTTCCTTTCCTTCTCCATACTCTTCTCTTCCCATCACTCTGGTACAAGTTGATCTTGGTCTCATCTGTCCATAGGATGTTGTTCCAGAACTGTGAAGGTTTTTTTAGATGTTGTTTGGCAAACTCTAATCTGGCCTTCCTGTTTTTGATGCTCACCAATGGGTTACATCTTGTAGTGAACCCTCTGTAAACTCTGGTGACGTCTTCTCTTGATTGTTGACTTTGACACACATACACCTACCTCCTGGAGAGTGTTCTTGATCTGGCCAACTGTTGTGAAGGGTGTTTTCTTCACCAGGGAAAGAATTCATCGTGATCCACCACAGTTGTTTTCCGTGGTCTTCCGGGTCTTTTGGTGTTGCTGAGCTCACCGGAGCGTACTTTTAATCCCAGACCCTATATTATTTATAAATATATTGAAAAGTAAGGGTCCCAAGTAGGGTTGTCCCGATACCACTTTTTTAAGACCGAGTACAAGTACCGATACTTTTTTTCAAGTACTCGCCGATCCCGATTACCGATACTTTTTTAATGTCATGTGACAGTGGCACGAATATTTTATTTTATTTTTTTTTTACAATTTTATTTTTTTATTATTTTTTACAATTTATTAACCTATTTATTTATTTTACAATGCTTTCTTTTTTTGGGGGGGGGGGTGGACGATGTCAGTGTGTTTTTTTATTTTATTTTTTATTATTTTTACAATTTAACCTTTTTATTACAATTCTTTTATTTATTTTTTTTATCAGCCCTGTTAGGGGGGGGGGGCTTTGGTGAGATATAAGGGGGTCTTAAAAGACCCCTGACATCTCTCTTTTGAGACAGGGAGAAGGGGGCTGAGGATGGAGATTCCCCAGTCCCTTTCTGAGAAGCCTCAGCTGCATTGAAGATGAATGGAGAGGAGACAGCGGCTCCTCCCCATTCATAAACTGAAGCATCATAAGCACAGTTTACGATGCTCAGTCACATTTATGAATGGACAGTCAGTGATCACTGACTGTCCATTCAGAAAAGGAAAGAGCCGATAAATTACAGATTTACCGGCTCTTTCCTCCGCTCTCCATCCTGACAGATCGTGGACAGGGGGACTGGAGGAGGATACGGGGACAGTCAAGGGGGATGATCAGTGCAGCGCTGGAGGGGGATTTACAATCACTGATCTCCCGACTCCCTGTATATATTTCATTGTAGCAGCTGAAAGCCGCAGGAGGAGAAGCGGCTGTCAGTTGCTTTAATGAAATATATACAGGGAGTCGGGAGATCAGTGATTGTAAATCCCCCTCCAGCGCTGCACTGATCATCCCCTGGTTGCCCAAGTATCGGATAAGGCATCGGAGCATTTTGCCCAAGTACAAGTACTCGGGCAAATGCTCAGTATCGCCACCGATACCGATACTAGTATCGGTATCGGGACAACCCTAGTCCCAAGACTGAACCTTGGGGTACACCACTGATAACCTTAGACCATTCAGAGAAAGAATCATTAACCACTACTCCCTTAGCCAGTTTTCTATCCATTTACATTTGGAAAACTGATCTTTCCATGCCTACAGACGTTATCATACACATTTACTGTGTGTGGGGAACTGTGTCAAATGCTTTTGCAAAATCCAAGTATACCACGTCCACAGCCACCCCTCTGTCCAAGGTTTTACTTACCTACCCATAAAAAGAAAACAGGTTTGTTTGACAACTTCTGTCTTTCATGAATCCATGCTGTCTGTTGCTTAAAACATTTTTTTCCAACAAGATCTCATCTATGTGGTCTTTTATTAAACTCTACAGTATCTTCCCAGCTACAGAAGTTAAACTAACAGGTCTATCCATTTTTAAATATGGGCACCACATTGCCCTACGCCAATCCAGTGGTACTATTCCAGTCATTAAAAATGAGTCCCTAAAAATTAGATACAATGGCTTTGAAATGACAGAGCTCAATTCCTTTAGGATCCGTGGATGGATGCCATCTGGTCCAGGTGCTTTATCTACCTTTATTCTGTCTCAATACTTGTGGACCATTTCACTTTTGACCATTGTGGATCATTTGGGGCTGTGTCACTACCACCCCCATTATTCAGTGATGATAGTTAATGTCTACATTCTATTTCAAATCTAAATTCTGTTTAATTTATTTTTAGTGTTATATTTTGTTCCTACACCAAAATCCACGCGTTTTATGCTATTGTTTAGTTTTTGCCTATTTTTTACTGTGGTTGGTGGTTCTCAGTAACAAAGGTTCCCACCACGTGTTTGGCGCCATTTTGTTCCCACCACGTGTTTAGCTCCATTTTGTTTCCACCACGCATTCAGCGCCATTTTGTTCCCACCACGTGTTCAGCGCCATTTTGTTCCCACCATGTGTTCAGCCCCATTTTGTTCCCACCACATGTTTAGCGCCATTTTGTTCCCACCACGTGTTTAGCGCTATTTTGCTCCCACCACGTGTCTGGCCCCATTTTCTCCAAATACTGAGAGCCACGAGGTTGTAACACCTTGCCGCCATTTTTGTGTTGTGGTGTTGAAACCCATGTGGTGTAGTCACCATTTTGTTTCTAAAAAAGAAAATTTTGCTGCGCCAAAAACGATAAAATCAAAAAATAAACCAAACATAAAAATTAAAAAAGCAGCTTGCACAATCACTGTTGAACCCAATGCAAATGTCTATAAAAAATGGTGCAGCGCTAAATAAATACACTTGAAATGAAACAGATCCAAGGAGTAGAAGAAATAGTGGGAAGCCGTCACCATCACCGCACACACTGTCTCTTACCCCCTAAGATGGACCCTTATTACAGGGGTCATAAGCGCATGAAGTAAAAACCAATTCGCATTGACAGCCTCCAACACTTCAACTAGATCCACTTCTCTCACTGGACCAGCTCACAGCAACATGTGTAAAAAAGCAAACCACAGTCCATAGCGCAACATGCGGAATGCCGCCCGCTGATTGACCTGCATGCTTTGGCCAATCAGCAGGCGGCCTGCTGTGAGAGCTTTGATTGGCTAAAAGCAGGATGCCTTTAGCCAATCACGGCACAGCAGTCTCAATTCACGCCCCACACTATATAAAGCCGCTTGTACAGTGGCTCTATGTAGTGTGTCGGCATTGTTAGAGAGATAGCGTAGGTTTCTGAATACAGGCAGTTTAGATAGCTAGCTTTTAAAAAAATGTTAAAAAAAAAAATCCAAATCCAGTGTGAGGAGAAGAGAGGAGAACAGTGAGTTACCATTGTTTGCTTGCTATACTGTGCCCAGATTGTGCCCCACTCCCCTAAGAGTACCTGCCAGTCCATCAGAGTACCTGTCAGTCCATCAGAGTACCTGCCAGTCCATCAGAGTACCTGCCTGTCCATCAGAGTACCTGCCTGTCCATCAGAGTACCTGCCAGTCCATCAGAGTACCTGCCTGTCCATCAGAATACCTGCCTGTCCATCAGAGTACCTGACGAGATGTCCAGTGTAACCTGTCATACAGCCACCATGTCCAAAAGGGTATACACTCCAGAAGAAGCATACCAAATGCTATGCCTGACCGATGAGAGAGCTCTCATAGCCCAGTGACAGTTCCGATTTCGGTTCTGATTTGGAATAACAGCCCATCGAAGAAAGTGTGTGATCGTCTGAATTTGAGGAGGAAGTAGTCCGTCGGAAAAGAAGACGGTTTGAAGACGAGGCAGCTACCAGCAGTGCCAGAGACCCTAATGGCTAATTGGCGAATGCCAACGGCGCTAGACCACAGGATGGAAGGCCCAGTACAAGCACTGAAATTCCACATCAAAAAATTAGGGTCCAAACCCAGCTTCCAGATTCCTTGGCAAACCCACAGTGGCTGCCTTCTAGCACAGGGTCATCCACAATCTCCCCTTTTACAGCACAGCCAGGCGTGCAGGCCAACATGGAAGGTTTTTCCAAAATTGATTTTTTTTATCTATTTTTTCCTAATGAGGTATTTGGAAAGCATCGTGGACCAGACAAACCTTTATGCCCAACAACACATTTGGAACAACCCCAACTCTTTCTATGCCCGTCCTTTTGAATGGAGACCCCTAACCATGGAGGAGCTTAAAATATTTTTTGGTCTTATGTTCAACATGGGGATTACAAAAAAATAATGAACTGCACGCATATTGGTTGACCCACCCCATCCACCATATGCCGATTTTTTCATCTGTCATGACCAGGTCCCATTATGACATGATAAAGCGGTTCTTGCATTTCAGCAATAACTCCCAGTGCCCCCCTTCCCCCCAAAATCATACTGACTTTGATAGATTGTTTAAAATTTGCCCCCTAATTGATTTTCTTTCTAAAAGGTTTGCTGAACTCTATATCCCTGAACAGAATATTTCCGTGGACGAATCCCTGGTCCTTTTTACAGGCCGCCTGGGTATGAAGCAGTACATTCCCAGTAAGAGGGCCAGGCATGGAGTTCCACTGGATACGTGCACGCCTTTCGTGTATATGAAAGCAAAGACTCCCATCTCCAGCCCCCTGATTGTGCATCGTACATGGGAATAAGCGGGAAAATTGTCTGGGAGTTGGCATACCCACTCTTCAAAAAAGGATATCATATTTACATGGACAATTATTACATGAGTTTCCCCCTTTTCCGCCATCTATATCGGGAGGATACTTTGGCCTGTGGTGCTGCAAGAAAAAACAGAAATGGCTTCCCACAGAGTCTAATCACCACAAATATGCAAAGGGGGAATCCGCAAGCCTCAGGAATGAGGATGTGTTGGCTGTGAAGTGGAGGCAGGGCCGAACTGGCCATACAGCACACCGAGCATATGCCCGGTGGGCCGGGGCCGCTAGTCCGCCTGTAATTTTGGCCGCCCGCCTGACTATTCCTATTTGACAGCTTCCCGGAGGGCGGCGGCCGTGAGATGAGAAGAGCCTGCTCTATCCAGTGAATGATATTCAGAGGAGGAGCTGCGGCGATGCTACAAGCAGCACACAGGCTGAAGCCGCTCCTCCTCTGAATTTAATTCACTGGATAGAGCGGCTCTTCTCATCTTACGGCCGCCGCCCTCCAGGAAGCTGCCAGGTGTTCTGATTACAGTCTCTCCCAGCATCCCGCCCCTCTCCTATGTCAGCCCCCTCCTCCCTGCATTCTCCCTGCAGTACAGAGGTTAGGGGAGGGAAACAGAGCACAGTGTTCCTCCCTCCCCCTCCCTTATGTACTGCAAAGAATTATGGGAGATGTAGTCCAGGGGACTACTGAAAATGCATGGACAGAATGTAATGGCCACAACAAGGAGGTGAGGCTGTCTCTTTGCAGGTCTGAGGCTGTCTATTTGCAGGTCTGGGGCTGTCTCTTTGCAGGTCTGAGACTGTCTATTTGCAGGTCTGAGGCTGTCTATTTTCAGGTCTGAGGCTGTCTATTTGCAGGTCTGGGGCTGTCTCTTTGCAGGTCTGGGCTGTTTCTTTGCAGGTCTGGGCTGTTTCTTTGCAGGTCTGGGGCTGTCTGTTTGCAGGTCTGAGGCTGTCTCTTTGCAGATCTGGGGCTGTCTCTTTGCAGGTCTGAGGCTGTCTCTTTGCAGGTCTGGGCTGTCTCTTTGCAGGTCTGGGGCTGTCTCTTTGCAAGTCTGGGCTGTCTCTTTGCAGGTCTGAGGCTGTCTCTTTGCAGGTCTGAGGCTGTCTATTTGCAGGTCTGAGGCTGTCTCTTTGCAGGTCTGGGGCTGTCTATTTGCAGGTCTGAGGCTGTCTCTTTGCAGGTCTGAGGGTGTCACTTTGCAGGTCTGAGGCTGTCTATTTGCAGGTCTGAGGCTGTCTATTTGCAGGTCTGAGGCTGTCTCTTTGCAGGTATGGGGCTGTCTCTTTGCAGCTCTGAGGCTGTCTCTTTGCAGGTCTGATGCTGTCTCTTTGCAGGTCTGGGGCTGTCTCTTTGCATGTCTGAGGCTGTCTCCTTGCAGGTCTGGGGCTGTCTCTTTGCAGGTCTGGAACTGTCTCTTTGCAGGTCTGAGGCTGTCTATTTGCAGGTCTGAGGCTGTCTCTTTGCAGGTCTGGGGCTGTCTCTTTGCAGGTCTTGGGCTGTCTCTTTGCAGGTCTGAGGCTGTCTCTTTGCAGGTCTGGGGCTGTCTCTTTGCAGGTCTGAGGCTGTCTCTTTACAGGTCTGAGGCTGTCTCTTTGCAGGTATGGGGCTGTCTCTTTGCAGGTCTGAAGCTGTCTCTTTGCAGGTCTGAGGCTGTCTCTTTGCAGGTCTGAGGCTGTCTCTTTGCTGGACTGGGGATGTCTCTCCTGTGCTATATGGGGATGTCTCTTAGCTGGACTTGGATGTTTCTCAGACTATCCTGTCACCGACCACCTATGCAAACTATTATCTTACCGCCACCCCCGATCGGGCTGCCCAGTCTAAAATGCCCGCGGCCTATTTTTTGTCCCAGTCTGGGCCTGAGTGGAGGGATAAGAAAGATGTGTACATCATGTCCACAATCCACAATGCCACCTCAGTGGAACTTCTAAGAAGACAGATTCCCGCTGAAAAGCCTCATTGTATCCATGAGTACAATAAATTCATGGGGGGGGGGTGGATTTAAATGACTAGATGTTGCAGCCCTATCTACCAACTCGAAAATCCCTCTTCTGGTCCAAAAAAGTTCTGGTTTACATTTTTCATATGGCCATGTACAATGCATACGTCACCTACTGGAAATCAACAGAAAGACACAACCCCTTCCTCAACTTCATTCAAGACGTCATTACTGCCCTGATACATCCACAAGGATCCCCCCCAGAAAGCATTCGCACCGATTGTCTCAGCAGACTGCATGAGCGTCATTTTCCTGACCATATTTCCCCATCAGCAACAGGAAGAAGACGCCAAAAAAGATGTTGGGTGTGCAGCAAAAGAGGAGTTAGGAGAGACATCAGTTTCTATTGTCCCCAATGTCCCCCCAATCCTGGCCTTTGCATCGGAGAATGCTTCAAACGCTTTCATACACTTGTAAATTATTAGTATTTCAATAATATTTCAAATAGACTGCCATTTCCCAATTTTCAATTCCTGTGCTGATTATTTTCCTGGACCAAACATATCACTGCCTTCCATGTGAACTGACCCTGGCCTGTTTATTGACTATGCCTCCACCTGCCGTCTGCATTGTTTATCCGCCATATTTCTGCCTTTCACGTGAACTGACCCTGGACTGTATCGACTATGCCTCTGCCTACCGTCTATTTCTGCCTTTTACCTGCACTGACCTTGGCCTATTGACCATGTTTTTGCCTGCCCCTTGGACTGATCTTTCACCCTGCTACACAGGGGTCTCACATATGTGAGGGGCTCCAGAATGATGTTCTGATTTGAGAAAAACAGTTGTTGGTTTTCTCTTTGTTTTGTAATTCCCAGAATAGGGTCTGATGTCCGGAGGCTTCAAAGCGATTGGGTGGGAGAAGCCACTACCCCTGTCCCCATTCTATCCTGACCGAGGCCCTAAGCTTGATAGTCCTGCCTGCTGCTTGGACAGGTACTTTGGCTGTACTGACAATATCCCTGCCTGCACTGACCCAGGACTTTTTATGGACCATGTGCCTGCTGCCAGGACCCAATACTTTGGCTGTACTGACCATATCTCTGCCTGCTGCCTGTGCTATGGACAGTATTCCTGCCTGCTGCATGGACAATCCTTTTGCTGCTGCTGACCACATCCCTGCCTGCTACCTGGACCAAAGCTTTGACTGTGCTGCCAATATCTCTACCTGCTACTATGGACAGTATTCCTGAGGCTGCCTGTTTTGCTGTCCACGTTCCTGCCTGCTGCCTGGACCGATGCTCTCCTCTGTTGACCACTGAACTACTAAAACCGCAGGTAATCTTTTCTTACCCTTTGCTCAGCAGAATGTATTTTGGTTTGCAATTTGTATGCACAGTACATTCTATGTGTTAGAAATATGAAGGGCCTTCAACAATGTGATAGGCTGGCAGGAATTTATGTGTGTGATTTATGTCCCTAGAACACCTGGAGATGGATGTTGGGCCTCTGTATGTGGCCAAGCTGTGTAAAAGTCTCACGCATGTGGTATCACCATACTCATGAGGAGTAGCAGAATGTATTTTGGGATGTCATTTTTGCTATGTACATGCTATGTGTTTGAAATATCATATATGACAACTTTGTGTAAAAAAAAAAAGCATTTTCATTTTTTTCCACATTTTACAAAAACTTCTGAAAAAAAATGACATGTTCAAAAGACTCATTATGCCTCATAGATTATACATTGGGGTGTTAGCTTTCCAAAATGGGGTCATTTTGTGGGCAATACCATTGTCCTGGTGCTCCAGGGCCTTCAAAAGTGTAATAGGTGGTTCAGAAATGAGATGTGTAATTTATGCTTGTAGAACACCTAAAGCTGCTACTTCAAGCAGAATGTATTTTGGGGTGTTATTGCAAGTATGCATATGCGGTGTGTGAGAAATAACTTGTTATGGCAATTTTGTGTAAAAAAAAAAAAAAAAACTTCATTTTTCAAAGAATTGTGGGGAAAAAATTACAACTTCCAAAAAATCACCATGCCTCTTACTAAATACCTTGGCATGTCTACTTTCCAAAAAGGGGTCATTTGGGGGGTATTTGTACTTTACTGGCTTGTTACTGTCTCA
The DNA here is from genome assembly GCA_018402905.1 of Glandirana rugosa. Classification (NCBI taxonomy): domain Eukaryota; kingdom Metazoa; phylum Chordata; class Amphibia; order Anura; family Ranidae; genus Glandirana; species Glandirana rugosa. The sequence goes on from BLSH010202549.1 coordinate 68,095, forward strand.
CAAAATGAGATAGGCCGTCAATACATCAGGTGTGATCAATTTTCAATGATTTGCACCCTAGCTTGTAGACTCTATAAGGCCCCTTTCACACACACGGACCGTTTGTCCGTTTTTCATCCATCCGTTGACGGATGAAAAACGGACATCAATGCAACTCTATGGAGAAACTGATGACAACTGATGATCAGCTATTTTCATCCGTTTTCATCAGTTTCTGTCAGCATCCGTTTTTTTGAACGCATGAAAGTCCTATTTTTCATCCGTCAAAAAAACGGATCGGATGAAAAACGGACGACAACGGACGTACATCCGTTCGTCCGTTTTTCATCCTATCCTTTTCTAAGCAAAACATTTCATTTTCTTCAATTTACATGAAGAAATGATAACCCCTGACCCAGGTAGTAATAAATAAAATCAGCAGGCAAAAAGTAGGCTAGGCAAAAAAACTGCCTACTTTTTATCCTGAAAGTACGCAAGTTTTTTTGCCTACGACTGTCTTTGACTACTTTTGCCTACTTTTATCGACTAGTAGTCAACAGTAGTCAAAGAGGTATCTCAACGTAACTACAGGCAAAAAGTAGGCAGTTGCCTACCTACTTTTTGCCTGTTTGCCAGGCACACACACTTTCCCCGGAATATCTCAGATGTTCGATCCCACGTTTAGTAACTTTTAACTAGTGTGGACTACATAACTGCCGGATAGAGTAAAACACTC
>BLSH010202640.1:33609-48643 GCA_018402905.1 Glandirana rugosa
TGGGGAACATTTAAACACCCTAAAAATTCCGTTAAAGTTTTTTTGAAAAAGGAAAAAAGATTTTTTAATATGTTTAAATAACTTTTTATACCTACAGTATTTATCGTAATTTGTAAAAGTATCTAAAACTTTGTAAAAGTGTTCGCCGTATTTATGTCAACTAACATGTTATTATACGTAAAACTGTTTCCCACTATAGTGGGCCGGGACCACCAGGGAACTTTAACCCCACTGGGGTTCCGTGCCATGTAAGGTTGCGCAAAGCCTAACTGAAATAATGAAGGAAGAAGTCCCTCTCTATAATGACATCCATATTTTTCAATAAATTTGTATAATTTTTTAGAAAAAAGGAAAAAGTTTTTTTGAAATTGCCTTAAAAATCCCACAAATTTACAAGGGGTATTCAAAAATAAGGTTTCATTCCAATACCTGAGGATTTACTCATACACTTGTACCATAGACACCGAAGGACATCAAGGGTTGATTTAAGTAAAAAGTTAACTGAATGCAAATGTGGAGAACACAAATGCAATATTTTACCCACTTGTTTTGGTAAAATATAAAGGTGAGGTTGTGCTGAGTAAATAGACACCCAACATCTCCAGCCTTAAAATTGTGTGTCGGTGAAATGATGAGAAACATTGATACTCAAAGACATCCCATAGGTGACACTTTAACCCTTTAACTGCCGAATGTCCTATATGTAATACTGATCTACAGAACTGCTTCCAGCTGGCTAGGTCAGTATGACGTATGTCCATGGCATTCCCTCTTCTCTATAATCTCATAGCTCTAATGTCCCCCACAAAATTCACCCCCCCCGCAGCACCCATTGTCACCCCACAGCTCTGATCCACCTGTGGCTCCCCTACTGCCGGCTTCTGCTCCTCTCCCTGCCCACCGGCTTCAGTTGCTGCAGGGGAGCCACAGGGAGATCCTAATGTCCAAAGATGTCCCCTGCCACTGAAACTCCCTCCTGTGCTGGGACCTCCTACCGATGCCTCAGAGCCCCCTCCATGCAGTGCTGCTGGCTGTCTTCCTCTCCTACCTCGCTCACTGGTTGCATCTGCTGCTGGGGTTGGATATCTGTGCGGTGTTCAGCATGGCAAGTGTGAGGGGTTGGCATGTCATGTTTACCAGTCCCTTCCTGAATGAACACAGCGAGGAATTGGTACCGATCACCCTTGTGTTCATTCATCACTGAAGCATAGTAAAGAGTTTGCTGTGCTTCCGTTTTGTGAATGAATAGGAGCCTCTGTACAGGATCTTCCTTCATATCACACCCATAGAATAATACTGGAGAAAACAGCAGAATTGTCTTCACCAATCACAGCCTGTATATTTCCCAGTACAGGTTAGGAGGGGGATGGGTTATAGTAGAATAAGGGACCCATAGACATGACAGAGACCCTCATAGGCACGACTTTGTCATCTGATCTATCAGGAAATGACCATATTGGAGGACAGTCTCATGTATGGGAGGTACCTGCACACAGTGGGGGATCCTCAGGGGATATTCTGATTGGACAGGTCAGAATACCCTATAGTTCCCCTTCATAAACAAACACTGGGAGGAGTCTGTGTACCCCTCCCCCTTCTGCATACAATTAAAGTAGACCTGTCATGAGAGCAATATGTAGAAATTCTCCAAACCATCAGGAGACGGGAAAAAGAATAAAAGACAATGGGACTAAGTGTAGTGATAATACCAGAAGGTGTGAGATTGTTCTAAACAATCCATAGAAGTAAGGGGCATGGACTCACATCTGTGAGGGTGTGGGGATCCCATCCAGGGATCAGACAACCTATCTGAGGACTTGTGGACAATACGTCTGTCTCCTTAATGAAGTCAATGGGTGGTCACACTCCATGGTCATCGGGGAATTCCGCATGGTCATATACTAAGCAGTGTTTGAATCCCAGTGGAGAAATTTCACCCCAAGAAAACATGAGGTTGAGGTCAGTAGAGGCCCCCCATAGTAAAGGAGGAAATTCTGAAATGTTTTCATCAAAAGGTCAGTGATTATTGGACGAGAACTGTAAAATACATCAACGCGTTTCATGGCTTCAAAGTGTCACTTCATCAGGACAGGTGAAAGAAGACGATATAAAAATACAGAATGAAGTAAAAGTCTAGTATATCGTATTATAAAGACCCAAGTAAAATAAAATTCATGGACATGACTGAGATTTATAGCATTTAGGATTTTTATTATGTTAGACAAGGTGAAGAGATATATGGAGAGGATGATCAATACTTGGAGAAACCAATCTATTCTATCATAAAAGGGAATCAATAAGATCCATTTCATGTGATAGATTTATAATTCTGTGCGCTGGTTATGTTGGAGGATCAAACCGTGATCACTGGATATTGGAAACATCTGATGATTGGTGGCATGGATTCCTGATTGATTATTGCTGGGAATAAAGTCCAATAAAAATGGAGATTTGATTGATTATTGATATAAAAATCTCTTCATATTCCATGGAATAAATATGTGTAAAATAGTTTTGGCTTGGATGAAATAAACCTCTATAAAAGACTTTGTGGTGTTTGTTAGATCTTTTCTATTCCTCTCTAGGTCTGGATTTCAGGAAGAAGAAACAATTCCTCCAATTTCTATTGGATGGTGAGGAGGGGGCGGGGTTTGCGGTAGTTTTATACATACAGGAGGGAATATAGAGAATCTGGCTGATAATATCTCATGATAAATTAAAAAGTCCAGTTATTCATGCGGATAACGTAATAATGTGCACATCCAAATTAATATCTGGACTCTTTCCTTTAGGGGGGCTGATTTATCATGAAATATTGAATGTATGAATGTCACAGTGGGGGGGGGGGGTATTTAAGCCCCCATACACAGGATCAGAAAATTGCACGGAAAATACAGCTTCCAAAGTGATCGTACGATAATCGGATCGTTAGTACAGAGCTTTTGAGAGACGATCACGACAGTTCATCCGATGTTTTCCGTCTGGACATGCAGGGAAAATTTTCTTGCACGGTGCCGATCGTATGATTTTCGTTTCTTCAGTACAGCCGTCTTTCGAAAATGCAATACAAATACAACACATCACATCGCTTTCCGATTTTTTATTCTGTCATGCGAGAATTTTTGTGATTAATGTAAACTCTTCCGAGTCGATCTGAGATTAGCATGTGGAAAAAAACGTACGATCATTTGCCCGATAATCTCATAGTGCATATTACTAAACCTGGAGCACACAGAATCTGGAGCAGCTGTGCATAGCAACCAATCAGCTTCTTAGAGCCGGTTCACACTACAGCGATCCGACTTCAGGCACCACTTCATAGACAACTTCAGCGTGACTTTGGGCGACTTCAGCACGACTTTGGGTGACTTACAACGCGACCTGAAGCAACCTCCATGCCAGGCAACTTTGCCTGAGCCAATCAGAGAAGGGATGGAGGGGGTTGCCTGGATTTTTCACTGAGTAAACTCTTTTCTTTTTCCCATAAAATCGCTTCAATATAGATGGGGGATCCGACTTTGGAGGTGACTTCCATTGAATTCTATGGGCACAAGTCGGATAGAAGTCGCCTTGAAGTAGTACAGGAACCTTTTTTGAAGTCGGAGTGACCTCAGCAGTGTACATTAAGACCTCCCCCAGTCATTTCAATAAGATTTCTTCTGTCAAGCGACTTGGGGCGACACCCAAGTCGCTGTAGTGTGGGCCGGCCCTAACTTCAGCTTTTTCAATTAAGCTTTCACAATAAAACCCAGGCACAGCTGCTCCAGATTCTGTGTGCTTCAGGTTTAGTAAATCTAACCATGTGTGACGGTTTGGCACTGAATCGGTTATATTTTGTCATGGTCAGATCTCCATTATACACAATATAGGAGAGATTTTGCACTAATCAGATGTTGTGTTTGTGGAGCACAGCATTCTCTTCCATTACTGAGGGGTCACTTTGTGCTGCAGCGTCACTTGCTGGCCGGCATGGGAATTGCACTATAGTATTGAACATCTTCAATGTAATGTATGGTGAATCCTGCCACCTGTCCCCTGAGGTTAGCCATATATATATTACAAATGGAAATTGTTAGGACATGAAATGTAATTGACCAGCAATCTTTTTTTAAATCTTGGAATATGTTGCATAATAAAGACAAGAAACAATTGTTTACAAAAAATATATTTGTGTGATTTCTATTGCTGCAGCAAAGTCCTATGGGAGATGATTTTTGCTATTTAATCAATGAAAGATGGAGCAGCTGTTTGTCCCATAATACCATTGCTATTCAATGAAAGATGGAGCAGCTGTTTGTCCCATAATACCATTGCTATTCAATGAAAGATGGAGCAGCTGTTTGTCCCATAATACCATTGCTATTCAATGAAAGAAGGAGCAGCTGTTTGTCCCATAATACCATTGCTATTCAATGAAAGATGGAGCAGCTGTTTGTCCCATAATACCATTGCTATTCAATGAAAGATGGAGCAGCTGTTTGTCCCATTAGGCCTGATTCACACCGATGCATTGTTAGTGCTTTTTGCATTTTGCAGATTTGCACTGCAGTCCATTTACCATGGTTTCCTATGGAACGCGTTCTGCAGTGCAAATCTGCAAAATGCAAAAAGCATTAACAATGCATAGGTGTGAATCCAGCCTAATACCATTGCTATTCTATTTTGCTTGTTTGTGGAGAGCAGCACTCGTCCATTAAGGCCGTACACACGACGCACATTTCGGACGAAGATTTTCGTTCGGTGGCCTGTCATCCGAAATTCTTATAGTTAGTTTGCTCCTTTCGACAGCAGATTTTGATTTTTCATCAGACAAAAGCTGGATGTGCAGGCTATAAAATTTTTGGCATATGACAACGCAACATCCAATTTTCATGCTAAAAAAACCGTACGACCGAGACTACGCATGCTCAGAAACGAAAAAAGTTCCAAAAATTTTCAAAACATTCCATCACTTCTTACGTTGCATTTGGTCATAAGAAAATCATCGTATGGTTAGTACGCTCTTCACTTTCGACATCAGATAAGCATCCAACAAAAAAACAGACTTTGTGTCTTCCGAAAATCGTATCGTGTGTATGAGGCTTTACTGAGGGGTTTTCGTGCTTACAGCTTCACTTGCTGTCTGGCCTATAGTAAAAAATATGTCATTATTTGATGTTTTAATCCCATGGGTGGATTCTTCGCAGGATCACTTTTATAAGCCATGAGATGGGTGTCCCCCTCCACTTTCTGGTGATTCCCAGGCTTACCCGACCCATCAGTAAAGCCTGAGAGCGATCCAATGTGGCCATTTGCTGGGCAGGAAGTCGAGTGAAGCCAGGATGGCCTCCAATTGTCTCTATGCCCTTGGAGGACTGGAGCAATGCCTGACATCACTTCTCGGGCCAAAACAAATATTTTTTTAAGTAAAAGTGCAAAAGAACATTTTTTCTTTTGCTTTTAAACATAAAGGAGACATTTGAGTCTTTTTGACCCCAGATCTCTCCATAAAGAGGGACTGTCATCCTTATTTCTATTACAAGGAATGTTTACATTTCTTGTAATAGGAATAAAAGTGATAAAAAAAAATAAAAGTAAAGGGACAGTGTAAAAATAAAAAATGAAATAAATAAGAAAAAAAAGCAAAGCGCCCCATTACTCCGAGCTCACGTGCAGAAGCGAACGCATACAAAAGTTACACCCACATATGTAAACGGTGTTCAAACCACACATGTGAGGTATCGCTGTTATCATTTCAGTGAGTACAATAAGTCTAGCACTAGATCTCTGTAACTCAAAACTGGTAACCTTTAAACATTTTTAAAGCGTCACCTATGGAGATTGTTACATACCATAATTTCCACAAGTGTGTGCAATTTTAAAGCGTGACATATTAGGTATCTATTTACTCGGCATAACATCATCTTTCACATTATACAAAAAAATTGGGCTAACTATTGTGATTTTTTTTTTAATTCATTAAAGTGTATTTTTTTCTGAAAAATATTGCATGTAAATGGCCGCTGTACAAATACACTGTGACATAAAATATTGCAACAATAACCATTTTATTCTCTAGGGCCTCTGATAACAAAAATATATATATAAAATGTTTGGGAGTTCTAAGTAATTTTCTAGCAAAAAATACTCATTTACACTTGAAAACAAAATCTTCCAGAAAAGGTCTGGTCAGCAAGTGGTTAACCTAATTAGTTTGCAGACTATCTGCTCTTTAGTGGGTGAACACAAAGCCCCGGTTCACATTGCCGTGATTTGTAATGCGACTGGAGAGTTCAAAGTCACATGACAAGTAGCTCCCCATTCATTAACTGCAAAGAACCATTCTAATCATTGCGAATCGAGTCACTCCAACTTAGAAAAAGATTCCTTCACTACTTTTGGTGCGACTTCAACATGACTTGCACTGACTTCTGTTAAAGTCGTATGCAAGGTGCGGTGAAGTCACACTGGGATGTTGAAGCCAAAGTCGTGCATTGTGGACCGGGGCTGAGTGCCAATATGGAGCAGACACAGCCGGAGATAAGAACAGCTCTGGACCAAAATCAAAGCTTCCACATCCACAATGGGAAATAAACACAAAGTATAGGAGGGTGGACAGCACCAGCGGGTACAAATAATTATCTATGCAAGCAACCAGACGCCTCCCACAAATCACCAAACTACTCATTATGTAATAGAGATTCCTCTCCAGCGGTGTCTGCCCCATATTGGTGATATATGGTCACACTCTCAGGAGCAGATATTCTACAAATAAGAGATAGAGTAGGGATCGGCCAGGGAGGGATCACTCTGATGCGGCTGAACTTGTATCGCAGTATATGGTAACTAAGAATCCCCATTTATAAGAGTTTTCTATAGGAAAGGGTTAATAAGTGACACTTCCTCCTTAGTATCTCATGTGTTGTATATAGGAAGATATTTAGGAGCTGACCCCTCCGATCTCCATTTCTACTGCACGGTGACGGTGAAGAAAGAAGGGTAGGGAGACCTGAAGGTGCTATATTACTGGAGGATGGATAGACAGACTTTTGTAAATATTTTATTATACAGTCAGGTCCATAAATATTGGGACATCTACACAATTCTAATGTTTTTGGCTCTGTACACCACCACAATGGATTTGAAATGAAAGGAACAAGCTGTGCTTTAACTGCAGACTTTCAGCTTTAATTTGAGGGCATTTACATCCAAATCAGGTGAACGGTGTAGGAATTACAACAGTTTGTATTTGTGCCTCCCACTTTTTAAGGGACCAAAAGTAATGGGACAGATTAACAATCATAAAACAAACTTTCACTTTTTAATACTTGGTTGCAAATCCTTTGCAGTCAATTACAGCCTAAAGTCTGGAATGCATAGACATCACCAGACGCTGAGTTTCATCCCTGGTGATGCTCTGCCAGGCCTCTACTGCAACTGTCTTCAGTTCCTGCTTGTTCTTGGGGCATTTTCCCTTCAGTTTTGTCTCCAGCAAGTGAAATGCATGCTCAATCGGATTCAGGTCAGGTGATTGACTTGGCCATTGCATAACATTCCACTTCTTTCCCTTAAACTCTTTGGTTGCTTTGGCAGTATGCTTCGGGTCATTGTCCATCTGCACTGTGAAGCGCCGTCCAATGAGTTCTGAAGCATTTGGCTGAATATGAGCAGATAATATTGCCCCAAACACTTCAGAATTCATCCTGCTGCTTTTGTCAGCAGTCACATCATCAATAAATACATGAGAAGCAGTTCAATTAGCAGCCATACATGCCCACGCCATGACACTACCACCACCATGCTTCACTGATGAGGTGGTATGCTTTGGATCATGAGCAGTTCCTCTCCTTCTCCATAATCTTCTCTTCCCATCACTCTGCTACAAGTTGATCTTGGTCTCATCTGTCCATAGGACGTTGTTCCTGAACTGTGAAGGCTTTTTTAGATGTTGTATGGCAAACTCTAATCTGGCCTTCCTGTTTTTGAGGCTCACCAATGGCTTACATCTGGTGGTGAACCCTCTGTATTCACTCTGGTGAAGTCTTCTCTTGATTGTTGACTTTGACAAACTTACACCTACCTCCTGGAGAGTGTTCTTGATCTGGCCAACTGTTGCGCAGGGGGTTTTCTTCACCAGGGAAAGAATTCTTCGGTCATCCACCACAGTTGTTTTCCGTGGTCTTCCGGGTCTTTTGGTGTTGCTGAGCTCACCAGTGCGTTCTTTCTTTTTAAGGATGTACCAAACAGTTGATTTGACCACACCTAAAGTTTTTGCTATCTCTCTGATGGGTTTGTTTTTTCAGCCTAATGATGGCTTGCTTCACTGTTAGTTAATTGTCCCATTACTTTTGGTCCCTTAAAAAGTGGGAGGCACATATACAAACTGTTGTAATTCCTACACCGTTCACCTGATTTGGATGTAAATACCCTCAAATTAAAGCTAAAAGTCTGCGGTTAAAGCACATCTTGTTCGTTTCATTTCAAATCCATTGTGGTGGTGTATAGAGCCAAGCAGATTAGAATTGCGTCGATGTCCCAATATTTATGGGCCTGACTGTATCTGGCTGGACACACACAGGCAGATACAAATCTTTCATACAATCTGATACAATCTAAGAAGTGTGGAGCAGACAAGTGATCCCCACACACTTCAGAGGATCCTCCAAGAGAGTATATCTGAGGTGTATATCAGGGTGTGCTTCTTCCCCACATGAGAGTTGTGATGTCCAGCAACATTCATATAGAAGACATTTCCCACACTCAAGGCACTAATAAACCTCAAGGGTTGTGTGGGATCCCTGATATACAGGAAGACAGGACTTCAGTGAGAAACAATTCCCTCACTCAGGAAAGTGGCTTCTCCACCGTGTGAGATCTCTGATGTCTGTAAAGATGCAACTTCCTTGAAAAATATTTTCTGCACTCAGGACAGGAATAATGTTTCTCCCCTGTGTGAGATCTCTCATGTCTGTAAAGATTGGACTTGCTTGAAAAACATTTCCCACACTCAGAACAGGAATACGGCTTCTCTCCCGTGTGCAATCTCTGATGTGTGACAAGATGTGATTTCATTACAAAACATTTCCCGCACTCAGGACAGGAATACGGCTTCTCCCCCGTGTGAGATCTCTGATGTCTGTAAAGATCAGACTTCTGTAAAAAACATTTCCCACACTCAGGACAGGAATACGGCTTCTCACCTGTGTGAGATCTCTGATGTCTGTGAAGACTGGCCCTCACTGAAAAACATTCACCGCACTCAGGACAGGAATATGGCTTCTCCACCAAGTGAGATTTCTGATGTGTGGAAAGAGTGGACTTCTGTGAAAAACATTTCCAGCACTCAGGACAGGAATATGGCTTCTCACCTGTGTGAGATCTTATGTGCACATTAAGAATGGATTCAGAACGGAAACACTTCCCGCACTCAGTACAGGAAAACCTCTTGTCTGTTGGAAGGACGGCACCGTCCCTCACAGTCTGAGGTTCCTCAGGATAAGAGGAATACGATGGTCCATCTACACTGTGTGGTGCCGGATGGAAATTTGAGGTAGACGGGTTTTCTCCTGGACTATACTGTGTGATGTCCTCATCTTCTACTTTACAGTCTGGAGACAAAGTGAGACGATCCTCTGAGGTTTTCCTCATCTCCCGTCCATCTACTAAAATAGAAATACAAAGATTATTACTAGACATGAGCTGATTGGTTCCCCTAAACCAGGACTCCGCCCACATCAGGCAGCTTTGTCTCTGAGGATCTTACAATTCCCCCCTCAAGGTAACGAGTAAATGGCTCTTCTGTAATAACTAATGATTATTTTCATCATTGATTATTTGGCCGATCACTGTTTCGATTAATTGATTAATTGGGTAAAAACATAAAAATGGTGTATAATTGAGTTAATATTCTTGAATCTCTATATGCAGCGGTAAATATAAATCTCCAGCTATATAGTTGGATATTTCATCCACTCTGAGAATAACAGACAGATAGATGGATTATTAGAGGGTGAATCACAATCACATAACAACATTATTAAAATGTAAAAAAGACCTAAGACGCAGTTTTGCAGATTCTCAGACAGGAGTGTAATATAATATGATGGATGACAGACCCCCTTGTCATAGGCAGGTAGGTGGGCACAAGCTCCCTGCCCCCGCTCTCACTTATTCTGGCCGCATTCAAACTCATTTTTCTATCAATAAAACATTCATCCAATTTTCTAACCATTAGTGGGGTCAAATCGGCGTTCATTTTCCACCACAGTGACGGGAAAATTCCAAGGAGCAGAACAGAAAACTTTTCTCCATCAAACAAATTTTCATTGTAATTGGTTTTTGCTCAGAAGTTTCATTCATTTTATAATTCAAAGTTTAAAGCAAAGTGGAATTTTTGAACTACACTCCTCCATTCATCGAATGTACAAATCATTTTCATACAAATATTTGTGTGAATATTCTCATCCAGAAATTGATCCGTGTGTGGCCAGCATAGGACATTTAGTAGCAGCAGCATGATTTTTATAATCATCTGTTATGATGGGGTTCCATAAAATAGTCCTTTATAGTACAAAAACAGCAGATAATCACTACTATAAGGGATTCATTTATACTGTGAGATAGTGAAAGTAATATATCTTATATCATATATATAATAATAAATATACCCAGAAGTAGGACATACGGGGATTTTACCTGGGAGTCAGACATGAAGCTATATGGAGGTTAGAGGGGGAAAAGCTTTTATATTACAGTAGTACTGAAAGCTGAGACTTTCTTCATGGATATAATAATTTTATATATAATGCACAATACTGGTAAACTTTTACTTTATGTAATTGTAATGTCTTCTATTGCAATCAAATAAAAATTTCAGCACCACAGAATACAATAAATGGTCTTCTATAGATGGTTGCAATCAGCTGCAGTGGGAAAATTTGCCAATGCTGCAAATCCACAGTTGAAATAATGATGTTACACCGCGCTACTGCCTGTGACCATACCGCTATGGATACATTGAACTCAGATCTGTAAATGCAGTCCTTATATAATAAACAATAGTTCAGTTTACATCACACCAACATCTCAGACGTGGGTAGCTGTGATTAGGGGCCCTGAGTTATTTGCACTTAATCACAGCTACCCCCGGCTGAGATGTTGGTGTGATGTAAACTGAACTATTGTTTATTATATAAGGACTGTATTGATTGATAGCGGTTATTCAACACACTTGTTAAACCAATATATTTGCCTATATTTAGTAAGTAGAGAGACAAATTCCTTCTTCACTCACCTCTAGCGCAGCCTTTATTCGTTTTTTGTCTATTCGCATACGTATAATCGCATTGAATGGGTTCATCATTCCGGGGATAATTGGCAGCAATATGTCCCAATGCATGGCATTGGTAGCACTGTATATGTTCTATACCCAGTCCTCTCAAGGGTCCTCAAGACCTTCCTGGCTTCTTTGGCCAGTCTCCAGATCTAGAGCCCCCAGTCTCTTTATCTGTATCAGTCTTATCAAATTTCCCCAAGCCCCTGAACCCTGGAACAGTCTTACCATGTCCGCAGGCGATCTTTTACCTCTAGAGACATTCGAGTGGGGTGCAGATGGGCACAACAAGTCCTCAACAGCCATGTATCTTTCAACAATGTCAACCAGTTGGCTTGCAGTTTTGGGGTCCCCATGGCTGACCCATTTCCTCAAAGCAGCTGGGAGCGCCCATAGACCTGGCAAAGTCTCTGGCTGTAGCCATTTCCTGGTAAGGTGAACTAGGTCAAACATCTGCGAACGGGGTGGCTTATCAGTGCGGTAGGTCCACTGATGCACGCTTTGGGCCCGGACTGCCACGGTGACCCCCAGGCATGCGAGTATCTCTGCCTTTAGAGTCTCATAGTCCTGGGCCTTATCTGTTTCCAGATCAAAATAGGCTTTTTGGGGTTCACCTGTCAAGAATGGTGTCAACAGACCCACCCACTGTTATTTTGGCCATCCTTCGCAAAGAGCGACTCCTTCAAAGGTCGTGAGGTACGCCTTTATGTCATCTGCATGTGGTAAGAGGCGCGTACCAACTTTGGTTCCAATGTCACGGGAGGTGCAGGCCACTTCTTTAACTCCAGCAGGGCCTCTGCCAACTGTCGGTTTGTCTCCTGTTGTGCTGTGATAGCCTGGTGGCTTTCCTCCCACTGAGCTGCAGCGGCCTCTGCAACCCAGCGGCTGGTTTCCTGCTGAGCAAAAATGGCCTGGCGACACTCCTCTCACTGGGCTGCATTGGCTTGCAGCAGGGCCTTTAACATTTCCTACATCTTTGAAAGTTGCCTCGTTGAACTCCACCATGTGTGGGAGATTAGCTTGTGGGGATCACTTTTCAGAGGAAAAGATTCATCATGGAGGTCAGTTTCTTTAAAATTTGTGGCTTGCCAGGTTTATTATGACAGGTTTGCAAGATCAAAAAGCATAAAAAAAAACAGAGAACAAAACCTCTCCATCCAGCGCTAAACTAAACAATCGGGTTCCTCTCTATACACTGTCCCCGACACCCATCAAAACATAAGCACAGTGCAAACCTTTATCTTTGAGTCCAAATTAGCACACAGAACTCATTCAGCTTTTTCCCTCTGAGATCCAGGATAGAGCTCTCCTCTGCTCTCTTTCTGGTCATTAAATGCAGGTGGAGAGGGGTTTGCGTGGAGCAGAAAGTCCAGGTTGGAACCAGCCTTGCCACGGTGTCTGGCAAAACCCGGGTTGGACTCTCGCTAGTCGCCTCAAAATGATCACATGGAAGGCGACAAGTATCACCCATCCATAACAGAGCCTCGCATAACGTCACAACAGGCACAGGTGAGGCTGTACTGATGGGCACAGGTGAGACTGTACTGACGGGCAAAGGTGAGACTGCATTGCCGAGCACAGGTGAGACTGTACTGACGGACACATGTGAGACAGTACTGATGGGCACGGGTGAGACTGTACTGATGGGCACTGATAAAATTGTTGTTAAAGTTTATTTTTGTAACTTAATTCTGCATAAAACATTTGAGTGTTATTTCATGAGATAATTTATGAGGGCGTGTTTAGGGACGGGGCATGTTTGGGGTTGGGTGGGGTAACCCTTAAGGCCTGGCTAGTAGCTCTGTTTTGAGCCCTGGTGTAAGGGTCAGGACTCATAATATTGGTATTCATTAATCAGTGGAAGCTTAAATGTTTACATGAGACAAGTTACAGAGGTCCCACGCCGCTGCCTCCCATCTCCTGAGACTGCACTCAGTGACTTGGGTCTGAGATATACAGACAAATCCCTCCACCCGACACAGCCAGCAGACAACAGAACAAATAACCCTGGGAGAATTGTTCTGTCAGACATCTTGCCATACCCGGGTATGAGGCAGAGGACCCAAAGCACATGCCCCAGGTGCCTAGGTCTAGTAACACCTATGGTGAAAATCAACATTTTCTTTTCAGCTGAACCCCAGAATCTCCATAAATGCAGTCTAGATACATAAAATGTGTCTGCAGCACAGAGAAGGAAGAATATCAGAGAGAAATACAGGAATACAGGACGGGGAACACAGCTCAGGAAAGTGACCAGGGGATTGCAGACTGATATCACCCAGTCCCCGCCCTACTCTGGACCAATCAGTGAGCAGTATGGGTGGAGGAATGTATTTAGTGTTAATGACCCACCTGTGCTGATCTCTGTAGGAGTGTCCTCCTCTATAAATGTCCCCGTTATTCCATCCTCCTCCATAGACTGCTGATCATCCCTCACATCCCTCTCTTCTTCTTCTGATTTAACCTCAAATTCTACATCGATTGGATCTCCACTCTAAATCAAGAAAATGAGAGGGAATATCATCTGTAAGATAGAAGCTTTATTATTGTGACATCACATAAAAAATCAACACATTGTCTCCATGACTTTGTGTTTTATAACCTCCATCTCACCAACCTTGTAACAGTGAGGGATGTTGTAATCTTCCTGTGTGGAATCCCGGGAATACAGAGGACGGGGACATCTCTCTGGTGGGTTTCTGGTATTAGGTGGCTCCATCATATCCTTGTGTCCTTCTGATAACTCCTCCATCACTCCATACTCCTCATCCTCCTCTTTATACTCTTCTTTAATAACAATATTATCATCCCCGAGGTTTCCACTCTGAATATAGAATAAAACATTCATTGTAACAAACATGCTGTGTATAAATCAGAACTACCAATAATTGTCAATCATCTACCTGATGATGGTGAGGGATGGGGTGACCTTCCTGTGTGGAATCCCGGGAATACAGAGGACGGGGACATCTCTCTGGTGGGTTTCTGTAGCTGGATGACTCCACCATGGTGTCCTGGTACAGATCTTTGTGTTCTTTTAGAAACTCTGACTCCTCCATCACCCCATCCTCATCATCCTCCTCTTTTATCCGCTCTTTAACCTCAACTTTAGAATCTCTCAGGTTTCCACTCTGAATATAGAATAAAAATGACATCAATGGTAACAATGCAGATAATGTACAGATCCTAATGATACTATCAGTGATTGTTCCTCATCTACCTGAAGATGGTGAGGGATGGTGTGACCTTCCTGTGTGGAATCCCGGGAATACAGAGGACGGGGACATCTCTCTGGGGGGTTCCCATTACTGGACCCATCTGTAGGAAACACAACACTGACTGAATACATTGTTTCTATGTGTTTATCAGATGATGGGGGGTCTAGGTGGAGCCTCTGTACTGCTCTCTCCTTTACAATAAAGTCTCCTCTTACCCGGTGATGTGAGGGGTGGCTGATTGTCCATCATGAGGTCCTTGTAGAGATCCTTGTGTCCTTCTAAATACTCCCCCTCCTCCATGGAGAAATAGACAGGGACATCCTGACACCTTATAGGAACCTGACACACACAATGATACAGTCACCATCCAGACACATCCCTTGTCTGTTACTGGATAATGTCCCAGAATTCCCAGCACCGCTCACCTCTCCTCGATGATCTCTCTGGTGACTTCTAGAATCTTCTTTGTATTTCTCTATTCTATCAGGGAGGGAGGTGGAGGCAA
>BLSH010202774.1:23571-35387 GCA_018402905.1 Glandirana rugosa
AGTAGGGATCTTGTTAAGGAAAAGTCTGCATTTATGACTGACATTCCTTACGATCTCTGGTTACCCGGTCCTACACTTGAAAACCGTAAATTCTAGCATAACGGACGACTACCGAAGGATATTTCCCAACTAGGGTCCAATGGGAGAAGTAGGTTTTTCTACCTCTATAGGTTTTTTAACTGTTAAACAACTAACATACATGAACACTTAAAATTTAACTTACGTAACAGAAGATCCGGTTAATCCTTTACAAAATTGAGAAGAACTCAAGGACAGGTATAGTATTTCTGTAGTAGATATTTAGAAAAGGTATTTCGGTGGGATAGGTGGTTCAATCGGGTAAGTTAACTTGGTGGATAGGGTGGCTTTATGGAAAAGATTTATAGATGATGTCTTTATGATATGGACAGGAACTCAAGAAGAGTTAAAACATTTCCTAATTGGCCTAGAAGACAATGCATTCAATTTAAAATTCACAAGTACATACAATCAACAAATTGTCAATTTTTTGGATATCTCCATCTTTTTGGATGAAGAGGGTAACCTGGGATCAACCCTTTATAGGAAGCCATCAGCAGGCAATACGATCTTAAATGCCAAAAGTTCACATCCTGGCCCATTGGTCTCTAGCATTCCTTACAGTCAGTATTTACGTCTGAAAAGGAATTGTTCTAGGGATGAGGATTTTTTGAGAGAAGCAAAAGCACTACAAAAACGCCTGTTGGATAGAGGCTATAGTCGGTCCCTCCTAAAGAGGGCCTTCCAACGAGCCAATCACCAATCAAGGCATTCATTACTACATACTCAAAGGAAGAAAAAAGAAAAAGAAAGCTCAAATACGAGATTTATAACCAAATATTCAGCCCAACACCAACAGGTGAGAGATATACTGGCAAGGCACTGGTACCTATTGAAAGGTGACGATGCAGTGGGTAAACATCTCAATGATTACCCAGAAATTACTTATAAAAGATCCAAATCTTTAAGAGACCAATTGGTCCATAGCCATTATGACTCCAAGTCCAAAAAATTACTTAAAAATCGAGGCACAGCCCCCTGTAGGTCATGCAGCTTTTGCCAGTATATGTATACAGCTGAAAAAATTAAATTACCAAATGGTCAAATATACAAACCCCACTTTTATGCAACTTGTCAATCAATAGGAATTGTTTACTACATGGAATGCCAGTGTGGGGCATTTTATGTAGGAAAGACAAAAAGGCCCTTTTTCCATAGGATAAGGGATCATGTAAAATTAGTTACTGCTAAAAAGTTTGAGAGTCCCATAAGTTGCCATATGGGATTGTACCATAATTTTGATTCACGATTGATGAAGTTCTTTGCCCTTGAGAATATCCCCCCCAGTGAGAGGGGAGGTGATGTGGACAAATTACTTCTACAGAGAGAGGTCAAATGGATTTATAACCTCTCGGCTACCAAATACCCAGGATTAAATGAAGCCTGCAGTTTCAAACCCTTTCTTTAAAGAATTTTAAAAAATTAGAAAAGAAAAAAATGTTTTCGTGCCAATGGGGAGATCCCAAAAGCTGGAAAACTGACCCTGGGGGGGACCCGCATGCAGGACTGGCCACAGAACCTGGATCAGATGGCTGAACCATTTGAATTAATTAAATATTTATCTTTTCCTGTTTTCCTAGGTAAAGATATTAATTTTTGTTTCTTTGAATTATATTAAATTTTTGTAATTATGTAATTTTCTTTTTTGTTCTTTATTCGTTGTATTGTGAAGAAATTCGTTAGAGGTGCTGCTTGCCCTGTTAAACATGGCCCTCTCCTTACTGGAGCTACTTGGAAGGAGCAGAGCCATCTTGTTGGAGTCGACCCTGGGGTTGGTAGACAAGCCGCACGGACGCCCAGGGCACCGTAATACCCATCTGAGATTGGTGGGATCAATTGTGGTGCCATTGATACTATCAGTTGCTTCCAGTCTTTAAAATTTAAAATTAAAATTACAATGCCCTTAGGATGACCCACAAAAATAAAACAGTTAGAGGCACTAATACCACTAATTAAATAGCCATACTCTAGGGATCTCTTTGGTTTTGGGACCTGGAGATCTCTGAGCAAAGGGTTAACTCCTGCAGAGAATTGTTTGGCTTTATTGCTGCTTTGCAGGATGAATGCCGCCTTGTGGCTGCACTTATTCAATTCAATCAGGGATAACACACGGGCATACTGCCTATACTTTGAGAAAAACTACCTATTGAAAAGAACTAATCGCTGGCGTTGTTGTCGCCTCATATGAATTATTTGCCGCTCGCGGGCTGTATCTACCTAATTTAATTACTAATAGATTGTGGGCATCTTATTTGTATCTTGTGAAAAACTTCCTATGTAAAAGGACTACTTAAGATGGCTGCCATAGCCTCACGCCTGTGCTTTGCACATGTGCAAACATGCCGATCGCGCAGGTTTTGTGGGATTGGCTAGAATCCTTTGAACCAATAGAAAAAGATGGGAGGCATTGCAAAAGTATCCAATAAGTGTCCGCAAACGAGCGGTGACGTCAGACGCCGCTTGTTTGGAGGGGGTATATAACTCCGAAGTAGCCGACAGCATGGTGCATTGCTGCGGGCTCTGATGAGTGGACACACCACAATTTAAAGGTAAAAGATTAGATCCTGTTTTATTCTATTATAACTTGGGACTCTTTGCCCAAATTTAAAAACCTAGTGAGAAAAATGATGAATACAAGGCTTTTTTATATGTCATTGTTACAGCTGACTGAATCTTCAGAAAGACCAGATCAAGTTTGTTTAAAAAAAGTCCCTGTATCCAGCTATTTGTACAAAACTCCGGAAGTTTTTCTGGGAGTGGAAAACAACACTGGCTATCTTTCATTGAAAACCTCTCAGGTATCACCGAACACCAAATTAAATATAAAATATAAGATATAATTTATATATAAACAAATTTATAATAGTTGTACAGTATTATAGCAAATATATTTTAGGGGGAAGATTTATTTTCTCTCTTCTATTATTGTGGTGCATTAATTCTTAACAAATATATCAAACAATCCTGCTGTTTCACAGCAAACATATTGGTTTGGGAGAAGATCCTTCTCTTTTCTCTTGTTTCCTCCGAAGTTATATTAATTTTATTGTCCTGAATATTTGCAGGCAATTAGCTTAAAACAGGTCTATCTATTATAATTATTTTTAAGATGATTGAAAATCTAAATCGAAACCAATCTAATCAGCTTAAAGAGAAGTAAGTGACAGCAACTAACATAATATGTCTATAATATAATATTCCTTTTTACTCATCAGTGGCTTACCTCCTCTGTGGCTTGTCAAATACCCCCCTGGAAGGCTGTCCTTCAAAAGTGTCCGTGGCTCTGTATATTCTTTCCTAGATCTCTGGTATTAAGGTGAGGGCTTAGGAGGACATGGTAACTAGTACCAATGTTATACATTAGTAAATAAAGGATGTTGTTTAAGTGTGCACACTGCCTTGCTTCCCCTAAAAATAAAAATAAATGGTGGATGAATTGGGGAGGTAGGACAGTCTGCACAGTGTATTTATATATATATATATTCTTTCTGATGTTTTTTTCTGTTTTCAGTTACAAATAAATGCAAAATTGGTGTTTAAAAGCTCCTGAAGAAGCCGAATCTATAAAGGCGAAACATGTAGAGCATACACTCAAAACAGTTTTGTAATGTAATGTACCACGATCATTATATGTAAATCACTTATTAATATTTTTTGTCTTGTGTCCACTATACATGTTTTTGTACTAATAAAATAACTATACATTTTTTAAAAAAAATTGAAGTAGTATATACTTTTTCTTGACACCTTAAAATCCCACAAATTCTTCTTTCAAATTTACTGTTACTAATTAAAAAGGGAGATGGTGTACTATTCTAAAATATATCCCTGGAGACTTTCCAAAAAACTATACTAGTGTTTCAGAATCCCCATCAGGCTTCACTTACCCAGCTCCAAAAATCCTCAGCCATTGCACTGTCTGCACTGATGATGGAGCGTGTGTAGAGACACACTGGCCTCAGTGCGCCTCTGATGGTGCAGCTTGCCCTAGATTCATGTACCTATTTCCAAAAAGTACATGAATCTGTCAACCACACCGACATTTAGTGTACGGAGGCACAACACAATTCTAAAGTGTGCTGTAGACAGTCTTTCTGAATTAATTTACACAAAGTGCAGCACTTATCAAAAAATTGAATAATAATACTTTGCAAAAAGAGAGTCTATCCTGTTAAAAAAAAGTCCATGCATAAGTGTTAATAAAAAGTAGAAAAGTCCACAAATGTGCTAAACAAGATTTCCACGATCCAAAAACAGAAAATAGAAAGAAGAAAAAAACCCACAAATCCAGGACAGCAGGTGACAGATTCCTATCATGACTAAACGCTTAGGGTGGTGCTTAACATCACCAGGTACAGCGGTCAACGGCTGGAAGGAGCCTGTTGCTGATATTATGATAGCTGAAGCTTTGCTAGCTTTTCTGGTGAGAGATTCCTATTTGATGAAATGCATAGGGTAGTGCCTAACGTGATGTCACCAGGTACAGCAGCCACCGGCTGGAAGGAGCCTGTTGCTGATATTATGATAGCTGTAGCTTGATACGATTGTGATGCCTATTCATTCCATTCTAAATGTGAGTTTTTTTTATTTTTTTTAATAAACCTTTAAGAGCTTACTGCACTGTGAGTATTTTCATTTCATATGTTCTATGGACCATGATTGAAGTTGGAGTGGAGCCGGGAGTCAGAGGGCTGTTTCATCATTCATTGTGGACTCATTTGGGGTTTATCCCCTAAAGTGCTCCCTGGCTTTTCATTCATTTGGAAGCCAATAATCTCTGGTAACCAGCCATCCTCACTTTCATTTCCACAGGACTTCTGGGGTGTTTCCTGGATTTATGTTTTTTTTCTTCTTCCTTTTTTGTTTTTTGATCGTGGGAAGCATGTGTTGCACATTTGTGGACTTTAATTAACACTTATGTTTGGATTTTTTTTTTTATATAAAGATAGATGTGTTTTTTGCAATGCATTATTATTCACTTTTTTTAATAAGCGCTGCACTTTGTGTGAATTATTTGTAGAAAGTTTGTATCTGTTAACCCGTGCTAACAGCTGTCCTCTTTTTTACTTTCACTTATTTTTAAATCTAGCAAGGAATTTCATGTTTTTATAATCGTTCTGAATTTCCCTAAATATGTTCAAGAAAAGATTGGATCATGTATGTGTAAAGTTAAAAAAAAGTCTATAATGTAAGAACCATTACAACCTGTGTATTTGGAAGAATTTGCATTCTTCCTGTTTTACATAATGAAAGTTTTCTTTCTGTAGAATTCATGAGATATAACCCGTTGGTCTTCACCATTAATGATCAGTGACTGTGACAGCCCAGACACATTAAGATGCTTCCTCCCACATGTCTGCTCTGTGTCTTTTATCTTTACATACAAGGTGCTGGATTCTATTATGTTTCTTTTATTTCTTATTTTAAGACAATATGTTTTTATAGCACCATATAATTTACTTTACATAAAATAATTTGCTTTAACCACTTGCCGACCGCAGTCTGACGGTGACAAGATGGCTCGTTATCGTCTGCGAGATCCCGCACTGTGAACGCGCGCGCCGCCATAGGTGCGCTCACTGTGTTCCGGGGGGCCAGGGAGCAGGTAGGGTGGACTTGATCGCCGCCGGCTACCCGCGATGGACCCCCACAGTGAAAAAACGGAGGTCCATGTATGTAAACACGGATCTCTGTTCTGACAGAGGGGGAAGGGCTGTGATCACAGGCTTCCTGTATATGGAAGCCGTGATCACTCCCCCCCCCCCCCCGCCAGCCCAGTCCACACACAATTATAACACAGTTAACCCTTAGAGCACCCCTTCCAGGTTAACCCCTTCACTGCCAATGACATTTACACAGTAATCAGTGCATTTTTATAGCACTGATCGCTGTATAAATGCCAATGGTCCCAAAAAAGTGTCAAAATGGTCCGATATGTCCCCTGCAATATCGTAGTACGATAAAAATCGCAGATTGCCGCCATTACTAGTAAAAAATAAAGAAAAAATAAAAACCCCAGAAATTAATTCTCATCATCCCTAAACGCTGCAACTTTTGCGCAAACCAATCAATAAACGCCGATTGCGATTTTTTTTACCAAAAATATGAGGTAGAATATAAATCGACCAAAACCGATGAAAAAAAATTTTTTTTATATTTTTTTTGGATTTGTATTTTATCAAAAAGTAAGAAATTTGGGGTTTTTTTGCAAAATTGTCGCTCTTCTTTTGTTTATAGCGGTGATCAGAAATGACGCAGAGGTGATTAAATACCACCAAAAGAAAGCTCTATTTGTGGGAAAAAGAGGACACAAATTTTGTTTGGGTACAACGTCGCATGACCGCGCAATGTCAGTTAAAGCGACGCAGTGCCCAATCGCAAAAAGTGCTCTGGTCCTAAAGTGGGAAATCCTTCCGGGGCTGAAGTGGTTAATTAGAAAAGTTTTTTTTTAATTATTTATTTTGGTAAAATCTTTTTACTAGTCTTATGTGGTTTACAGCTTCCAGAGGAGACATAGTGATGACTCTAAGTTATCGGGAGACGCGATCACCATCTCATGTAAATCTAGCCAAAGTCTCTACTACTATAATGGGAAGTATTACTTACACTGGTACCAGCAGAAACCAGGACAACCACCAACACTTCTTATCACCTGGGCCACAACTCGCCAGGCAGGGATTCCCGATCGGATCAGCGGATCTGGATCTAGGTCTAATTTCACTCTCACAATCACCGGGGTAAAAGAAGATGAGGCCAATTATTACTGTCAGCAGGGTTTGCGTGCACCTTTAACACAGTGATACAGAGCCATACAAAAACCTCCTTCCTCTTTTTGCTCCTTTTCTTATTGTGATAAATACATAATAGCCTTATAACTGAATTCATGGACTCTTCATGTCTATTTCCAGTGACAGGTATATAAGTTACTAAATTAGCATTAAAGTGGATGTAAACCCACCACCCACCCAGTATAAACTAATGACACAGTATTAATGTATATATACATGCAAGCCTCCTGCATCTATCCCTACCTTTCAAATGTCCTTCCTGTAAGCACTAGCAGCTCTGTAAAACTCTGAAATCAGTGGGTGTCTGTGCTTGCTGGAGTTTGGTGGGTGAAGTTGTGATGTCACAAGCCTCCCCACCCACCTCTATACTGAGACATTTAGGAGGGAGGGAGGGGGGAGTGTAAAACTTCCTCTGCTGTGTGAAGGAGATAAGCAAATTTCTTGTCACTCACAGAGCAAGGGGCAGATCGACTGTGTATTTCCCTGTTAGTTGGACTTTCTCTTTCTGAAAAAATATAAGCTCATTACTCACAGTTGGATTAACTCTTTGTGGCAAGACTGGGCACAGATGATATGACATGCTATACTCTAAAAGGCAGAATTATTAATTACATTTTTTTTTTCGGGTTTACATCCACTTTAACATTTTCGCAGGAGTAAGCAATTTAATAATGGTGCTCATACACACTTCGATTGTTTTTATCCGATTGATGTGCGTTTCAATCAAAAGGATCAAATCTGCAAACAATCAAATAGACATAACTTTCCTTTTGATCGATGTAGACTCAAATTTTTAAAGCTGCAAACAATCGAATAGACATAACTTTCCTTCTGATCAATGTAGCAGTGGCGGCTGGTGTATAAGGGGCGCTTGGGCGCCGCCTCCCCGCCGCTGAAAAGAACAAAAAAAAAGTCAGCCCGGCCCCCCTGCAGGAGGCGCCGGTATATTGATTTTTCTTCTTTTTTTTCCCTCTCCCCTTACTGTCAGCTGACAGCAAGTTGTGAGCTGATTGGTCAGTCATTAAAGTCTATGTGTGTGCGCTGAACAGGCGCACACACATAGTCTGATTGGTTGCCCCCTGAGCCATCAGAGCCAATGACTCTCTGTCATTGGATGCTGTTGGCCGGGGCGGGACTACAGTGGACGTGCTGGCTGCGTGATTACTCACACAGGCACAGCACTCCAACGGGACTTCCGAGCACACTGAGTGTCAGCATGCTGACCTCGGCGAGGGGGGCTGGTGACTGTATACTGCTACCTGACACCCTGTATACTGCTACCTGGCACCCTGTATACTGCTACCTGGGGCTCTATACTGCTACCTGGGACCCTGTATACTGCTACTTGGCACCCTGTATACTGCTGCAATGGGCTCTGTATACCCTATCTGGGACCCCTGTATACTGCTATCTGGGACCCTTGTATACTGCTACCTGGGGCTCTGTATACTGCTACCTGGGACCCTGTATACTGCTACCTATGACCCTGTATACTGCTACCTGGGACTCTGTATACTGCTACCTGGAGCTCTGTATACCCTATCTGGGACCCCTGTATAGTGCTATCTGGGATCCTGTATACTGCTACCTGGGGCTCTATATACCCTATCTGGGACCCCTGTATACTGCTATCTTGGACCCCTGTATACTGCTATCTGGGACCCTGTATACTGCTACCTGGGACTCTGTATATTGCTACCTGGGGCTCTGTATACTGCTACCTGAGACAATGTATACTGCTACCTGGGACCCTGTATACTGCTACCTGGGACCCTGTTACCTGCTACCTGGGGCTCTGTATACCCTATCTGGGACCCTGTATACTGCTATCTGGGACCCTGTATACCCTATCTGGTGACTGTATACCCTATCTGGGACCCTGTATACTGATATATGGTGATTCTGTATACTGATAAATGGTGAGTCTGTATACTGATATCTGGTAACTCTGCATACCGCTATCTGGGGCTCTGTATACTGCCATATGTTGACTCTGTATACTGCTATGTGGGGCTCTGTATACTGCTATCTGGGGCTCTGTGTACTGCTATCTGGGGCTCTGTATACCCCTATCTGGGGCTCTGTATACTGCTATATGGTCACCCTGTATACTGCTATATGGTGACTCTGTATACTCCTATCTGGTGATGCTGTATATACCACTATCTGTGATGCTCCATACCCTATCTGGTGATGCTGGGCTGTATACTCCTGACACAAGGGGTGGACACTATAAGGGGTGGGGCTTCCTATTGGAAAAAATTGATAAAAGAAATATGTTTCATTTTAAAATATTTGGTTCTTGGTATCAGTATACTTTTTCTAGAAGGTAACCCATATTAGTCAAAGACATTTGTATAAACAAATAAGATGCAAATATATATATATATTTAAGGAATACTTATTTCCTGTATAGTCAGCAATAAAAGGAGTACTTGATAATGCAAAGCATATGAGATGATACATAATCATGGGTAAGACAAAAAGTTTTGTAATATAATAAACAGTTGAGTTTCATGAAAGTAAATAGCAGTATAATGTGTAATATGAAATCGCAAAAGTAGAAATAAAAATAGAATATAAAATTAGGAAAGTACTCTTACAGAGAATAGGCAAACGAGCTAATCATTAGTCATAACTCACAATTATATCAAAATCTAATGTCAGAACTCAGAACAAGAATATGTTTCAGCTTGTCAAGTCATAATTGTTTTGATCCTGCAGGGAGATTCTATCAAGAGCATAATCTTTCAAAAATTATTAATTGGGTGAAAATAACCCAGGGTCTCCATCTTCTTTTTGGAAAATTGGGTTGGATTTTCTCTTTTTATCGCTATAATTTCTTCCATATCATAAACAGATTTGACTTTCAAGAGACATTGTTTTAGGGTTGGGACGTGTCTTGTTTTCCACTGTGACGAGATCAATATTTTGGTTGCATTTAGAAAGTGTTGTACGATAGACTTTTTTTGTACCTCTTGTAAGAAAAGTCATTTATGTGTAATAGACAACAGGCAGCATCTAAATTCATTTCGGTATCAGTAATATATATTATCCATTTCTTGACGTGTCCAGGAAGGATTGATATGTTTACAGGACCACCATAGGTGGAGTAATGAACCCTTTTCCTCACAGCACCTCCAGCAAACGTCCGACTCTAAAGCTGACCATCTCTGCAGTTTTTCAGGGGTTAAGTACCACTGAGTTTGGATCTTAAAGGAAACTTCCTGCATAAGTGTACTTAGTGAGCACTTATGTGTGGAAACAGGTTTTCTCCCAATGATTATTAGAGATTCGTATGCCAAGATCCCTTTCCCATACACTTTTGTATTTTTCTTGTGAGTCGGTCATCGGCTGTGAGATCCAGCTGTACCTCTTATTGGTATCTGGTCATAGCAGATGTGTTCGAAGTTGGTGAGGGGTCTCGTCAATAATTCTTTCTTATTATTATTAACTACAAAGTTATGTATTTGTAGATATAGCCAAAAACTGAGTGTTCCTTTGGTAAGATCCTGTTTTAATGTAATGTAAGATTTGAATTTGTTCCTAAAGAAGCAAAGGTAGGCCAGTAAAGGGTGCTCAGTTTTACTTTGAGAGAGCATATTGTTGCCTAAGCCCGGGAGAAAATCAGGGTTGTTTGCTAATGAAGAGAAGGGACCAGGGTTAGTAGATCGTTTTTAATTTTGTTGCGATTTTGTGGAATATATTGAGTGTTGTATTAATCAAAGGGTGTTTTTTTTATTTTTGGAGGGTAACATGATGGGTCTGACCAAGGTATGTATTGTATTGCTAATGATGACCAAGATCTTTCTAGCTCTACCCAATCCTTATCCTTATTATGGCAATGCCAATTGATAATTCTGGTTAAATGGATCCAATTCCGCATTTTAATTTTGGAAAATTTAAGAATTTTAGCTGTATGCAAGGTATTTTATTAGCCCATAAAAAAATTTCTCTGTAACACTGTCACTCTCCCAAAAAAGGACTCTGGGAGCTCAATGGGTAAGGTGTGAAATAAATAAAGTAGTCTGGGCAACAACGTCATCTTCAAGATTGCAGCTCTTCCGAACCATGAGATGTATTTGTTGTTCCAGGTCTTTAAATCTGTTTCAATCTTTTTTATTAGTTGTAAGAAGTTTTGTTCGTAAAGGGAGTCCAATTTAGGTGTTAAATGTATGCCAAGATATCTTAATGATTTATTTTCCCATTTATAGGGGCAATTGCTAATTGTGAGTTTTTCTAGTTTGTTGGAGAGTGTTAGTATTTCACCCATGACATCATATTTTTTCCAAGACCGATGTGTTGGCAGGTGGCAAACATGTAGTCCCATGTGATCCAGTCGAAGGCCTTCTCTGCGTCTGTTGACAGCAGGAGCCCTTCGATTCCATCATGGTGTATCTTATGAATTAAACGTAGACTTTTAATCGTGTTATCCTTTGCTTCACGGCCTGGCATGAAACCAACTTGTTCAGGGCCTATCAGGCGTTGAAGGAAAGGTATGATTCTGTTGGCTATAATTTTTGCTAGAATTTTTAAATCTAGGTTTAATAAGGAAATGCGTCTGTAATTAGTGCAGTCGTTTGTCGTCTTTTGTCGTCTTTGTTTAGGAATGACCAAAATGTGGGCTAAATGGAAATCCTTTGCAGCTTTGCTGTCTTTAGTAATTGAATTTAAGGCTTTTGTCAGTGGATCAGATAATATTGGTTCAAATAATTTGTAATATTGGGAGGTATAGCCATCAGGTCTGGGCCTTTTTCCAGATTTTAACTTGGTAATTGCCGTTTTAACTTCATCTATAGATATGGGGTTCTCTAAATTTTTTGTGTCAGCTAAGGAGAAAGTTGGCATTTCACAGTTTGTTAAATAATCAGTGATTAGCTGAGTTCTACCACCAACCAGATCAGTTGGCTTATTTTATTTTTTTTTGGGGGGGGGGGGGTAGATTATACA
>BLSH010202774.1:35397-45915 GCA_018402905.1 Glandirana rugosa
TATTTGACTGAAGATTGATTTCATCGAGTTGAACTTAATCGGGTATTTGTAAGTGAACCGGTTTTGTGCCTTGTCCAGAATAATAGGTGGTCTTTCCTCGATGTTTTATGTAATCTGAGGTTTCGCTCCTCTAGTAACAAGAAATTTTTTTAGTTAAATAATATTTGTACCTCTGTTTCCTTCATTTAAAGAGCGATTTCGGAATTTTCTTTGTTTTTGAGACTCGTTGTATGTGTCGTATGCATTGTTGAGTACTAAGTTGGCTATAACGTGAGAATAATATGATTTGACATATTAGATGGGGGGGGGGGGGGGTTTTATTCGGTTGACTACACCAACCACCATCTTGAGTCGATTAGTGACTAATAAATTGTTTGACACTTGGGGGGGGGGGGTAGATTATACAGTTTAGTATAATAAGAGTGCAATATCGGTTGAATCATGAGTTGTTACGTATGCTGTGTATGTTGCTCAGAGTTTTTGTTTCTTTTAAGGCTTTAGCGAGAAATTTACTTCCTTTGTCTCCATGTTTATAATAAATTGATTTTTTTAAAGAACAATGATCTCCTCGCTTTGGAGTCTAATGTATTTTGTAGCTCCTTTCTGGTGGATAATAAGACCTGTTCCGTGTTTTGGCCAAGTGAATGTTTATGGGCTAATTCAAGTTGAGCTACTTTAGTTAGAAGTCAGTTTATGATGTTTTCTTTTTCTTTATTTTTCCTAGATCCCCATTTAATTAATTCCCCTCTAATGACGCTCTTGTGGGCTTCCCAAGTTGT
Organism: Glandirana rugosa; assembly: GCA_018402905.1. Taxonomy (NCBI): domain Eukaryota; kingdom Metazoa; phylum Chordata; class Amphibia; order Anura; family Ranidae; genus Glandirana; species Glandirana rugosa. The sequence goes on from BLSH010202774.1 coordinate 36,177, forward strand.
TAGAGGTGAAACATCCGGGGTGCTGTTAGTTTGGAAGTAATTATTTATTGCATTTTGAATGTGAGTTTGAATGATCGGATCGATCAATAAAGAGGAATTTAATCTCCAATTAAATATTTTTATTTGATGTTTGCTGCAATTTAATGTGATTGAAATAGGAGCATGGCCCGATATGATGATAGATCCAATTTCAACTCTCTCCTGTGTGATTTCAAGGGACTCTTTATATAAGTTCTAGAGCTGAAGGAAGCAGTCTACCATAATAATAGCTTTCGTGTAATAGTTCTTAACTGCTTGCCGACCGCTGGTCAACAATTGACGGCGACAGAGTGGCTCTATTGCGCAAATTGCCGTCATATGACGGCGGCTGCGGGATCGAGCCTAGTGAGCGCGCACACGCCGCCGGAGGCGCACCCACGCGCTCACTGTGTTCGGGGACGGCCAGGGAGCGGGTGCGGCGGAGTCGATCTCCGCCAGCCACCCGCGATGCCCCCCCCGGAGTGAAAGAACGGAGGTCCGTGTAAGTAAACACGGACCTCCGTTCTGTGAGGGGGGAAGGGCTGTGATCACAGCCTTCCTCTACATGGAGGCTGTGACCACTTCCCTTCCCCAGCTAGGGCAGTCCCCACACAGTTAGAACACGCCCAGGGAACACTGTTAACCCTTAGAGCGCCCCCTGTAGGTTAACCCCTTCACTGCCAATGGAATTTACACAGTAATCAGTGCATTTTTATAGCACTGATCGCTGTATAAATGCCAATGGTCCCAAAAAAGTGTCAAAATGTTCCGACATGTCCGCTGAAATATCGCAGTACCGCTAAAAATCGCAGATCGCCGCCATTTTTTAGTAAAAAATAAAAACCCCAAAAATGAGATCTCATCATCCTAAACGCGACCACTTTTGCGCAAACCAATCAATAAACGCCAATTGCAATTTTTTTTTTATCGCAAATATGAGGTAGAATATAAATCGGCCAAAACCGATGAAAAAAAATGTTTTTTTATATTTTTTTTTTGGATTTGTATTTTAGCAAAAAGTAAGAAATTTGTGTTTTTTTGCAAAATTGTCGCTCTTCTTTTGTTTATAGCGGCGATCAGAAATGACGCAGCAGTGATCAAATACCACCAAAAGAAAGCTCTATTTGTGGGAAAAAAAGGACGCAAATTTCGTTTAGGTACAACGTCGCTCGACCGCGCAATTTTCAGTTAAAGCGACGCAGTGCCGAATCGCAAAAAGGGCTCCGGTCCTAAAGCTGGAAATCCTTCCGGGGCTGAAGTGGTTAATGAAAGCGATCTCATTGGTCTAAATCATATATGTCTGTAGCCAGGGTAGGCCAAACCTATATGATAAGTCTTAGTAAGATCTATGTATAATATTAGTCAACAGATACATCTACTATAACCTTACAGTATTGTACAAATTAAAGTGAAACAGGAATGAACTAATTATCAAACCAGAAGAGAAAAAAAATAAAAATTGTATGAGTATCCCCAAAGAGGAACAGTGAGCTTCAGGATTATATATTTGTTTGTTTGTGTAGTTTCCTCATAGTGTAAAACCACAGAATCATAAAGGTCTTGAGATCCCTATATCATCACGTCATTTTGCTACTCAAAGATGTGAAGATTTTTGTACTCAAGGTACTTCTTTCCTAGCATTAAATTAACCCTATTTCTCCCATGGGGCTTTAACATGTAAAACATGAACAGTTATAGAGGCATATATTATTTTTTAAGAGTCTTTGTTTGAGTTTGAGTTAGCCAGAGAAGGCAAAGTCTTTGAAATGTGAAAAGGCTCTATTGGGGTATTGGCCGTCATAACAATTAGGTGAGCATTCAGAGATGTGTAAGGTAAGTTTGTAGATTTAGACAGGTGTTAACCATAACACAGAAACCTAGTTACAATCTGCTTCTTTCTCTATGATCGCCTATGGTCACTACAAATAGAACCAGCGATGACAGACAAGTATATGAAGCAGTGGTTGCAAAGTATGAGCGGTTGAATCATTACTGTGACCATAACATCTTCTGAAACACAGAATGTTGCGTGACCAATAGTTCTTGAAATAGAGTTGCCTTGCTAATCCTAGCATAGGTGGTACTATAATGGGTATTTTGATCTTATACTGCAATCTGTTGATGAGCTTTAGATATGTATTCCAAGTATGTAATTCTTTGTGCAGTAAGTTGTATACTTATATGCATATTTGTATATTGAGGGTCCTTATTTGTGAGTTAACCTGTTATGGCAAAGTCTTTGCGGTGTGGAGGCATTATTAAGATGTTGGGTCCTCACAACAGGGAGGTGGGTACTCAGTTTTGTAAGATGTGCTCATAGTTTAAGGCAGGTGGTGATTGCCAAAGTCTTGATTGTAGTTAACTTCGTCATCTCTAACCGTCAATGGACATCTCTTGTAAAAACATATAATTAAGAAAGATATATATGTCAAATATATGAAGTAGTAAAATATGAATGAACAAATTATTGCTGTGTCCAAAACCCCCTTTTTTCCCCTCTTTTTTTCTTCCTTTCCCCCTCCTTCTTAAAGCTTATCTTATTATACATCCTGTATAATAATAATAATAATTGCATGGCCAATAGTTCTTGAAAAGAAGCTTAACTGCTGATTTTAGCAAGAGTTGAAGCTGTAATGAGCATTTGTGGACCAACACTGCCATCTACTGGCAACCTTTAGTAAGGTTTTGCAAACATATAGGTCTTTTATGTGATAAGGTTTTATACTTATGTTGGAGCATGAAAAAGAATTAACTGAACAGGTGAATACGTTTTTCACTTAAACAAAATAACATTCACAATGTATAGATCAATACTGGCACTGAGACAGGGTAATTTATCGAGCCTCTCTGGTTCTGGGAGACTTGTGAGGAGGCATCATAAGGTTATGAGCCTCATATTGCTTTTGTATCTTCCCCTTTACATAAGGGGATTTAGCTGGTGAGAATTTGTCAGAGGACGAGTTTGCAGCCACCGGAGGGGGGGACGAAACTCTTGGTGCCACTCAGGCAACTCTATCAGATCAATTTGAATGCTGTTGCAAAAGTTAGGTAGATCATTAGTTGTATGCAGGAAATATTGTTTGCCATTAAAGGTCGCTTGAACAGCAAAAGGGAATTTCCAGCGGTATGGTACTCCCTTTTCTCTCATGGCATCCAGAATAGGTCTGACTGCACTCCTGTTTTTAAGAGTTATGGGAGATAGATTGTGAAATAGCTGTATAGCCTGATCATTAAAGAGCACTTGGTCATTTTGTGTGGCTTTAGACAAAATTTCTTCTTTCAATGAGAAACTTGTGATACAGCATATAATGTCTCTAGAAGGAGCAGGATCAGGGGCTCTTGGTCTCAATGCTCTGTGTGCCCTGTCAAATTCTATGGGGGATTCAGGCGGTCTCTCCAACAGGTTGTTAAAAATGGCGCAGAGGGCTGGTTTGATTTGTTCATTAGTGACAGTTTCAGGAATCCCTCTCACTCGTATATTGTGTCTTCTCCCTCTGTTGTCTATATCTTCCATTTGCCTATTTATCACTATTAAATGTTGATTGTGGGTTATAGAGACTTCTTCAAGCCTCTTGATAGCTTTTTCCCTGTGCCTTCTAGCTCTCTCCCCTGCCACCATTTGCTCTTTCAGAGCAAGAATGTCTGCCTTCAGGTCTGTGATGGCTGCAGAGAATGGATTTTTGATGTCTGCTGCAATCTCCATCATATCAGCATAACATAGAAACATAGAAAAGTGACAGCAGAAAAAGACTGAGTAGTCCATCGAGTCTGACCCTTTTTATTTTTATTTATTTATTTATTTTTGTTTTCACATTAACCTTGTTGTCTGACTATAGATTTATGTTTATCCCAAGCATGTTTGAAGAAATTTACTGTTGACTGTCTCACAACCTCTGTTGGTAGTTTATTCCAATCATCAACCATTCTTTCAGTAAAATAATACTTTCTAAGATTAGTTTTGAACTTCCCACCAGTTAGTTTGAGGTCATGTCCCCGTGTTCTTGATGTTGGACTCATATTGAAAAGACTGCCCTCCTGAACCTTATTCACCCCCTTGATGTATTTAAAGGTTTCAATCATGTCTCCCCTCTCCCTTCTTTCCTCCAGACTGTACATATTAAGTTCCTGAAGTCACTCATGATATGTTTTATCCCCCAGACCTTTCACCATTTTTGTTACCCGTCTCTGGACTCATTCTATCTTATCAATATCTTTTTGTAAGTGAGGTCTCCAGAACTGGACACAGTATTCTAAGTGAGGTCTCACTAAAGATCTATATAGAGGAATCAGAACCTCCTTCCTCCTGCTGGTGATCCCTCTACTGATACATCCCAGAATTTGATTTGCTTTTCCCACTGCCTGGTCACACTGTTTGCTCATTTTGAAATCATCATCATTTGCAGCATAAGTGAATGCTGGACTCATTGGTGACGTCACCGGAAGTGCTCCCATAACCAGAGTGGAACGCACGGGTCGGGAAGTGACGTCTAACAGGCAGGACATGTTTCAGAGCATCTGATAGGCTCCTTCTTCATGCCGGCATGACAGGTTCTGGGCGCACTTCCGCTGACGTCACCAATGAGTCCAGTGTTCCGCGCTGGTCCCCTACAGTGCGGCTGCTTCCTCCTTGATTCCTCTCCCTGCGGCTTCCCACTGCTGGATGGCTGGGACACCTGTGATCCCGCTGTGGATTGGACCCTTCCAGGACTATTATAACCACTGGACTCCCTTTAACAAATGATGAGCCTTTTTACTTCACACCTCTAGTAAGTGTTTTTAATCCTTTGGCAATAAAAGTCTTGGTGATTCTGCACTTAGAGGCGCCTTCTTTTTGTTCTTTTTTCCTCAGAGTTATCCCTTCCCTCTTGGAGTGTTGCCCTAGTGCCCTGAATGGACGTTTATTAGCCAGACTCACACCCACCCCATTGGGACACTCTCTCTGGTCAGATGCTGCTATCCAGAAGTGTCCTTCATCTTTTTATCCCGAATCTCTTGAAGTCCTCCCGCCGCAGGGATACTGTCGTATCTGTGTGAATGGAAGACAGAACAAAAACATTCAGTGTGTCCCTCAACTTCACTGCAAGCAATTTATTACACTTCAAGCAGGCTCTCTCCCCCCGTCTAAGTTGAGAATCTACAAGCCATTGGGGGAAGCCCCGGAGATTAGATCACACGGTGCCACATGCACCAATTCCAAAATCAAAAAGGCGACTAAAAAAGTGGCACGCTTGTGTAATAATTGTCCATGTACAAGTGATACCCCTTTTCGAATAAGGGTGACACCAAGTCCCAAACAATCTTACTGCTGCTCCCTATGTAGTCTGGGCAGTTGGAGGGCTCCACGTGACTATCTTTTCCCTCGTAAACCAAAAAACTATATGTATAGCCTGTGGTTCTGTCACAGAGCTTATACATCTTGACCCCATATCTGGCATTCTTGCTGGGGAGATACTGTTTGAAAGCAAGGCGGCCAGAAAACTTCTTCAGGGACTCATCAATGCAGACATCTTCATAGGGAATAAACAAGGCTGCAAATTGTTGGTTGAAGTGGTTTAGGAGGGACCGAATTTTGTGGAGCCGATCATATTCAGGGTCACCCCAACGACCACAGAGTTCATTGTCGTTGAAGTGCACAAACTGCAAGATCTGCTCTTATCTAGTTCTGGTCATGGAAGCAGAGAACACAGGCATATGGTGAATTGGGTCAGTGGACCAATATGACCGCAACTCACTCTTTTTATTAATTCCCACGAGGAGGGATAGGCCCAGAATGGTCTTAAATTCAGGAACCTAATAGGTTTCCAGGCAAATTCTCTGGCAAGGGTTAAATGGGGATTTGCAGCGATAAATTGACCAGCGTATAAATTGCTTTGTAAATGTGCTCTGTAAAGATCTGTCGTGAAAAACAGCGAATAAAATTCAAGGGAGGTAAAATCCGCTGTTTCCACCTGAATTCCAGGTTGGCCAGTGTATAACATGTAAATCCACTTATGTAACTTACCTAATAACCTGTCCCTGTGGGTTACAATACGTAGGGCGCACTACAAGAAATTTGAGCACCCGAATCAATAAACATCTGAATAACATCCGAAAAGGGTTAGAGGGTGCCTCTCTAATCACTTTAGTTTGCATCACAATAGAGACCCCAGTCCGGCTAATTTTTTAGGGATAAAGTAGAACCCAATTGGAGAGGAGGGAATATTGCCCAGAGAGTATCAAAGAACGAAACTGAAAGGATTTATAAATTAAATACACTTAATCCTGCGGGTATCAATGTTGATATAGATCTGAATTGTTATTTATACAATTATTAGAGTCTAAGAAATATGAATTTACCATAGGTGACTACGAGATGGCGTAGGTTGGAATTACACAAACCCTATATTAAATCTAGTTTCCTATTAAAGGGTGTTTGGATAATTTATTAGCATAATAAAGATTTATTTAATTTTGGTATAGGTTCATTTAAATTTTGTACTTAGCATTCTTCCAAATTTTTTGACCTACTTATGAATTATTAGGGCTTAATGACCATTATATTCCACCTGTGGTTGTTATAATGTCCACAAGATGGCGCTAGTCTTAAATACCTATATATAATCACTATTTAGCTCTCCACTAGAGGGAGTCTGTGCTCTAGTTTCTTTGGATCACTTATGCATATAGTTCATCTGTTTATTTAGTTATTAATTTTATCATTATTAAATCAATATATCCTCTAATAATGAGAACATTAGTCATGTTATACAATGTGCATTCCTATTGGAGGTATTTGATAACTGCCATTAAGGATTGAATCAGATTGGATATCCTGTTTGGGTGGCATTGCATATAAATGAAAGAGACATATCAGGTCATGTGACCCCCTGATGACGTCAGAGCATGCTGACAAAACGTGTTGGGTGTGGTCACGCGTGATACGTCACTTCCGCCCGTAGTGGAAAGCAGCTGGAGCGCATACGGTGTCTCTTGCTTCCTGCTTTGTAAGCTTGTTTTCCATTGCCACTGCAATGGAATTTTCTCCTACGTTCACTGACAGACGCAGCTCTTCATGACATGTGGGGTTTATGCTTGTCCCACTAGGAGTTAACTAGGCAGGGAAAAGAACAGCTGGCCCCTGCCACTGGGCCGTCCTCTCTTCCCACATAAACCCTCTACTTAGCATAGCTCATCAGTTTCAATGCCTAGTTTGCATAGGAGTTGACCTGGCTCCCTTAGGGGACTTGCGGTCCGGATTGTGATCGCTTTTTTATTTTTATTTCTCTTTATCTTTCTTTTACTACTACTTCTATCAAGCAACGAAGTCTGCTATCAAGAAGCCGGCTGGGGCATAGAGTTGTTCGGACTCTGTACTTTCCCCGGCCTGGCTGACAGATGCGAGCCAGTTCCGCGGTATGGGGACCCGCCGCATCGTGCCCGTTCCGTGCGGGCGGCCTGGGGCTGTCCCCATCTGTGGCCAAGTCTCGGATTGCGGTCCGGTTTGGGCATTTTCTTCGGCCGGCAGCATCCCGCCCAGGTAGGGGCGGAAGGTCTGCAAACGGGTGGCTACCCGCCGCGCCCGACAGGAGTGGTGAGTGAGAGTTCCTCCCTCCCCCCTTTTTAGGGGTGGAGGGGGGACCGACGCCGTCCATGACGATTTTCGTGGTAGACCCTGGGTATGGGTGCTTGGGGCCCTTTCCACCCCCCCGCCGCACCTGATTGTTGGCGCCGCTTTTTTGGGATCTTCACCGCCATGCGGCGATCCGCCGCCATTTTGCGGTGGACCGCCGCCATTTTACCGTGGTCGCGGACATGCTGGGTATATGGAGCTTTCCCTCTAGCGCTCAGAGCGGCCATTTACAGTAGTGCACGTTCCCCTGCAGGTGGTTTCGGCCTCTAGAGTTTACTCCGCGGCCATATTGGAGTCCCCTGCTGCTGTAAAAAATGTGTTGCAGACGTTTCCTTTCTCTTTGGAACGGTGTGTGCTCCTGACGGCGCAGCTCTTCTGACGATCCTCATTGCAGGCAGCAAAACAGCAAGTATAGCTGGGCTCTCCAGTGGGTTCTGGTGGTGGCGGATGCAGTCCTCCTGGGGTTCCCTGGTGTTCTGTGGGGCGGTGGTGCGCGGCTGTGTGGGGGTGCCTCAAAACTAGTATTCACCTGCATTTTGCTGAAGGTGTTGTTTTTTGGGGGGACAAACGATGGCGGACTATCCCGCTGGGACTGCTGAGGAGGATTCAGTGGCAGCTGCGCAAGGGGCCTTTTTGGACCAGCTGCGGGCGGTCTTCAGTGAGTTTCTCCCCCGGGCGGATGTCGCCCATCAGGTCCCTAGGAAGCGTCCTCCACCCCTTGTTCATCAGGGGAGGACTCTGATCCGGAAATAGCTTTGGGGGTCACAGGGACCCCAGTGGACCTCTCTGACGGTGAACTGGGCCCCTCGGACGGAGAGGAGGACCAGGGGGTGGCAGCTATGCTCGAAAAAGCGCTGGCATCCGCCATTATCACTGGTGTTCGCACTACGCTGCGATTGAACCAGGATGGCGAATCGCAGACATCTGCATATGTGTGCGGGTCCACCAGGCCCCCCAGGGCCCCTAAGGCTTACCCCTATGATCAATTTTTTGATCACCTGATCTGTCGTGAATGGCAACGTCCGCAGCATTCTTTTTCGCTGTCAAAACGTTTTACCACCCGCTATCCTTTTGAGGAAAGCTTTTTGAAGAAGTGGGAGTCGCCTGTGGGGGACCCACCGATAGCTCGTCTGAATAAGGTGACGACTATTCCTCTGGAAGGGGCCCCTTCCTTTAAGGACCCGGTTCATAGGCAGACAGAGGCGGTGTTAAAAGCTCTTTTCCTGGTAGCAGGCTCAGCTCTGCGGCCGGCCCTGGCGTCTGCCACGGCGGCGCAATATTTGTGTGAGCGTATGGCGGAGCTCCAGAATGATTTGGACTGCGGTCGTCTGATGGATGCACCGCAGAGAGCTGACTTTTTACATCAAGGTATCAAGTACCTCTGTGACGCGGCCGTGGATTTACTGCCTATGTTGTCCAGAATGGTGGTTTTTGCCGTCATTCTTAGACTGGTTCTTTGGTTACGTTCATGGTCTGGAGACAATGCGTCCAAAAAAGGCCTTGCGGACCTTCCTTTTCAAGGTGGATGTCTATTCGGTCCACAACTAGATGAGATCATTAAGGATTTCACCGAAGGTAAGCGCACTTTCCTCCCAGTGCCCCAGAGGCGTGAGTTTCGCTGTAGACAGGGGCCCCCTGCCTTGGGTCAGACGAGTTTTTTTCGCGCCCCTGGAGCAGCGGGAAAAGGGACCTGATCTGGTAAGGCTGCTGCAGGGGCCGGTAAATGGCAGTGGCAGTGAAAAACCGCCTGATGGGTTGCCCCCACCCGGGTTTCGGGTGGGGGGGACGTCTTCTGGGGTTCACAGACCGGTGGATTGCTCGCATTTCCGACCGGTGGGTCCAGGAAGTGGTGTTCAACACTCTACCCCCAGACAGGTTCTTCCCATTGAACCTAGGGGACGTCGGGAGGCCCTCTTCGGGCTGTCCAAGCACTCTCAGACCAAGGGGTGATCGTGCCAGTGCCTCCAGCAGAGAGGTTTCGAGGTTTCTAGAAAGTTTGTGGTCCCCAAGAAAGAGGGGGGGGGTCCGGCCAGTACTGGACCTGAGGGCCCTGAACCGATATGTAATGGCGCGAAAATTCCGGATGGAGTCGATTCGCTCGGTTGTGGCCGC
>BLSH010202804.1:21091-33263 GCA_018402905.1 Glandirana rugosa
TAAGATTTTAGTAGAGGATCACGATATCCCTCTCCAAGGAGGACAACGACTCTCCCTGTCTAATAACAAGATTTTAGTGGTGTATGACGATCTCCCTCTTCAGCACCAGGAGGAACCTCTCCCTATAGCACTAGGAGATGATTTTAGAATAATCTGTCCCTCACAGCACCAGCAGGAACCTCTCGATATAGCACTAGGAGACGATTTTAGAACAATAATCTCTCCCTTACAGCACCAGCAATAACCTCTCCCTCTAGCAGTAGGCGGAAATTTTAGAACAATAGTCTGCTCCTCATAGCACCAGCAGGATCCTCCCCATATAGCACTAGGAGATGATTTTAGAACAATAATCTGTCCTTCACAGCACCTGCAGGAACCTCTCCCTATAGCCCTAGGTGATGATTTTAAAACAATAATCTGTCCCTCACAGGAGCAGCAGGAACCTCTCCCTATAGCACTAGGAGATGATTTTAGAACAATAATCTGTCCCTCACAGCACCAGCAGGAACCTCTCCCTATAGCACTAGGAGATGATTTTAGAACAATAATCTGTCCCTCATAGCACAAGCAGGAACCTCTCCCTATAACAGTAGGAGATGAATTTAGAACAATAATCTGTCCCTCACAGCACCAGCAGGAACCTCTCCCTATAGCAATAGGAGATAATTTTAGAACAATAATCTGTCCCTCGCAGTACCAGCAGGAACCTCTCACTATAGCAGTAGGTGATAATTTTAGAACAATAATCTGTCCCTCACAGCACCAGCAGGAACCTCTCGATATAGCACTAGGAGACGATTTTAGAACAATAATCTCTCCCTTACAGCACCAGCAGGAACCTCTCCCTCTAGCAGTAGGCGGAAATTTTAGAACAATAGTCTGCTCCTCATAGCACCAGCAGGATCCTCCCCATATAGCACTAGGAGATGATTTTAGAACAATAATCTGTCCTTCACAGCACCTGCAGGAACCTCTCCCTATAGCCCTAGGTGATGATTTTAAAACAATAATCTGTCCCTCACAGGAACAGCAGGAACCTCTCCCTATAGCACTAGGAGATGATTTTAGAACAATAATCTGTCCCTCACAGCACCAGGAGGAACCTCTCCCTATAGCACTAGGAGATGAATTTAGAACAATAATCTGTCCCTCACAGCACCATCAGGAACCTCTCCCTATAGCACTAGGAGATAATTTTAGAACAATAATCTGTCCCTCGCAGTACCAGCAGGAACCTCTCACTATAGCAGTAGGTGATAATTTTAGAACAATACTCTGTTCCTCACAGCACCAGCAGTAACCTCTCCCTCTAGCAGTATGTGGTGATTTTAGAACAATAATCTGTCCCTCTCAGCACCAGGAGGAACCTCTCCCTATAGCACTAGGAGATGATTTTAGAATAATCTGTCCCTCACAGCACCAGCAGGAACCTCTCAATATAGCACTATGAGATGATTTTAGAACAATAATCTCTCCCTTACAGCACCAGCAGTCACCTCTCCCTCTAGTAGTAGGCGAAAATTTTAGAACAATAGTCTGCCCCTCATAGCACCAGCAGGATCCTCCCCCTATAGCACTAGGAGATGATTTTAGAACAATAATCTGTCCTTCACAGCACAAGCAGGAACCTCTCCCTATGGCCCTAGGTGATGATTTTAAAATAATAATCTGTCCCTCACAGGAGCAGCAGGAACCTCTCCCTATAGCACTAGGTGATGATTTTAGAACAATAATCTGTCCCTCACAGCACTAACAGTAACCTCTCCCTATAGCAGTAGGAGATGATTTTAGAACAATAATCTGTCCCAAACAGCACCAACAGGAACCTCTCAATCTAGCACTAGGAGACAATTTTAGAACAATAATCTGTCCCTCACAGCACAAGCAGGAACCTCTCCCTAAAGCACTAGGTGATGATTTTAGAACAATAATCTGTCCCTCACAGCACCAGCAGGAACCTCTCCCTATAACAGTAGGAGATGAATTTAGAACAATAATCTGTCCCTCACAGCACCAACAGGAACCTCTCACTATAGCACTAGGAGATGATTTTAGAACAATAATCTGTCCCTCACAGCACAAGCAGGAACCTCTCCCTATAGCAGTAGGTGATAATTTTAGAACAATACTCTGTTCCTCACAGCACCAGCAGTAACTTCACCGTCTAGCAATATGTGGTGATTTTAGAACAATAATCTGTTCCTCTCAGCACCAGGAGGAACCTCTCCCTATAGCACTAGGGGATGATTTTAGAACAATAATCTGTCCCTCACAGCACAAGCAGGAACCTCTCCCTATAGCAGTAGGAGATGATTTTAGAACAATAATCTGTCCCTCACAGCACCAGCAGGAACCTCTCCCTATAACAGTAGGAGATGAATTTAGAACAATAATCTGTCCCTCACAGCACCAACAGGAACCTCTCCCTATAGCACTAGGAGATGATTTTAGAACCATAATCTGTCACTCACAGCACCAGCAGGAACCTCTCCCTATAGCACTAGGAGATGATTTTAGAACAATAATCTGTCCCTCACAGCACAAGCAAGAACCTCTCCCTATAGCAGTAGGAGATGATTTTAGAACAATAATCTGTCCCTCACAGCACCAGCAGGAACCTCTCTCTATAGCAGTAGGAGATGAATTTAGAACAATAATCTGTCCCTCACAGCACCAACAGGAACCTCTCCCTATAGCACAAGGGGATGATTTTAGAACAATAATCTGTCCCTCGCAGTACCAGCAGGAACCTCTCCCTATAGCACTAGGAGATAATTTTAGAACAATACTCTGTTCCTCACAGTACCAGCAGTAACCTCTCCTTCTAGCAGTATGTGGTGATTTTAGAACAATAATCTGTCCCTCTCAGCACCAGGAGGAACTTCTCCCTATAGCACTAGGAGATGATTATAGAATAATCTGTCCCTCACAGCACCAGCAGGAACCTCTCGATATAGCACTAGGAGACGATTTTAGAACAATAATCTCTCCCTTACAGCACCAGCAGGAACCTCTCCCTCTAGAAGTAGGCGAAAATTTTAGAACAATAGTCTGCCCCTCATAGCACCAGCAGGATCCTCCCCCTATAGCACTAGGAGATGATTTTAGAACAATAATCTGTCCTTCACAGCACCTGCAGGAACCTCTCCCTATGGCCCTAGGTGATGATTTTAAAACAATAATCTGCCCCTCACAGGAGCAGCAGGACCCTCTCCCTATAGCACTAAGTGATGATTTTAGAACAATAATCTGTCCCTCACAGCACCAGCAAGAACCTCTCCCTATAGCAGTATATTATGATTTTAGAACAATAATCTATCCCTCACAGCACCAGTAGGAACCTCTCCCTATAGCAGTATGTGATGATTTTGGAACAATAATATGTCCCTCAGGGCACCAGCAGGAATCTCTCCCTATAGCAGTATGTGTTGATTTTAGAACAATAATCTGTCCCTCACAGCACCAGCAGGAACCTCTCCCTATAGCACTAGGAGATGCTTTTAGAACAATAATCTGTCCCTCGCAGTACCAGCAGGAACCTCTCACTATAGCAGTAGGTGATAATTTTAGAACAATACTCTGTTCCTCACAGCACCAGCAGTAACCTCTCCCTCTAGCAGTATGTGGTGATTTTAGAACAATAATCTGTCCCTCTCAGCACCAGGAGGAACCTCTCCCTATAGCACTAGGAGATGATTTTAGAATAATCTGTCCCTCACATCACCAGCAGGAACCTCTCGATATAGCACTAGGAGATGATTTTAGAACAACAATCTCTCGCTTACAGCACCAGCAGGAACCTCTCCCTCTAGCAGTATGCGAAAATTTTAGAACAATAGTCTGCCTCTCATAGCACCAGCAGGATCCTCCCCCATAGCACTAGGAGATGATTTTAGAACAATAATCTGTCCTTCACAGCACAAGCAGGAACCTCTCCCTATGGCCCTAGGTGATGATTTTAAAACAATAATCTGTCCCTCACAGGAGCAGCAGGAACCTCTCCCTATAGCACTAGGTGATGATTTTAGAACAATAATCTGTCCCTCACAGCACTAACAGTAACCTCTCCTTATAGCAGTAGGAAATGATTTTAGAACAATAATCTGTCCCAAACAGCACCAACAGGAACCTCTCCCTCTAGCACTAGGATACGATTTTAGAACAATAATCTGTCCCTCACAGCACAAGCAGGAACCTCTCCCTAAAGCACTAGGTGATGATTTTAGAACAATAATGTGTCCCTCACAGAACCAGCAGGAACCTCTACCTACAGCAGTAGGAGATGATTTTAGAACAATAATCTGTCCCTCACGGCACCAGCAGGAACCTCTCCCTCTAGCAGTATGTAATGATTTTAGAACAATAATCTGTCCCTCACAGCACAAGCAGGAACCTCTCCCTATAGCAGTAGGTGATAATTTTAGAACAATAATCTGTCCCTCACAGCACAAGCAGGAACCTCTCCCTATAGCAGTAGGTGATAATTTTAGAACAATAATCTGTTCCTCACAGCACCAGCAGTAACATCTCCCTCTAGCAGTATGTGGTGATTTTAGAACAATAATCTGTCCCTCACAGCACAAGCAGGAATCTCTCCCTATAGCACTAGGAGATGATTTTAGAACAATAATCTGTTTCTCACAGCACCAGCAGGAACCTCTCCTTTAGCACTTGGAGATGATTTTAGAACAATAATCTGTCCCTCACAGCACAAGCAGGAACCTCTCCCTATAGCAGTAGGAGATGATTTTAGAACAATAATCTGTCCCTCACAGCACCAGCAGGAACCTCTCTCTATAGCAGTAGGAGATGAATTTAGAACAATAATCTGTCCCTCACAGCACCAACAGGAACCTCTCCCTATAGCACTAGGGGATGATTTTAGAACAATAATCTGTCCCTTGCAGTACCAGAAGGAACCTCTCCCTATAGCAGTAGGTGATAATTTTAGAACAATACTCTGTTCCTCACAGCACCAGCAGTAACCTCTCCCTCTAGCAGTATGTGGTGATTTTAGAACAATAATCTGTCCCTCTCAGCACCAGGAGGAACCTCTCCCTATAGCACTAGGAGATGATTTTAGAATAATCTGTCCCTCACAGCACCAGCAGGAAATTCTTGATATAGCACTAGGAGACAATTTTAGAACAATAATCTCTCCCTTACAGCACCAGCAGGAACCTCTCCCTCTAGCAGTAGGCGAAAATTTTAGAACAATAGTCTGCCCCTCATAGCACCAGCAAGATCATCCCCCTATAGCACTAGGAGATGATTTTAGAACAATAATCTGTCCTTCACATCACCTGCAGGAACCTCTCCCTATAGCACTAGGAGATGATTTTAGAACAATAATCTGTCCTTCACAGCACCAGCAGGAACCTCTCCCTATGGCCCTAGGTGATGATTTTAAAACAATAATCTGTCCCTCACAGGAGCAGCAGGAACCTCTCCCTATAGCAGTATATTATGATTTTAAAACAATAATTCGTCCCTCACAGCACCAGCAGGAACCTCTCCCTATAGCAGTATGTGATGAATTTAGAACAATAATATGTCCCTCAGGGCACCAGCAGGAATCTCTCCCTACAGCAGTATGTGTTGATTTTAGAACAATAATCTGTCCCTCACAGCACCAGCAGGAACCTCTCCCTATAGCAGTATGTGATGATTTTAGAACAATAATCTGTCCCTCACAGGAACAGCAGGAACCTCTCCCTATAGCAGTAGGAGATGATTTTAGAACAATAATCTGTCCCTCACAGCAGCAGGAACCTCTCCCTATAGCACTAGGAGATGATTTTAGAACAATAATCTGTCCCTCACAGCACCATCAGGAACCCCTCCCTATAGCACTAGGTGATGATTTTAGAACAATAATCTGTCCCTCACAGGAACAGCAGGAACCTCTCCCTATAGCACTAGGTGATGATTTTAGAACAATAATCTGTCCCTCACGGGAACAGCAGGAACCTCTCCCTATAGCACTAGGTGATGATTTTAGAACAATAATCTGTCCCTCACAGCACTAACAGGAATCTCTCCCTATAGCAGTAGGAGATGATTTTAGAACAATAATATGTCCCAAACAGCACCAGCAGGAACCTCTACCTCTAGCACTAGGTGATGATTTTAGAGCAATAATCTGTCCCTCACAGCACTAACAGTAACCTCTCCCTGTAGCAGTAGGAGATGATTTTAGAACAATAATCTGTCCCTCACAGCACCAACAGGAACCTCTCACTATAGCAGTAGGAGATGATTTTAGAACAATAATCTGTCCCTCACAGCACCAGCAGGAACCTCTCCCTATAGCAGTATGTGATGATTTTAGAACAATAATCTGTCCCTCACAGCACCAGCAGGAACCTCTCGCTATAGCAGTAGGAGATGATTTTAGAACAATAATCTGTCCCTCGCAGAACCAGCAGGAACCTCTCCCTATAGCAGTATGTGATGATTTTAGAACAATAATCTGTCCCTCTCAGCACCATCAGGAACACCTCCGTATAGCACTAGGTGATGATTTTAGAACAATAATCTGTCTCTCACAGCACTAACAGGAACCTCTCCCTATAGCAGTAGGAGATGATTGTAGAACAATAATCTGTCCCAAACAGCACCAGATGGGACCTCTCCCTCTAGCACTAGGAGATGATTTTAGAACTATAATCTGTCCCTCACAGCACAAGAAGGAACCTCTCCCTATAGCACTGGCTGATGATTTTCGAACAATAATCTGTCCCTCACAGCACCAGCAGGAACCTCTCCCTATAGCAGTAGGAGATGATTTTAGAACAATAATCTGTCCCTCATGGCACCAGCAGGAACCTCTCCCTCTAGTAGTATGTGATGATTTTAGAACAATAATCTGTCCCTCACAGCACCAGCAGGAACCTCTTCCTATAGCTCTAGGAGATGAATTTAGAACTATAACCTGTCCCTCACAGCACCAACAGGAATCTCTCCCTGTAGCACTAGGAGAGAATTTTAGAATAATAATCTGTCCCTCACAGCACCATCAGGAACCCCTCCCTATAGCACTAGGTGATGATTTTAGAACAATAATCTGTCCTTCACAGGAACAGCAGGAACCTCTCCCTATAGCACTAGATGATGATTTTAGAACAATAACCTGTCCCTCACAGCACCAACAGGAACCTCTCCCTATAGCAGTATGAGATGATTTTAGCACAATAATCTGTCCCAAAAAGCACCAGCAGGAACCTCTCCCTCTAGCAGTAGGTAATGATTTTACAACAATAAACTGTCCCAAACAGCACCAACAGGAACCTCTCCCTCTAGCACTAGGAGATGATTTTAGAACAATAATCTGTCCCTCACAGCACAAGCAGGAACCTCTCCCTATAGCACTAGGTGATGATTTTAGAACAATAATGTGTCCCTCACAGCACCAGCAGGAACCTCTCCCTATAGCAGTATGTGATGATTTTAGTACAATAATCTGTCCCTCACAGCACCAGCAGGAAAATCTCCCTATAGCTCTAGGAGATGAATTTAGAACTATAATCTGTCCTTCACAGCACCAACAGGAATCTCTCCCTATAGCACTAGGAGATGATTTTAGAACAATAATCTGTCCCTCACAGCACCAGCAGGAACCTCTCCCTATAGTACTAGGAGATGATTTTAGAACAATAATCAGTCCTTCACAGCACAAGCAGGAACCTTTCCCTATAGCAGTATGTGATGATTTTAGAACAATAATCTGTCCCTCACAGCACCAGCAGGAACCTCCCCCTATAGCACTAGGAGATGATTGTAGAACAATAATCTGTCCCTCACAGCACCAGCGGGAACCTCTCCCACTAGCAGTAGGTGATAATTTTAGAACAATAATCGGTCCCCCTCAAGAGCAGCAGGAACCTCTCCCTATAGCACTATAGCATTTCATTGCGTTACTGTAAGTCTAATGTCGTATATTAACATGGTATATTTAAATATGTTACCTGCCGTTTAACGCAGTATAGTTCAGTGCGTTACTGCAAGTTTAACACCATATATTTCAGTGCGTTACATCTTTATTACATTTTGTTAATAAGCACCCCTCCGAGCATGTCTGGGAGGACAACAAGGAGAGGCAGATGTTCCCATGGCACTTTGAGTGGGCCAGCAGTGTATGCGTCCACAGGCAAAGGTGGACATGGTCAGTCCTCAGGCAGGGCATCATTACTTTGGTTTAGTGATGTTGGCCGTGCTATCCAGCCACAGCGTGCAGAGAAGGTGGTGGACTGGCTTACTAACCCATTTTCCTCCTCATCCTCCTCCCCCAAGCAGAGACTAGTGTGCAGTCCATGCAGCTGCCAGAGTGGCTAAATGATGCTGCCTCCTTGTCCACAGCTATTCCTGTCGTAGCGCCAGCATCAGGCATGGAGGAGTGTTGTGGAAATTTAGGATGTGTTTATTATGTATTGTCACAGTGTCTCCCAGTGTCGGTTTACCGATATTTGCTGTGTACAGCGAATATGGCTTTAACCGATATTGAGGAAAGGCCATTTACAATGGAAACCTTCCATTATTTGATAACCACACGCTACCCGCCCGATCATCCCGGCCAGCAGGCGCCCTGAGCGGTTAACGCTGGAGCAAACGCCGGTCCAGATCTTTGAGGTGCAATGCACGTTCTGTGGCGCGGGTGTATTACCGTCAATCGGGGGGCCCCTGTATTATGTACAGATTGATCTGCTTGGCGGCGATGTACTTGCGGTATGGAATCAGTATTGCCTTTCATGTAAGGATAATGATCTGTATGCTTTCTGTCGCATCTGATCAATGTGACAGAAATCTACAGCTATATTCCTTTGTGCATAATTTACCCTTTAATGGAACAGTAGTATAATCACTATGAGATATAGTTCATAGAGCTGTATTTGATAGTGATTCGTTGTAATGGCAGTTCGGGGCTTTGCATGCATGGCATTTTGCTTGGAGGGCCTCTGTGAGATAACGCATTGGTTTCAATGGAAGCCATGTTTCCACATGGCTTCCATTGTTATCTGGAGTGTTCATCTCCACCCACCCAACAGCTGTTACTCATACAGGCTGGCCAATCCACATGCATGCACGCCTCTTCTATTGTATCATTTGAACATAAACAAGTGTGTCATTGGTTGGTGGTTTGTATTGAGCTCATGTCATGTGACTTGGAGGCTGCTTGGCTGATTGTGATGCCACTAAGTCCTTTTGTTATCCATGTCCGATTGATATAAATTAAAACACCAAGCATTGAAAGGCAGGACTGCTTTTCGAGCTTGCAATGTGAGAACAGCTATGGTGTCTGTCTTACTTGCTTTAACACAAGTGCACTCAAATGCATTATGCAAAAGAGCTGAAAAGTGTGCTTATTAGCGCAGGCAAAATATAAAGCACACAAGCTATTATAATTGCCCTTACAGATGGTGAGCCAGAGAATTTTGGGAGCCTACAGAAATTTCCTTCACAGCGGACCGAAGGGAGGAAGTGATCCGGACAGGACATCAAAACAGCCAGCAATTGGTAAAACCAATTCTATTTCAATTTTTGAAATCTTTTGTTGTCCTGAGTCCAGGATGTTGCTTTCTCTGTCCGCTGTCAGGTAAATTCTGATTTGCTAAGAAACAGTTTTTCCTCTTTTTTGCATAATGGCGGGGTTTTTAATTGTTTATCATTGTAGTTAGGTCTATTGATTAGGAAGATAACCTATACTTGTCCTCTATAGGTCCTAATCAATACACCTAAAGTGTGTGTTATGAGTAACTGTATGCTTTGAGTGCATGATCGGTGAGTATGATTATGGATTATGGATATGCTTTGCTATGAGTATGATTATGGATATGCTTCGCTATGTGTATGATTATGAATATGCTTTGAATGCGTGATCTGCATCAGTGTTGTGCTTAGTAATTGTGTGTGTTATGTTGTAATTTTGGCGGTAATTTGTTTAAGCATTCGTTTGGAGTCTCAGATTGTATAGTCAGTCTGTAAGGGGAGAGATTTCAGTTTGTGCTGCTTTTGGCGGGAATGGCGTAAGTTACCACCATTTTGTTGTAAAATTGTTACAATTTCAATTTTGTTTCTGCTGAACTTGCTTTTGGACCGAATTTCATCATTTTGTGGAATTAAGTAATTGTCTGCAGGAAATTCAGTTTCTTGTTTTAATTGCTTTGTTTTTGTGCAATATTTCAGTCTCAAGTGAAAATAGTTTGTTATTGTACTGAAGTCCATTTCCAGCAGAATCATTTTGGTTGTAATGTTTAACCACTTGCCGACCGTGTAATGTAAATACACGGCCGCAAGTGGCATCCATTGTTCTGGGAGGACGTACTATAACGTTCTCCCAGAATCGCGCTCCCACTCGCCCCGTGGGGCACGCACATGGGAGCATCCGTGACCCCCAATCGTGCTCATTTATGCCTCATTCATGCTCATCCATACCACATCAGTTCTCATCCATGACACATCCATTCCACTACAGCACCCATCAGTGCCACTACAGCGCCCGTCAGTGCCACTATAGCGCCCATCAGTGCCACCACAGTGCCTCACAATAATGTAATAGGTAGTCAAATTAGATTTGAAATGTATGCCCCTAGAACCGTTCAAAAGACTCATTATGCCTCATAGAATATATGTTGGGGTGTTTACTTTCCAAAATGGGGTATTTTTTTGGGCGTTTCCATTGCCCTGGTGCTCCAGGACCTTCAAAAGTGCAAGAGGTAGTCAGGAAATGATATGTGTAATTTATGTCCTTAGAATGCCTGATGGCGCTCCCTGCATGTTAGGCCTCTGTATGTGGCCAGGCTGTGTAAAAGTCTCACACATGTGGTATCACCATACTCAGGAGGAGTAGCAGAATCTGTTTTGGGGTGTAATTGGTGGTATGCATATGCTGGGTATGAGAAATAATCTGTTAATATGACAATTTTGTGAAAAAAAACTGAAAAAAAAATCTTCATTTTGCAAAGAATTGTGGGAATAAATGACAACTTCAAAAAACTCGCCATGCCTATTACTAAATACTTTGGACTATCTACTTTCCAAAAAGGAGTCATTTGGGGGGTATTTGTACTTTTCTGTCTTGTTAGGGCCTCAAGAAATGAGATGGCTGTCAGTGCACCAAGTGTGATCAATTGGCACCATAGATTGTAGACTCTATAACTTTCACAAAGATCAAATAATATACACGAATTTGGGTTATTTTTACCAAAGATATATAGCAGTATAAATTTTGGACCAAAATGTATGAAGAAAAAATACTAACTTGCAAAATGTTATAACAGAAATAAAGAAAAATGCATTTTTTTTACAAAATGTTCAGTATTTTTCTATTTATTGCTCAAAAAATAAACACCTCAATGGTGATTAAATACCACCAAAAGAAAGCTCTATTTGTGTGAAAAAAAGGACACAAATTTCATATGGGTACAGTGTAGTATGACCGAGTAATTGTCATTCAAAATGTGAGAGCACTGAAAGCTGAAAATTGGTCTGGTTAGGAAGGGGGTTTAAGTGCCCAGTGGTCAAGTGGTTAATCTGTTGTTTTGCGGAGTCCCAGCTGTAATTCAGTTTTTGGTAGAAACGATCTGTTGTTAGACGGCTATTCAGCTTTAAGTGTGAAACCAAGTTAACATTACAGTGTATAGAGGTTTTTTGTGCTGTGTTTGCTTACGTATTGCGCCTTTTTCATAAAGCATGTGTATGTGCAGAGTTTTGATTTTTATTTGGCGGCAAATTTAGTTTAGACACAGTATTGTAATCGTAAAGTGGTTTTGTGCTTTTTACACTGCAATTCAGCTCTGGTTCTGTCTGTTTATAGTACAACTCATTTGTTAATGAAACCGTTGGTTGTTTTAGCACATGGCTATCCCGGTTTTTGACTGAGTTTCTAGTGGCGAATGGCGCCGTGCAGCTGAAAATCAGCATTCAGTGAGGATGGTTAATTTCTACGCTGTATTTCAAAATCCGGTTGATAAATTCTGTGTTATGCGTTTTTAGTGTTCTAACTCCGAAATCCACGTGTTTGTACTGTGGTTGGTGGTTCTCGGTGCGGTCGTTTTGTTTCCATCACGTGTTTGGCGTCATTTTCTCCTGGTATGTTGCTTCACTTACTGCCATGTTGTGTTGTGGTGATTGAAACCCACATGGTGTGGCCGCCATCTTGGAGTAGTGACAAAGG
>BLSH010202842.1:14767-30583 GCA_018402905.1 Glandirana rugosa
CTTTTATCGTCGATAGTTTTACAATTTGAACGGATTTTATTAGATGATAAAATCTCGGTAGGGGTATCGAGAGTGCCTTCATAAGAAATTATCGCATTTGTCTAACAAATCTTCAATGTAAACCTTTTCTTCAGACTTATCTAATAGTAAGGGTTATGAGGAATTCGTGTTTAAATTGCCACCTTGTTCAAAAGGATTGGATTCCAATATAACGATACGTCGAAATAATCTGGTTAACTTCCGTACCAACTAAGGCTTTTTGATACCCAAGTTTATCTTTTTTGTCACCAACTTTTATCTCTGGATGGTTCGGCAGAGGATCGATTTAACTGCGTGCGTTTCTAGGTTACATTTCTTGAGGGGAGTTATGTGACACACGTCTTAATAATCCGTTTACTCTTAATTGGTAGTAGGCTTTCGAGCCTATAGAGCTTGGAGTAAGACAACATGCATAAAGAGGATGATGTGGTCAAAATACTCATTTGCCTAATAATTCTGCACACAGTGTATTGAGGGGAGTTCTTTACATTGGATCTTTGCGTGCGTCAATTTAGCTAGGAGACGGCTTGGTAGGTCTCTATTTTCAACCACTGTTTTTTCTATTTGAACCCATAGTTTTTCGGAATCAACCATGCCTTCAATTGGTCTAATAAAGCTGCATAGCAATATAACCTTAGGTTAGGAAAACTTGTTCCACCGTTAAATTTGTGCTTAAGGAGTATTGGGAATGATAATCTATTCAGACTTCTTTTCCAAATGTAACTTCTAAACAATCTGTTTACGCTATTAAAGAATACTTCCGTGAGAGCTATGGGGATGGCTCTAAAATAGTAGATTATTTTAGGCAAGTTTAACATTTTGATAGCTGCTATTTTCCCCATCCAAGACAACTCGTATTTGGAAATGTGCTGAAGATCTCCTTTTATTATGTCAATCAGTTTAGGGAAATTAGATTTATAAGTTGTAGTCGATGGGAAACTCAGAGTCAACCCCAAATATCCCAGCGTACCAGTTGCCCATTGGAAGGGAAAATCTTGCTTAACCAGTTCCCCACCGCGCGCCGTCTTTTCACGGCGGCAGTGGGGGAGCCCTGCGTGAATCGCCGTAAATAAGCGGCGATTTGCATTAGGCCAGGGGAGTGTTCCCGCGGCTCGGGCGGACCCGATGTCCGCCGGCGAGCCGCGATGAGCGGCTACAGGGAAAGAACGGGGAACCGCCGATGTAAATACGGCGGTTCCCCGCTCTGTCAGTGGGGTATGAGAGATCTACTGATCCCTGTCACTGGGATCAGTTAGATCTCTCATGCCCGTGTTAGCCCAACCCCCCCACAGTAAGAACACACCCAGGGAACACGATTATCCCCTAGCTCTCCCCCCCAGGTTAACCCCTTCACTGCCAATGATATTTATACAGTAATCAGTGGACATTTAAATTTCTGATCGCTGAATAAATGTCATTGGTCCCAAAAAAGTGTCAAAAATGTCCGACATGTCCGCCCCAATATCGCATTACCGCTAAAAATCGCAGATCGCCGCCATTACTAGTAAAAAGCTGAGGTGGTTAAGCTGCATCAGGTGTTTTTTGGGGATTGCTATGGGCATGATGTTGACTGACTTTGCCACATTTCGTTTATAATAAGACACTGCCCCAAATTGGTCCAAAAGAGCCTGTACTTCAGTCAGTGAGGAAGCCTGATTCGTCAATGTCAATACCACGTCATCAGCGAAGAGCCCTATTTTGTGGTTGTAACCTCCCGCCTCTATTCCTTGGATAGCTTTGTTGGTTCTGATGGCCTCCGCCAGGGGTTCTATCACAAGAGAGAAAAAAAGAGGGGAGAGTGGGCACCCCTGGCGTGTGCCGTTGGTTAATTTAAAGCCTGTAGATAAAATATTTGAGGTATATACTCTGGCCGACGGTGTGGTATATAGGGCAGAAATTGCCAAATAAATAAGGCCTTGAAGGCCGAATCTCGACAAGGTAGCCCCTAGGTACCCCCAGTGCACCCTATCAAACGCTTTTTCAGCATCTAATGTGGGGGTCCCGCAAGACTCTGCCACCCTAATGAGAATGTAAAGCCTTCGCGTGCCATATGGGGTTTGTCGTCCTTTGACATATCCCACCTGGTCAGCTTTGACCAATGTGGGGGTAACTTTTGCTAGTCTGTTAGCTAAAATTCTAGCATAGAGTTTGAGATCAGTATTTAGGAGGGAGATTGGTCTAAAGTTCTGAGGGCTGTCCGGCTTCTTCCCAGGTTTAGGTAGTGCCACTATAATTGCTTGCAGCATTTCGGGCAAAGAGCATTTGCGGCTGCCTGGTTGAATAGAGATTTAAGATGGGGGTAAGAATACACTTGATAGTATTCTGACATAAAGCCGTCTGCTCCAGGGGACTTATTGGGTGGAAGGGACCTAATAGTGGTTGATATTTCTTTTTCGGAGATAGGGGTGTTAAGGGGATTCAAATCCTCAGTTTTCAGTGTTGGGAGGCTAATAGATTGTAAAAAATCTTCTATTTTGTGTTTGGATGGTTGTGGTGTTTTGTCATCAGTACATAGATTATAAAGATCCTTATGGTAGTTTTGAAAGGCATTAGGTATCTTATCTGGATGGTGAACTATTTGCTCACTACTGGGGTCTTTAATAGAGGATAATTTAGAATGTTGTTGTCTTTTGTGAATATAATTGGCCAGAAGTTTTCCTGCCTTGTTACCATGGGCATAATACATGGCTTTAAAGCGGTGCAGTGCCACCTTGTGTTGTTTGATGAGATGTAGTCGCAGTGTTTGCCTACAATTGAATATTTCAGATTGTA
This sequence comes from Glandirana rugosa, assembly GCA_018402905.1. Taxonomy (NCBI): domain Eukaryota; kingdom Metazoa; phylum Chordata; class Amphibia; order Anura; family Ranidae; genus Glandirana; species Glandirana rugosa. Next base: position 17,579 of record BLSH010202842.1, read on the forward strand.
ATTTAACTGTGGGAGTCTGTTTATGTTGCGCTTCTAGAGATTTTAGGTTATGTAGTAGGGAGTTTAAGGTTTCAGCCCTCTGCCTATACGCTTTGTGTGCACACCATACTGATGAGATGTCCACATCTGCGTTAGCGTTGATGTTAAAAAAGTCCTTAAGTTGTTGAGAGATTTGATTCTTAGTAAGGATTAGATATTATTCCACCATTGACCCTCCACAGATACGTAGGGCTATGAGAATGGGATTCTCTCACGGTAATCAAGATTGGAGCGTGGTCCGACCACGTCGTGGTATGTATTTTTGCCTCCACTACTCTTTGTAATAAAGTTATGTCAGACAAGAATAAATCGATTCTTGAATATGACCTATGGGGTGCGGAATAATAAGTGTAGTCCCTTTCCTCTGAATTCACACACCTCCATGTGTCATAAAGATCTGCATCTGTAAGAAAGGATTTTAATTTGTATCTGTGTAGGTTCATTGGTTTGGAACTATCCAGATCCCTGTTCACTATGCTATTAAAATCACTGCACCACAATAGGGAGCCTCTGGCCACCTTGTCCACCTTCTGTTTAAGTGACCTCAAAAAGGTGGATTGGCTCGTATTCGGGGCATACAAATTAACAATAGTATACACACATTTGATTGAAGATGTTACGCAGAGCAGGAAATCTGTAAATGTCTCTCAGCCATATCATTCGCAGGTGTTGTTTCCTTGGGTAGTCTTCTGAGTATTTCTCTGGTAATTCAAAACATAAAAAACAAACGAAAACAGGTAGAAAAACAGAAAAAAACAGTAAACAAATTAGTCTGTACACCCTTTTCATCCATCCCAAATAGGTTTGAACTGTAGGTTCTGTTCTCCTGCACTTTTTAAGCTGGTGCCGGGGTCACCCAAGAGACTTGGTTTGTTCTTCCATATGAGCCTTGTGGGCCGGAGATCCAGAGGGGGGTCCTCCTCCGGAAGTAAATTCCATTTTTTTTGCCAGTTTCGTGCCTTCCTCCAGAGAGGTGATAACATATGCTTTATTGCCCTTTGTGATTAATAGTTTGGTGGGAAATCCCCATGTGTACGGGATCTTATGGTTTTGAAGAATTTTAGTCACTGTAGCTAAGTTTTTGCGTGCCAGCATGGTGTGTTGTGAGATATCAGCGTACAGAGATACTCCCGAATACGGTTCAGGTAGTGGGGAGTTTTTCCTCACATATCTCATCAAGTTATCCTTTACATGAAAAAAGTGAATGCGAGCAATTATGTCTCTCTGAACTTTTTCAGGTAAGTGCTTAGGTTTAGGTAAGCGGTGGGCACGATCTACAATCACCTCCCTCTCTGGTATTTCTGGGAGCAGTGCTGATATGAATTGCTGTATATATTGCCGGAGTTGAGCCGGTTGTACCGATTCACCTACCCCTCTGAGTTTAACGTTATTCCTCCTCCCTCTGTCTTCTAAATCTACCATTTTGCTTTTGATGGCCTGGATCTGTTCCTCTGTTTCATGATATGCATCTACCAGTTCATTATGGGCTGTGGCAAACTCCCCCATCTTGTCCTCCGTGTGGCTCACCCTGTCCCCAATCTCCATTACCTCTGTCCTCAGCTGAGTAATACAATCCATCATGTCTCTATGTAACGATCCCCTCAGCGTGACCAACATATCTCTCATAAGAGTGTCTGTAAGAGGTAGGCCTGAGGTGGGGAAATCATGAATCTGTTCTATGAATTCCGCTGTGGAATCTTGTGAAATATCATGTCCCCTTTGCTCACCTGGGTATCGATATGAGGCCGAGTGCTTTTGCGCTGACTTCTGTGGGCTCTGGGTTGGGGACGTTCCGGGGTAGATCTGCTGCTGTTTCCGGGCGACAAGGCCTGGAACTGCCAGGCTCCGGAGGTCTCGCCGCCATCTTGAGGCCAATGTGCGCCCAACGAATCAAAGAAATCTGTGAGCTTGCGGGGTCCATCGGATGATTTTCTCGTGCTCATTTTGGGCTTGTGAGGTTACGGGGTGCAGGGGATGAGGATACAGCTTGGTGTTGCAGTCTTGCGTCGCTTTAGTGGGTAGGATGGTGACGAATTAGTCCGGAGCTCTCCTCTCACACAACCGTCTCCATCGGCTGCCGGCCACGCCCCCCGACACAAGCTTTTTTGAGCTTGCATGTATATGTTGGTCATATCCTTAAGGTTTGAGCACAACTGGTGGTAGTGGTGCATGTAGGTGAAATACCAGAAGGCAGAAGATACATTTATCTCATGGAAATATAATTTGTCCATGAAAGCTTAGAAGCGCAAGTGTCAAAGGGAAGAAAAATAGAGATTTTTTTGCACATGGGACTTTTTGAATGATTTTGCATCTATATGAAAAACGTATACGCCTGGTATGTCAGTTATTGTACTGAAAAGTGATACACCATATTATTTTATATAAGTGGGATACTCATACTTGGGCAGCTTCTTTTCTCTCCTTTTTTTTGGGGAAAATGAAAAGGTGTTTTGTTTATTAAATAGCAGCGCATAGGTTTTTCACATTCGCACTTAACGAAACTGTGCAATTTTAATTTTTTTTAAATAAAAAAAAATTCTATTTAACTCCTTATTAACCCCCAGTTTACCTTTAGCTACTATTTCTATTGATAACTATACAGTTGGGATTGGAGAATGCGACAGAAGACCTGAGAGCTGGCAGACACCATTATTTATTATAGGCATTTGTGGCCTCCTTTTCCATAGTGGGGTCCAGTGGATCATGTAAAAAGACATGCTTGTGATGGGCATGCCAGTGATCTTGCTTTGATGAAGACTGTTTGACTTCTAATTACCAAGAAGATATTGGTCTGAATCACATTAAAATTGGAGTGTGTATATAGGTCACAAGATTGGACACTTATCTAATTATTGATGCACTTTTCACTATTATTTTATCTGAATCGGTTTCACTGTGAGATTGGATTGAGTATGGGACTTGATTACATAATTGGACATTTCTGTTATTTTTGATGCACATTTCTCAAATTTTTCAGCTTTATTTAATCCAGGGGTCTCAAACTGGCGGCTTTCCAGCTGTTGAAAAACTGCAAGTACTATCATGTCTCTGCCTGTGGGAGTCATGCTTAAAACTGTCAGCCTTGCAATGCCTCATGGGACTTGTAGTTTCACAACAGCTGGAGGCCCACCTGTTTGAGACCCCTGTGTATAGTATATGTTATAGTTACAGTGGAACCTTGGATTACGAACATAATCCATTCCAGGAGAATGCTTGTAATCCAAATCACTCATATATCAAAGCAAGTTTCCCCATAGGAAACAATGGAAACTCAGATGATTTGTTCCACAGCGACTGCTTGTCTATGCAGTACTGTATGGGGCTATAGGTACGGGGGTGCTGGTGTATGCAATACCATATGTGGCCAGAGGTGTGGTCGCGCTGTTGAGGCTTGGAAGCGCTCGAAAACATTCGGAAACGCTTGGGAACTGTTGATACTTTCGGTATTTCCGAGTATTTGCAAGAGTCTGAGCCTCACCAGCGCCCCCGCACCTCTGACCACATGCGGTTTTGCATGCACAGAGGATTAATCCTGCTCATTTTGCGAAACAGCACTCGCAAACCGAGTCAAGATTTTTTTTTAACCACTTCAGCCCAGAAAGGGTTTCCCAGCTTAGGACCAGAGCACGTTTTGCGATTTGGCACTTTGGCGCTTTAACTGACAATTGCGCGGTCGTGCGACGTTGTACCCAAATTAAATTTACGTCCTTTTTTTTGATCAGCTCTGCATCATTTCTGATCACCGCTATAAACAAAAGAAGAGCGACAATTTTGCAAAAAAAAACAATATTTCTTACTTTTTGCAAAAATACATATCCAAAAAAATATAAAAAGCATGTTTTTTCATTGGTTTTAGCCGATTTATATTCTTCCTCATATTTTTAGTAAAAAAAATCGCAATCAGCGTTTATTGACTGGTTTGCGCAAAAGTTTCCGTGTTTACAAATGATGAGAATTAATTTATGGGGTTTTTATTTTTTTTATATTTTATTAGTAATGGCGGTGATATGTGATTTTTATCGAGACCGCGATATTGCAGCGGACATGTCGGACCATTTTGACACTTTTTTGGGACCATTGGCATTTATACAGCGATCGGTGCTATGAAAATGCAATGATATAGTGTACATGCCATTGGCAGTGAAGGGGTTAACCTGGAGAGGGGGCGCTCTAAGGGTTAACTGTGTTCCCTCAGTGTGTTCTAACAGTATGGTGGGTGGACTGGCAGGGGGAGGGGAGTGATCACGGCTCCCATATACAAGGAGCCTGTGATCACATCCCTTCCCCCTCTGTCAGAACGGAGATCCGTGTTTACATACACGGACCTCGGCTCTGTCGCTCTAGGGGGGTCGTTGGTAACCGTCAGACATTGAGTCCGCCGTACCCACTCCCAGGCCCTTCCGGAACACAGTGAGCTTGTGAGCGTGCCTCCGGTGATGCACGCACGCTCACAATACTCATTCTCGCGGCTGCCCTCAGGTGACGGCGTTTTGTGATAATGAACCATGTTGCCGCTGTCGAGCCACGGCGGGCGGTCGCCAACTGGCTAAAAAAACTGCTCGTATTGTGAAACACTTGTTAACCGCATTACTCGCAATCCGAGGTTTTACTGTATATATGATAATATGCTTTATAGTTTTTTGATTAGTATGATGATTGCACTGTTGAGTAGAAGCCGCTTTATATTTTCTTGCTTATTTTTGATTCATATTTATTTAGTTAGTTAATTTTTACTTAATAATAGTTTAGGGATTTTCCTTTATTAGTTTTTTTTTTCAGTATTGCATAACAAGAAATGTGTACTTTTTTTCATTTTGCAAACAAATGTCATGCTTTGTAGCAGAAACATAATTGTACAAATTATAGAATAAAATTTATGCTATTAATTTACAGTACATCTGCTTTGGTAAAACCAACCCAAGTCAAAATTAAAATCTTATACATCTTATTGTCTATAACTTTCATAGAAAATAACATAGTTTTTGCTAAACAGTTTACCTAAAGAAAGTAAATTTTTTTCCAAAAAACATAATGTATGTATTACTATGCTGAGCAAAATTATAAATGCAACACTTTTGTGTTTGCCCCTATTTATCATGAGCTGAATGCAAAGATCTACAACTTTTTCTATGTGCACAAAAGGCCCACTTCTCTCAAATATCATTCATAAATCTGTCTAAATCTGTGTTAGTGAACACTTCTCATTTGCCGAGATAATCCATTCAACCCACAGGTGTGGCATATCAAGATGCTGATTAGACAGACAGCATGATTATTGCACAGGTGTGCCTTAGGCTGGCCACAATAAAAGGCCACTCTAAAATGTGCAGTTTTTTCACACAGCACAATGCCACAGATGTGATACCAAAATATAATCAAAACAATACAGGAATATAAATGTTAAATAAATACAATGAAGTAAACAATATATTTGACAAAATGTTAGTAGCCCTCAATTGGGCTGATAGTGATTGCTGCCAAACACCCTTCATAGCCCGGAGCAGTAAAATTGATACCCATATACCTATTTGTTATATGCATCAATGGGGCTTACCTATACCGTCATGTCGCTATAATTCTCCCCTATGTTTACAACACACAAGGTGTCTACACCTCCCAGGGCAATCCTAATAATAATTGACATGAAATAGAATTATACTGTAAGTACACTGTATCTAATTAGCATATAAGCATCTAACTGATATATAATATTACAAATTAAAACCATGGAAAAAAAACATTTTAAAAACATATGCCACCTTATTCAACAATATAAGACCACTACATGTTACACTTTAATATTATAAAAAGGATGCTTTCTTTATATTACTTATTTGGCACAAAAAAGCAATTTAAATCAAAGTCTGTATTGATACCAAGAGGGACTAAAACTTTTTTCTCATAAATATGGTTTTAATTCTAAATATTATGTATCAGTTAGATCATTATATACTAATTAGATAGATGGTGTAGGTAAGCCCCATTGATGCATATAACTAGAGTTGAGCGAACCCGGACTGTAAAGTTCGGGTCCGTACCGGACTGTGGGGTGTGCGTGCCCCGAACCCGATCCCGGACATTAAAAAAAAAGTCCGGGATCAGGTTTGGTATTCGGGTATTTTTGGCGCCTTTTCTATAGCTGCTGGGCAGCCAATGAACAGGCTTTTCAATGGTTTGCCCATTAGTAGGCATGGCTGTGATTGGCCAGTGCATCATGTGACCCAGCCTCTATATGAGGCTGGAGTCACGTAGCGCCGCGTGTCAGATCGTCTCAGACTAGAGTAGGGAGAGCTTCATGCCGGTTCTGTGAGGGAAAGATTAGCGTTCACAACCATCTCAGACTGCATTAGGGAGACCTTCATTGCGGTCCTGTGAGGGAGACATTAGCGTTCAGAACCATCTTATAGTGCATTAGGGAGACGTAACTGTTGGTGCTCTGAGGGAGAGATTATCATTCTAAAACCATCTACTACTGCATTAGGGAGAGGTTTCTGTTGGTGCTCTGAGGGAGAGTTTATCGTTATAAAACCATCTACTACTGCATTAGGGACAGGTTCCTGTTGGTGCTCTAAAGGGAGAGATTATTATCATTCTAAAACCATCTACTACTGCATTAGGGACAGGTTCCTGTTGGTGCTCTGAGGGAGAGATTATGATTCGAAAATCATCTACTACTGCATTAGGGACAGGTTCCTGTTGGTGCTCTGAGGGAGAGATTATCGTTCTAAAACCATCTACTACTGCATTAGGGAGAGGTTCCTGTTGGTGATCTGAAGGAGAGTTTATCGTTCTAAAACCATCTACTACTGCATTAGGGAGAGGTTCCTGTTGGTGCTCTGAGGTAGAGTTTATCGGTTTAAAAAACATCTACTACTGCATTAGGGAGAGGTTCCTGTTGGTGCTCTGAGGTAGAGTTTATTGTTCTAAAACCATATACTACTGCATTAAGGAGAGGTTCCTGTTGGTGCTCTGAGGGAGAGTTTATTGTTCTTAAACCATCTACTACTGCATTAGGGAGAGGTTCCTGTTGGTGCTCTGAGGGAGAGTTTATTGTTCCAAAACCATCTACTACTGCATTAGGGAGAGGTTCCTGTTGGTGCTCTGAGGGAGAGCTGTTCATTCTAAAACCATCTACTACTGCATTTGGGAGAGGTTCCTGTTGGTGCTCTGAGGGAGAGTTTATCATTATAAAACCATCAACTACTGCATTAGGGACAGGTTCCTGTTGGTGCTCTGAGGGAGAGTTTATCGTTATAAAACCATCTACTACTGCATTAGGGACAGGTTCCTGTTGGCGCTCTTAGGGAGATAATATCTTTCTAAAACCATCTACTACTGCATTAGGGACAGGTTCCTGTTGGTGCTCTGAGGGAGAGATAATTGTTCTAAAACTATCTACTACTGCATTAGGGAGAGGTTCCTGTTGGTGCTCTGAGGGAGAGTTTATCGTTCTAAAACCATCTACTACTGCATTAGGGAGAGGTTCCTGTTGGTGCTCTGAGGGAGAGTTTATCGTTATAAAACCATTTCCTACTGCATTAGGGAGAGGTTCCTGTTGGTGCTCAGAGGGAGAGATTATCATTCTAAAACCATCTACTTCTGCAATAGGGAGAGGTTCCTGTTGGTGCTCTGAGGGAGAGTTTATCGTTATAATACCATCTCCTACTGCATTAGGGAGAGGTTCCTGTTGGTGCTCTGAGGGAGAGTTTATCGTTCTAAAGCAATCTACTACTGCATTAGGGACATGTTCCTGTTGATGCTCTGAAGGAGAGAGTATCATTCTAAAACCATCTACTACTGCATTAGGGAGAGGTTCCTGTCGGTGCTGTGAGGGGGAGATTATTGTTCTAAAATCATCTCATACTGGTGTAGGGAGAGGTTCCTGCTGCTGGTTTGAGCGGTGCATTTCTTGCACAAAAATAAAAAGTGCATCTACAATTTTCTTTTTTTAAAAAAAAAAAGAATAATAATTTATAGTATTAATAAATAGTGCTACATAGTACATTTGTGTCCAGAGTGAGGAGAGCATAAAATAAGGGACGTCGTCGTGGTTGTGGTGCTGTTGGTGCTGCTGGTGTTAGTGGTGTTGCTGAAGCTCCTGTTGCAAGGTTAGGATGTGGTCAATCTGTGCCAGCTACACGCACAAGTGAAACACCTTCCTCAGGTAGCCGACAGAACCTTCAATGTTATATGGTAGGCTCGAATGGCGCTCAACGAATGCTGAGGCCAGAACAAGTACAGGCGATAGTAGATTGGGTGGCTGACAATGCCTCCAGTTCCTTCACATTGTCTCCCACCCGGTCCCTTGATGAAAGCTCAGAGTTGGCACCTGAACCCCTTGGCCATCTGTCTTTCACCTCAGCCCCTTGTAAATCAGCCAAGCAGTCTGAGCCCCAAGTCATGCAGCAGTCTCTTATGCTTTTTGATGACTCTGCTGGTGTGCTTTCCATGGGCCATCCACATATCCCTGCCCCAGAAGTGGAAGACATTGAGTGCACCGATGCCCAACCACTTCTGTTGCAGGATGAGGACATGGAAACACCCCCGCAGCACGTCTCTGATGATGACAAAACACAGGTGCCAACTGCTGCGTCTTTCCTCAGTGTGCAGACTGACAAGGAGGGCAATGGTGAAGGCTGGGTGGAAGAAGATGATGAAGTCCTAGACCCCACATGGAATGAAGGTCATGTGAGTGACGTGTGCAGTTTGGAGGAAGAGGTGGTGGTCGCACAGAGGCACCAGCACAGCAAAAGAGGAAGCAGGTTGAAAAGTGGAGTGAGCGTCCCCTAGACAGTATGCCTGCTACTACCCACCGCACCCAGGGACCTAGCACACAAAAGGCAGCTCAAAGGCATTCCCCGGTGTGGCAGTTCTTCAGATAATGTGCTGACTACAAGACACAAGTGGTTTGCACACTGTGCAATGAGAGGCTGAAGCGAGGCACAAATGTTCTAAACCTGAGCACAACCTCCATGACCAGGCATCTAAATGCAAAGCACTTGGTGCAGTGGAATAAGTACCTCAAAATCCAAGAAAGATCTCGGCCTCCTCCTGCTTCCTCTTCTGCTGCTGCCTCGGCCTCTTCCTCCACCTCTACAGCACCAGTGTCACCTGCCACCCAGAAAACAGACGATGTGACAGCAACGCCACCATGTCCGCCACAGTCCCCAAGCATTTCCACATGGTCCCATGGAAGCTTACAGCTCTCCATCTCCCAAGCACTGGAGAGAAAGAGGAAGTACCCCCCTACCCACCCGCGATCCCTGGCCCTGAATGCCAGCATTTCAAAATTCCTGGCCTTTGAAATGCTGTCATTCCGTCTGGTGGACATGGACAGTTTTAAAAACCTGATGGCGGTGGCTGTCCCACAGTACGTGGTTCCCAGCCACCACTACTTTTCCAGGCGAGCCATCCCTCCCCTGCCCAAACAAGTCGGGGATGAGAACAAGTGTGCACTGCGCAACGCCATCTGTGGCAAGGTCCACATAACCACTGATATGTGGGCCAGTAAGCATGGGCAGGGACGCTATATCTCTCTAACTGCACACTGGGCTAATGTAGTGGTGGGTGGGCCTGAGCCGGCTAGCCGTTTGGTGCATGTCCTTCCGCCACAGAGGATTGCAGGGCATTTCTCTTGATTCCTGTTGCCTCCTCCTCCTACTGCGCTTCCTCCTCCTCCTCTACCACCTCCTCATCCGCTCAGCGTAACACCTTCACCACCAACATCAGCACATCCAGAGGGAAACGACAGCAGGCTGTTTTAAAACTGATATGTTTGGGGATAAACCCCACACTGCGCAGGAGCTGTGGACGGACATTGAACAACAGACCGATGAGTGGTTGTTGCCACTGAGCCTCAAGCCCGGCCTGGTGGTATGCGATAATGGGCAAAATCTCGTAGCAGCTCTGGGCCTAGCCGGTTTGACACACATCCCTTGACTGGAGCATGTGCTGAATTTGGTGGTGCAGAAATTTCTAAAAAACTACGCGGATATGTCAGAGCTGCAGAAAGGGTGGGCCGTCTGTGCACGCTTTCGGTGTTCTCACCCTGCTGCTGTTCGCCTGTCTGGCCTTTCTGCTCACAGCCTCATATGCGACGTGCCCACAAGGTGGAACTCCACCTTGCACATGCTGGAGAGACTGTGCGAGCAGCAGCAGGCAATAGTGGAGTTTCAGCTGCAGCACGCATGGGTCAGTCGCTCTGCGGAACAGTACCACTTCACCACCAACGAGTGGGCCACCATGTGCATCTGTGTACCATATTGCGGTGTTTCAAGTACTCCACCAACATGGCCAGTGCCGATGACGCTGTTCTCAGTGGTACTATCCCACTTCTATGTCTCCTTGTAAAAACACTTCGGGCGATGATGGAAGAGGATGTGGCACAGGAGGAAGAGGGGTCATTTCCACGGTTATCAGGCCAGTCGTTCACAAGTGGCTCAGAGGGTGGGTTCCTGCACCAGCATAGGCCAGGTAAAAAATTTTCAAGCTAGGGCATAGTTCTGGAGGATGAGGAAGATGATGAGGAGGAGGAGGAACCATGTTCACAGCAGGGTGGCACCCAACGCAGCTCGTGGGCATCACTGGAGCATGGCTGGGGGGATATGGAGGACACAGATGATACACCTCCCACAGAGGACAGCTTGTCTTTGCCTCTGGGCAGCCTGGCACACATGAGCGACTACATGCTGCAGTGCCTGCTCAATGACAGTCAAGTTGCCCACATTTTAACTTGTGCTGATTACTGGGTGGCCACCCTGCTGGATCCCTGTTACAAGGACAACGTGCCGTTCTTAATTCCCTTACTGGAGCGTCATTGGAAGATGCGCAACTTCAAGCACAAGCTGATAGACGTGCTGCTGAGGGCATTTCCAAATGACACAGGGGGCTCTGTGAAAGCACAAGGCGAAGGCGGAGAAGGAGGAAGAGTTCGCCAATGCAGCCGTGGCACCGCCAGCACCTCAGAAGACAGGGTTAGTATGGCCGAAATGTAGAAAAGCTTTGTCAGCAGCCCGCCACAACAAACAGCACCACCAGCTGATAGGCAACGTCTTAGCAGGAGGCAGCATTTCAGCAACATGGTGGAACAGTATGTGTGCACACACCTACACGTACTGACTGATGGGTCTGCCCCATTCAACTTCTGGGTCTCCAAATTGGGCACATGGCCTGAGCTTGCCCTTTATGCCTTGGAGGTGCTGGCCTGCCCTGCAGTCAGTGTATTGTCTGAACGTGTGTTTAGCATGGCAAGGGGTGTTATCACAGACAAGCGCAGCTGCCTGTCCACCGCCAACGTGGACAAGCTAACGTTTATTAAAATGAACCAGGCATGGATCCCACAAGACTTGTCTGTACCTTGTGCAGAATAGACATTTAGACCGGCCACACACAGCCATTGGTATACTTGTTATTTTTTAATATGTCTCAATATTTTGGGGGCTACCCCAATTAGAAAAAAAAAACCAAACAAATAACAGTGTTGGTTACCTCCTCCTCCTCCTCCACCACCACCACTTCCACCTACACTGCCACGGTCACTGCCTAGTCAACCTCTAGGGTCCTACTCCCCATCCACCTCCTTCTCCCATTTTTTTTGTGATTTTAAGTTATTTCCCTATCCACATTTGTTTGTAGGGCACTTGTCCTACTCCTTACTCCATTTGCTTCCTTTTGTAGCCCTCTAGCCCTTTTCAGGACTTTTTTACAGCCATTTTAGTGCCCAAACGTTCAAGTCACCATTGACATTAATGAGGTTCGGGGTCCGGGGTAAAGTTCGGGTCAAGTTTGGTACAGAACCCAAACTTTTCCACGAAGTTCAGCCGAACCAGACGAACCCGAACATCCAGGTGTCCGCTCAACTCTACATATAACAAATAGGTATATGGGTGTCAATTTTACTGCCCTGGGCTATGGATAATCAGTAAAGGTGATGTTTATGTTCTCCAGATTGCTAATTACACATTTTTTTGAGAGTTCCGGTTTAAAGGTGTCTAGTATGGACGGAAATATGCATGGCAGTCTCGGGTACATCATTTCCGGTGTCATCACTTCCTGTTTTCCCTTTAAGACGTGCAGGATTGGTTCTTAATATAGTAAGGGCGTTTAGTAAGGGCGGAAGTGAACATAGTCTAGCCAGGAACATCACTTCTTGTTACGTCACTTCTGGGTTCCTCCACAGTCCCGTGAGATAGGCTCATTACATTATACATCACTTACTGTTTAAAAGGAATGAGGAAGTGTTTACCCCTAAGGTTGGGAGGAAGAGGATAAGTTTGGTGTCACATAATTTGGAGTCCCAATATGACAATCCTCTGCTTGCTCTTCCTCCTACTGTCTCTGGATACCACTGACTTCCTCATGGAATTACGATTACTCATATGTAGCCATGAAATGATAAAGGCAAACCATAGTGCTAAAAACATTTATTAAAACTTCATACAGGGATTAAAAATACTCAAATAAAAATATGCAAAACAGGCATATCATCAATATAAAAGAGAAGAAAAGTCCTGAATGGTGGCACCTCACACCTTTACGCGTTACGCTCGACTGAGCTTCTTCAGCAGGTGGGGAACCATCAGCATTTGGAAGATTATATAAAGGCATCTACCTTAATTGGTTACAATCAACCTACTTATTGCCGCTAATGATTGCACATCTGTTATTTACACACAACATCTGTTCTTTCCCTAGAAAAGATGTTCTTCACACATTACATCTGTTCTTCATACATCTGGAAATAGTTTAGAACACTTTACCTAAAACCGGGTGCGGAACCATACACCTGCTCTTCAAACATCTGGATAGTGTGTTTGAAAATACAGCATAGAGAAGAGCAGGCATATGGTTTCGCTCTTCACACACAGTTTGCAGATGTTTTCAGAACAGTGATATTATATCACTGATATGATATCACTGTTCTGAAAACATCTGCAAACAGTGTGTAAAGAGCGAAACCATATGCCT
>BLSH010202842.1:59474-80763 GCA_018402905.1 Glandirana rugosa
CCCCACAGGCCCCAAGACCATTAAAATGGTTATCAAGACTTTTAACGACATTTTTTCAGGTCCTTTCAGGATCTCCAGACGTTTTCATTCCTTTTACTCCCATTCCCACCCTGTTCACGAGATGTTTCTTTACCCCTGTCCCTTTATTGATTTTTGTAAATTTTTTTTTATTTTTGGATTTTTTTCGTTTTTACCTCCACCTACACCTGGTAGAAGTTTGACCCAGACTTTTCATAATTAATTGCCATCTTCGGTATATTGACAAGATTTTAGTAGAAGTTTGACACAGTTTTTTCATATTTATTCGGCCCTCTTCGGTATAGTGACAAGACGTTTGTAGACCGTTATATGGCTTCTACCGTTAATTAATACTTTTCAGACCCAGTTTGAAGATGGTCCACATCCACCTCCATTTTTGCTTTTTTTAGGTTTTTATTTTTTTTTAAATGTTTTTAGTTATTTCCCTGTCCCCATTTCTTTGTAGAGCACTTGTCCCACCCTTACCCTCATTTTCCTTACTTTTGCAGACCTCTAGGACTTTCCTGGACTTTTTTACAGCAATTTTCAGAACTATTGGTAAAATTACCAGAACCCCGGACCCGAACCCGGACTTTTTTTGAAAAGTCTGGGTTCGGGTCCGGGTCCCGGACACCCCAAAGTTCGGTACGGACCTGAACTTTACAGTCCAGGTTCGCTCAACTCTAATAGTAATCTCTACCTAGTCCACAATCAGATTGTTCTACAATGCAGCATGAGATGTTATTATATCTGCAATCTGTCCCTCACTGTGCCGGCAGCATCCTCTCCCTACACTAGCCAGAGAGCATGTGACATGCAGCACTAAGTGACTCCAGCTTATAAAGAGGCTGGGTCACATGATTCATTAGTAGGCATGGCTGTGATGGCATCTAAGGGCAAACCAGTGAAACGCTTGTTGATTGGCTGCCCTGCAGCTATTCAACATGCGTGATCAAATACCCAAACCCAAACCCAAACTTTTTTCAAATGTCCGGGTTTGGGTCCGGGTCACGGACACCCCAAAGTTCGGTATGGACCCGAACTTTACAGTTCGGATTCGCTCAACTCTACTGAGAATGCTTTTTTCTCAAAGTGTTATAAAACATTGAGATACCTTTGGTCGTAGGTGGTGTCTTGGTATAGAAGAGCTGTGCTTGGAAGGGGATAAGTATCGGCCATTTAGGTATTCTGGATACACAGTGTTTTAAGTGATTGAATTTGTAAAGGTCTCGGTTCGGGAGAAGGAATTTTTCCTGGAATGTTTGAAAAGACGTCAGGGTTCCCTCTTTGAATAAGTCGTTAATATAGGTTATGCCTCTAGTTTGCCAGTCCCTAAAGGATATGAAGTTCATGATGTGGTGTAATGCTGTGATAGGAATTTTTAGGGGCGTTGTTTGTTGATGCGTATCCCTACACTGAACCAGCAATTTCCAGGCTTTCAATGAAGCTGCATTGTGGGGGAGATGTTGGTGGGGGTGTTTGCCCCCAAAGGAATACTAGTGATCCATAGGGTTGTAATGGTTTGTCATAACCATTCTTGGAGTTGGGTCAAGAGGGTTGCTTGGTGATAATCAGAGAAGTCTATGTATCCTGTACCTCCTGCTGATCTGCGTTTAGTTAGAATTTTATGTGCGCATCGGGGCTTTTTCCCCTGCCACATAAATCTTGATAGGAGTGTTTGGAGGGATTTAAAATAGGAGGTTCCTATGGGAATTGGTAGGGTTCTAAAAGGGTACAAAAGTTGGGGAGATGGAGCATTTTGAACGCTACCAGCCTTCCCATCCATGAGAGTTCGACTTTTGCCATGTTGATCGGGTCTTGTTGGAGTTTTGTTTGAAATGGTATGTAGTTTGCTTGGAAGAGCTGTTTGGTAGATTTGCTAAGTTGTATGCCCAGGTAAGATACTGAGTTGTCAGCCCAGGTGATTTGGAATTGGTGTTGGAGTAAGTTGCTGGTGGTTGCGTCTACACCTAGGTTAAGTATAAAGGAATTTGTATCATTAATCTTATAATAAGACACCTTGCTGAACCATTGTGGATGGGTTAGTGATCATGAGGATTGCGTCATCCACGAATAGGCTGATTTTGTGGTTGTTGGTTGCAATGGGGATGCCAGTGATATGTTGATTAGATCTAATATGTTCCGCCAGTGGTTCCATAACCATGTTGAAGGTTAAGGGCAATAAAGAGAATCCCCTGTCCCGTTCCATTTGAAATCTGAAAGGGGGCTGATAGCATGTCTGAGGTGTAGACTTTAGAGGATGGGTTAGAATACAATGCCATTATGGCATGGTATATGTGGCCTTGGAAACCAAATTTATCGAGAACTGTGGAAAGATATTTCCAGTGGACACTATTGAACGCCTTCTCTGCATCCAAAGATAGAAGCAGAGAAGGCGTTGTTGTGGTTTAGGGGGGTGTATGATGTTAATCACTCGTCTCGTTGCGTCGGATGTTTGTCGGCCTTTGGTGAAGCCTGCTTGGTCCAAATGTATTAAGGATGGAAGAATGTTAATTAGTCTGTTCGCTATTAGTTTGGCATATCGGAATCATTACAATCAATGCAGTTAGTATTTCTGGGGGAATGAGGAATGTGCTGCTGCTTAGTTAAAAACTTGTGTCAGGAGGAGGGATAAGAGGTGATGGAATTTTTTGAAGTACTCTCCTGTGAACCCGTCTGGCCCCCGGGGATTTAAACCTAGGTAGGTTGTGGATGGCTTGCTGGGTTTCCTGGATAGAGAAAGGCTCATTAAGATGGAATAGTTGTTGGGAGGAAAGAGAGGGGAGTTTTATATGATTGAGGAAAGCGTTTATTTCTTCCTGAGTCGGTTGGTGCGTATTCCTCTCGTTTTTTTATGTTATAGAGGCTGCTGTAGTAGTTGCTAAATGTATCGGCGATTTTTTGGGGGTTTATGATCTTTTCGTTGGATACTGGGTGGAATATGTAGCGGATTCTAGCTTTAAGTCTTCGTCCCTTAACCCTAGAAGCCATGATCTTGCCTGCTTTGTTTCCTGTAGAGTAGTGTATGGCCTTGATTTTTTTTGTTTTTTCTCAAAGGATTCCAAGAGGAGGGATCTAAGTTCTAATCTTAGAGAGAAAATTTTGGATTGAAGGAAGTGGGAAGGGTCAGTTTTGTTGCGGGTTTCCGCTGCAGCTGTCTCTGTAGTGAGCTTGTCTAAACGCAGTGACCTGTTCTTTTTGGCTCTCGCCCCGAGCTTGATAAACACACCTCTAATGACTGCCTTATGAGCATTCCACACAGTCACGGGGTCTGTATTTGGGGTGTGGTTGAACTGGAAGTACTCCTCCAGTTCTTTAGATATTGTGCTGTGGTTTTGAGGATCTTGCATCAGGTAGTTATTAACCCTCCATAAAAATGTGCGGGGGTGAGACGGTTTGTCAGCAACGGTAATGCTAATTGGAGCATGCTCCGACCAAGTAACTGTGTGGATAGTCGAGGCTGCAACATTCTGAATTAACCATTTGTCAGACAAAAAAAGATCAATACGCGAGTAGGTGTTGTGACGCGGGGACAGGTATGTATAATCCCTCTCCTCCGTGTGACAACACCTCCAGATGTCGTATAAGTCATTGGTAGCAGTAAATTTACCCATGGGTGACTCATGCCATTTCTTAGTAGTGGTTGAGTCCAGCTTGTTGTCCGGTACCTGGTTAAAGTCCCCACACATCAAGAGATGGCCGTAGTTCAGGGATTGTGCCTGTTTTGTAAGCTTTTTCAGAAAAGCCATTTGACGGAAGTTGGGTGCGTACAGGGATACTAGAGTATATTATGTATTGGCGATAGAGCACAAGAGAATTATAAATCGTCCTTCGGGATCAATGATAGATTTGTGGAGTTCAAAGTCTAAAGTATTGCGTATGGCGATGAGTACTCCTCTTTGTTTTTTTGCGAAGGAGAATTTAAAAATGTGTGGGAAGTTCTTGTGGAAGCATGGAGGAGTGTCGTTTTGGGAAAAGTACATTTCTTCTCTACACAAGATGTCACATTTAAGTGTGGTTGCTGTTTTCCACATAGAGATTCTTTTCACGGGGTGGTTGAAAAAAGTGGACCCTCAGCAGGATATCCCTGGGTACTGAGTCTTCCAGGTTGCGTGGTTTAGGAATCCTATGGATTCAGTCGTTAGTGAGCTCTATCGGGGATAGGTCTGGAGCAATGGTTGAAAATAATTTAGTAGCGTATGTTAGCAGATCTGTGGGCGGCACCATTTCGGGGACTCCCCATATTTTCAAATTGTTTCGCCTCGAGCAGTCCTCGAGGTCTGCTAGTTTACATTTAGTCCAAAGAGTATCTTCTTTTTGCTCTGCATATGCGTCTACAAGGTCATTCACCATTTCCGTGCATTCTCCCATCTTGTTCTGTATATGTTGTACCCTGTCGTCCATGTGTTGCATGTCCGCAGAAAATCTGTTGATGATTGACGAGAAGGTAGACATAAGGAAGACATGCAGGGACAGGTGCATATCTTTCATGGTAGAATCGAGGACTGGTTGCCCTGTAGTTGGGAATGATGCTATAGAAGGTTGGGGTGAGGCGCCTGCTGTAGTCTCTGTGGCTTGGTTGAGGGGGTTCATCCTCATTTTTAACTTGGCCGGGCTTTGTGAGGATGGGCTAGTTGGGGGTGATTGGAGGGGGGATGATGGTAAGGGTGTAGCATCTCCCACAGTTGGGTCCACATCAGGTAGGTCTGTATAAGCCTTGTTATGCCGCATTGCTCGGGTGTTTGCGTCAGATTGGATTTTGTCACTGTCAGGCTCCGGCCATTGAAAAAAGGCCGTATGTTTTTTGGGTCTTCGTTCCTCCTTCCTCTTGTAGGACATTGTGCTTGGCCTCACCAGAGTCAGTGCGGAATGAAATAGTCTTTGCTATATTCCCTTATGTGGCTGAGGAGTATCGATCGGGCTGCAAAGGCTCTAGGTTTAGGCAGCCATCATGGTTTCTTACTAGTCATTTTCTGTAATGAAGTAGGTGGGTTGGGTGTACCAAGATGGCCACTTGTTGCGGTGAGTGCAGCCCTTGGGAGTAGTAGTATTGATAGTCCCCAGTAGTCTTATGCTTATGCTACAAAGTTATAATAGGTGGTGGGGTGGATGTGTAGTGTTTGCTGTGGGCTGCTGCTCCCCAACTATTTAATAGAGGCTGTGGGCCGCTGTCATGTGGTGGGATTTGCGGTAGGCCTCAGTAGGCCATAGGGCAGGCCTCAGTAGAGGGTTCCACCTTCAGCAAGGCCTCTTTGGTGTCTGCCTCATCCCTTATCTGTATAGAAAGAACAGGTACCCCCTAAGAGGCACTGTAATGGGCACCAGCACCAAATGAGTTCTAAAATATATCAATTTATTAATAAGGCTAAAAGAAGCTTGTCACTCATTCTAGGGACAGGTACAAACTAGGATACATGTAATCACTTGACATATAAGTACTAAATAATATTAATCAAGATGTCGAAGAGCACAATTCATACAGTCCAAACAAAATGCCTCCGTAGGAGTGATGGTACGTAACTTTCGTAAAGAAAGGTATTCGTTGTCCGAAGATGGAAAGATGGAATTTGGTGCCCTACGTTCACGTTTCGAGTCCGGTTAAGGCCCTTCATCAGGGGTATTACCAACGGAAAAAAAGGTATCACAATATCTCTTAAAATTTATAGATGTTAAATCTCTGATAAAAATAGAAAAAGGACATATAAGAGTGTTGGAAATGAAAGTATGGATAATCCTCATATTCACAAAAAATGTATTGCTCGGGTGAGGTATATGAGAAGAAAAAGACTCACCGACTGCATGTAACCTGTTCAGAAATCATGCCACACTGCCTGGTATACTGCCTCAGAGCAGTGTTCAATATCAATCAACGTGGATTATGCCCCAATGTTCAATCAAAAACTGTGTAGTTGTCAACATTCCAATTCTGGCTGTGTGTGGAGACTGAAAACAGGTGAGAGAGTGTGAAGGTGAATAAAAAACAACAGGGGAAGGGGGAGGCAGTAAAGGGTGGGGGAGAAAAGGATGGGTAGCCAGGGAGGGAAAAGGGGGGGAAGAGGGAAAGGGGGGGAGGGGCATGGTATGGGACATGGGAAAGTGTACAAAATGGAAAGCTCACCCTGACCAACAGTTTATATCTTATAAAGATTTCAAGACAGGATCAGATGTCGAAACATAGATAACCAGGGAGATCTACCACCGGCTCTTTGAGATAGGGAAGATGATAGTACATCTTTAAAGGACTGTAAAGAACAAATAAATCAAAAGTAGAAGGGATCGATGGGAACTTTTCAGAATCAAAGCTGAAAGAATAGAATATAAGAAAAGAGGAGAAAGCCAACAAATGTGTAAAGGAGGAGGGGGAGAGCCCCAGTATGTTCTAAAATTTCAAAGAGAGATATCCAGAGTCCCATAAAGGGGAAGAGCTGAAGAACCTGTTGGAGAAAGATGAGGAGAAAGAGGAAAGAGGAAGTCAGCTGTCGCAAGAGGGACACAGGTTTCCCTACCTTCCCTTCCGTTTCCATACCGTAGACTGTGGGGTCCGTATTACAGCATTCCTCCGGGCAGTGTGTGTCATCCACATTAACCCAGAGGAATAAATATGGCGCTGAACGCCCATGCATGCGCACTCACTCGATCGCGCGGCGCACACGTGTGACGTCATCAATGACGTCTCTGTGTATCAAGGGCCGGGAGTTACATAGGGCAGGCCTTGGACTGTCCGAAGGATGAGAGCCTGGTGCATTCAAAAGAAGCCTCCAGGATGGATGTGGAGGCTCTAGAGAGGCTGCACTCAGTGTTGGCCGGGCGGATGGCTTCAAAATTTCCCGGACCGGCAAGGCCGCGAGAATCCCCAGCCTAAATTTAAGCCTGCGCGTGCACTCGCACTACTCGATTTACGAGTTGGCATGTGGTGAGGACCACAGGGAGGAAGGCTGGGGTAGTAGATGTCTCACCCAGGGGTCCAGGTAGCAGGATTCCTGCGGATGAATAATCCTTTCGTCGGAGCCTTCCAGATGTGCAACCATCCTCAGTCCCCACAGGCCACGCCCCCCTCCGAATAACACTTTTTCCAGTACTAAGTTGCTTTAGCTTTTTGGGACTCTTTTTTTTCCGGATCACATGAGGATCTTCTACTGATTCAACATTTATCTTGTATTTTGCACTTTCTTCTTCATTTATAGCACTGGACTTGCACTTTTGCAGTATTTTGCACCTTTTTGCAGCATTTTGCACTTCATGTTTTTTATAGCATTTTCACTTAATGTCATCATTTTTTGCACATAGGATTGTGATTTCATTGCTCTGCAGAGATTAATCTTATCATTGATAAATATTGTTCCATAAATTATTGCACTTTATATTATCATTATTTATGATATTTGCCACGGTTTAGGTTCACAATTTCACTAATAAGTAATATTAATTTTTGAATTATCTGTGCACGCCAGAGGGATTACAGCAAGGATTACAGACCAGCGCCGCTTGCTGTTTCTTTGTACTAGTATTTTCGGTGTATCGACAAATTATTAGTGGCAGCTGTTTGTTACAATCCTTTTTTCTTGCATTTTCCAACAACATCCTGGGCGCTGTATTTTCTTTTTTACAGTAAAAATTGAAATGAGCTTGTTCCAATTTGAGGTCCTACATTGCACCGCAGTAAGGTAATCTGAAAATGTAAAAATACTTACTCAAATCCTCAGCTAATGTTGCACTTTATTTTTGCTCCTATTGCACTTTCCATTCTATAATTGGTAATATGTTGCATTCCCCTCCATCCTTCTTACACATTCTTTAAAATGTTTCATAATTTTCAATCTATGTGCCACCTTTGCTTTTCTGATACCTTTCCTTAAAGTGTTTGTAAAGTCAGAAGGTTTTTTTATCTTAATGTATTCTATGCCTCCCTGTCCAGCGATGTCCGCAAGTGCCTCGGCCGTCCAAGACTCTCCTCCTGAGAAACAGCAGCAGTGCCATTTGCTCTGGCTGCTGTCAATCCAAGTCACTTAGCCAATTAGAAGCGAGAGGGGATGGGGCCAGGCTGCAGCTCCATGTCTGAATGGGCACAGAGAGCTGTGACTTGGCTCGGGTGCTCCATAGCAAGATGCTTGCTGTGGGTACACTCGTCAGGAAGAAGGGGCCAGGAGCACAGAAGAGGGACCCGAGAAGAGGAGATTCTGGGCTGCTCTGTGCAAATCAACTGCATAGGGCAGGTAACTATGACATGTTTGTTAATTAGTACCCCACCGCGCGCAGTATATTTACTGCAGCGGTGTGGACGCTTCCTGCGAATCACCGTAAATAAGCGGCGATCTGTGGGTGGCCGCTAGGGGGCGTGCACCTGCCATGCTCCTGAGGAGTGTGCTCGTGGCTCGGGCAGACCCGATGTCCGCCAGCGAGCCACGACGAGTGGCCACATCTAAAGAACGGGGAACTGCCGATGTAAACACGGCGGTTCCCCGCTCTGTTAGTGGGGGCATAGGAGATCTACTGATCCCTGTCACTGGGATCAGTTAGATCTCTTATGCCCATGGTAGTCCAGCCCCCCCATAGTTAGAACACACCCAGGGAACACAGTTAACCCCTTGATCTCTCCCTGCAATTTAACCCCTTCACTGCCAGTGACATTTATACAGTAATCAGTGGACATTTACATTTCTGATCGCTGTATAAATGTCATTGGTCCCAAAAAAATGTCAAAATGGTCCGACATGTCCGCTGCAATATCGCAGTACCGCTAAAAATCGCAGATCGCCGCCATTACTAGTAAAAAAAAAAAAACCCAGAAATTAATTCTCATCATCCGTAAACGCGGCGGCCACTTTTGTGCAAACCAATCAATTTTACCAAAAATATGAGGAAGAATATAAATTGGCTAAAACCAATGAAAAAAAATGCTTTTTTATATTTTTTTTTGGATTTGTATTTTAGCAAAAAGTAAGAAAAACTGTTTTTTTTTGTAAAATTGTCGCTCTTCTTTTGTTTATAGTGGGGATCAGAAATGACACAAAGGCAATCAAATACCACCAAAAGAAAGCTCTATTTGTGGGAAAAAAAGGACGCAAATTTCGTTTGGGTACAACATTGCACGACCGCGCAATTGTCAGTTAAAGCAACACAGTGCCGAATCCCAAAAAGTGCTCTGGTCCTAAAGTGGAAAATCCTTCCGCGGCTGAAGTGGTTAATTTTATAGAAAAAACACAGAATTATATGCTACCATATTCTCATTGCTAAAGGCTTTATTTCTCTCTCAAGATGTCACACTTTAGTCATCAAAGGTTTCTGATAAACCTTAACCCATTTTTTTTCTTTTGTGACACTATCCAAACAAAACTTTATATAACTCAATACCGAGTCTGTATACAAGTATAAATCCTGATGCTCAAACACGCTCCAATATGGTAAAAATATTAACAGATTATGGTGTCATACAAAATTAATGAAATGTGAGTAACGGGTGTGCAGCCTACTTTCTACTAGGTGAGACCTAGGACAAGACTTTTAAAAACATAAACCACTTCCTGATAATGTGTCATTCATGACACAAAATGCATTCAAGCCACGCCTTTTTTTTCAATCACATCCAGCCATTGTGGTTCCTGACAGACTGAGCGGTGGAACGCATGCTACACGGAGATGAGTCAGCTTTGTTCAAACATGCTGGAATTGTCGGTGCTGGCTTATCAGCACAGAACCATGTGAGTTGGCATTTGTCTGGTTTATGTTTTTAAAAGTCTTGTGAATAAATAGTTTACACTATGAAGTATCTCTTGTATCTCTAACATTAGAGCTAATCCCTCTGTGAGAGGATCATTGGAAGGGCGGCGCTGACGTTTGGTTGATGTTTGGAGGTGATTTCCCTTTCTCCTGCGGGTGCTTTACAGCCATATGAGCTATTGGGCTTATTTGCATCTGTTTTCTGGTTAGTGTAAACCCATGTCACACGTGAGGTGGTGGAGCACTCTATAGAGGAAAAAAGGACATTTCTTTGGCACTTTATGAGCACTGGGGAAGGATTCCTTGCTATTTCAATCCACTATATTGATGAACTGTCTATATATATTTTTGTGGAAGGACTTTTTGCTGTTTTTATCCATTTAATTGATGAATTAATTCACTTAATTGATTTTTTTCTACATTTTTTCACTTATCATTTATGGTTTTGTGACTACTAGTATTTCAACATTATGAATTGGTTCAATCTATGATGATTTGATTGCACTGTATGCTCTTTCTTACACATTGACACATTTATTGCGGTGAGGGTGAGCGCCATTCACTTTACAATTTTTCAATCAAACATACTCCAGTCTGCTTTTTCAAAACAGTCTTGCAGTCATGAAAGAACACCATCAGACCATATTCTAATTTCCTTATATTCCGGTCTTATTTTCTGTCCAACGGTAGTGTAAGCTGAAATCAAGAATAAAGAGAAGTGATCCAACTTACCCAAATGGGACAATGGAATGGCTCTATAGAGTTGTTTAATATTAGAATAGAAGTGTAAGTGAAATTAGATGCTATAGATAGAAATGATAAAAAATGACCTGATATGGTAAGACTGGTCATGCCAGTAACTTAAAAAGTCATTATTATTAAAAAAATTTTTCTAACTTAACATATAAAATTAAAATACATTAGGTCTAATCATATGGCAGCAATCACCTATCCTGCTTAAGTTTCAAAAATCAAAAGGTAGCAACCCTATGACTGGCAGAGAACAGCTGTTATGCCTGGACCCCTGCATTGGCAAGTACAATTCATCTCAGCTCAAGGTAAGAGGCATTTTTGGCTCGGGTGTAACAGAGCCTTGCTCCTGTACTAACTGTACCTTAAAAATCTACAATTAAAACCAATAATTTACAAATACAATTATTTTTGTTATGATTATGGAAAAATTGGCAGCCTCTTTGTTAGGATTTTGCTAAAGGTAGCATTTGTGAAAGAGTTATGTATAGGACAATGACCATTTACTGTAGGTAGCAGTTATTAGAAACGCAGTATAACTATACTAATGAAAGATTATTTCTGTTTGATTCTCATGGGTCTCCACACTAAATTGCTGTTTGCAGTTATTATTAAATAAAATACAAATGAGTGTGTTGAACAGATCCTTTTTAGCACCAGGCATTATTATTTACACTCAAGTGTCAAGAAAACAGATTTATAGTGTATCAGTAATAGACCAAAATTGAGTGGTGGAAGGAAAAGACACAATAGATCTAAAATCTTAAAAAAGTATACACTTGGAACATCTAAAGCTAAAGTCATCAATTTTATACCAATTGCAAAACAGTGGCAAAACAAGTTCCATAGCTTGTGATCTTCTTTTCAGTACCACATTGTGTATAAAGTTTAATAAAATGTCAACACAGTGCTCACCAAAACACCTCAAAACCACAAACCCACAAGCCAATGATGAGGCAGTTGTTATGCTGAAATAAATATGGTACCATATTGCAGAGAAAATAGTCAGACATATAGCACATCGGGTGGAGAGTAAACAGCTCATTTGGGCATCAATGTAAGAGGAGGAGTTTTTTTAGCGTTGACAATTAGAATATGTTATTTCATGGACAGCAGCCAGAAATACTACATTAATATCTGCACATCATGTAGGTAGTTTTTCTGGGGTACAATTTTAGAGAAGGTAATGAAGCAGTATTTATTGTTTATTGTGACAGTTTTTTAATGTCAAGAGCCACAAATATTGCACTGATATTAACAAGTAAGCATTTTTATTAGGTTTCAGTGGAAGAGGGGAGAGCAAGCAGATTTCATCTGGAAATAAGACAATTGAAGTTTTTTTCTGAGACTAAACACAGAAAAAATGGACATATTTTCTACAAAGCTGTACCCTTTTTGTTAGTACACACTTTCAAGTAAGAGAGTGTGCTGTTTTCATCTGCAAATACATTACAGTATTTTTTTTCTGAGACATAAAAAAAATACATTTTACAGATTTTCTGAACAGTATCTTATCCTGTCTAAAAGGATAATATTTATGAGTGAGAGAGAGAAATAAAAAAAAAATATTTACTGAACTGTTTTTAAGCCTTTTTTAATAGGCTGCAATTTAGGAAGGCCAGATTGGTTACTCAAGGAATCATTGTTAGGCCGCACAATTTTAAAGAATTTTAATCCACAAATATTCTTGATTTTCCTGATTGAAGCACTGCATTGAAATAGGCCCAAAAGCGTGAGATAAGCAGAAATATTTAGTCTCCATGGTGCATGGTGCACCACAAACATTAATGCACAATGCAGGTTTGACCCTGTAGGGAAAAAATACAATTTGTAATTGTAACCCAAAAACACAAATATGGAAGTCAGGAATGACCCTGCAAAAAACAAAACTAGTTTTTGCAGCTCTTAAGAAGCTGTAGAAACTCTCAGTGTGGCATTTTGAAAGTGTGGTAGCAATGGACTACAGTTGTGTAGAGGCAGAATAAGATGTTAATTAGGGATGAGCCAATGGTTTGGTCTGAACCTAGATTCAGACAGAACATTTTCTATTCAGGAGTTTAGACAAACACCCAAACTTTTGCCCTTTTGGCTCCCTGTTTGTCAGGAGCTAAGCATCATATATAGAAGTGGTATTTCTAGTACATCTTAAAATGAGAACTTCCCGCTGGGAATGGTTCCTAAAGAAGCAGCAAGGGCACTACTTGCCTGAGCCTTTGCATAGCCTCTTGGTTGCTTGGGGGGGCTTGTAGAGGAGGTGAAGGATCTATCACTGTCACCAACTTCACTGACATGAAGGGGACATCATCTCCAACAGTGTGCCCTGTCCTGCATCCTTTCTGACCATTAGCAATGTTATCCAGTGGGCCGTGAATAGTATACAATGTCCCTGGCCATGCCATGCGGGCCCTGTCACTGACTGTCTGACATCTCAATATACTTTTTTTTCCTCACAGATCTATGTGCCAAAAGCAGTCCCCAACAGGACCATTCTTTAATAGCTTTCAACAGCGGGTCAGTGTTGATATCCCTTCTTATACCCTCTGCACACTACCAGTATCCCAAATTAGTAATATTTGCCCTGTTATATGGTACATGTATGCACACACATGACATGCATTTAAAAGTCAATATAGCCAAATATTGTTATCCAATCCTACACTGACAGTTCAGTATGCAATGCTATCTACGTCTAATTTGATTCCTATTCCACATATACCCCATTTAATTTTAATCAATTTTAATCAATTTCTATCTTTTTTAAGTTTAAGTAAAAAGTTATTGGTCAATATATACAGTATGTCACAAAAGTAAGTACACCCCTCACATGTTTGTAAATATTTTATTCTATCTTTTCATGTGACAACACTGAAGAAATGACACTTTGCTACAATGTAAAGTAGTGAGTGTACAGCTTGTATAACAGTTTAAATTTGCTGTCTCCTCAAAATAACTCAACACACAGCCATTAATGTCTAATCCACTGGCAACAAAAGTGAGTACACCCCTAAGTGAAAAAGTTAAAATTGGGCCGAATTAGCCATTTTCCCTCCCCTGTGTCATGTGACTCATTAGTGTTGCAAGGCCTCAGGTGTGAATGGGGAGCAAGTGTCTTAAATTTATTGTTATCATTCTCACTCTCTCATACTGGTCACTTCAATTTCAACATGGCACCTCATAGCAAAGAACTCTCTGAGGATCTGAAAAAAAAATGTTGCTCTACATAAAGATGGCTTAGGCTATAAAAAGATTGCCAAGATGCTGAAATTGAGCTGCAGCATGTTGGACAAGATCATACAGCGGTTTAACAGGACAGGTTCCACTCAGAACAGGCCTCGCCATGGTCAGCCAAAGAAGTTGAATACACGTGCTCAGCGTCATATCCAGAGGTTGTCTTTGGGAATAGACGTATGAGTGCTGCCAGTATTGCTGCAGAGGTTGAAGGAATGGGGGGTCAGCCTGTCAGTGCTCAGACCATGCACTGCACACTGTATCAAAATGGTCTGCATGGCTGTTGTCCCAGGAGGAAGCATCTTCTAAAGATGATGCACAAGAAAACCTGCAAACAGTTTGCTGAAGACAAGCAGACAAAGAACATGGATTACTGGAACCATATCCTGTGGTCTGATGAGACCAAGATAAACTTATTTGGTTCAGATTGTGTCAAGCATGTCTGGTGGCAACCAGGAGGAGTGCAAAGACAAGTGTGTCTTGCCTACAGTCAAGCATGGTGTTAGGAGTGTCATGGTCTGGGACTGCATGAGTGCTGCCAACACTGGGGAGCTACAGTTCATGGAGGAACTATGAATGCCAACATGTACTGTGACATTCAGAAGCAGAGCATGATCCCCTCCCTTTGAAGACTGGGTCGCAGGGCAATATTCCAACATGATCACAACCCTAAACACACCTCCAAGATGACCACTGCCTTCCTAAAGAAGCGGAGGGTAAAGGTGATGGACTGGCCAAGCATATCTCCAGACCTAAACCCTATTGAGCATCTGTGGGGCATCCTCAAATTGAAGGCGGAGGAGCGCAAGGTCTCTAACATCTATCAGCTCTGTGATGTTGTCGTGGAGGAGTGGAAGAGGACTCCAGTGGCAACCTGTGAAGTGCTGGTGAACTCCATGCCCAAGAGGGTTAAGGCAGTGTTGGAAAATAATGGTGGCCACACAAAATATTGACACTTTGTGCCCAATTTGGATATTTTTAGTTATGGGTGTACTGACTTTTGTTGCCAGCGGTTTAGATATTAATGGCTGTGCGTTGAGTTATTTTGAGGCAAACTTACACTGTTAAACAAGCTGTACACTCACTACTTTACATTGTAGCAAAGTGTCATTTCTTCAGTGTTGTCACATGAAAAGATATAATAAAATATTTACAAAAATGTGAGGGGTGTACTCACTTTTGTGAGATACTGTATATATATATATGGTCTCATTTTACTGTTGTTATTCCAAATAAAACATTTGAAAATCTGCATTAACTGGACACCGGGGCTCCTTTTCTTTCACTTCTTCTCTGTCACTGACTGTGTCACCCAAAGGTATGGAAACATCGGCTTCCACATGATGATGGTGGAGGGAAAATGGTGGCTGAGAACCTGCCACTGTGGTACAGCATGGGCCTGCTCAATGATGCAGTTGTTGATGGCAGAGTGAGGTCTGGAGACTCAGAGTGAGGTGGTAGCCTGTGCTTGTCCCTACTTTGTCTGGCCACATTCTGTCCCTTTCCCCAGCTGGTAGTGCTATAAAATAAGCCTCTCTCACTTCTTGTAAGACTTACCTCCTATCAGTTGTAGCTGATAGGAGCTGATAGACCCTTCTGGTCTGGTATGGATTTTAAGGGGGACCCCATGCCACAATTTAAAAAGAAAATGACCTGCCCCCACCCCAAAGCACCTTGGGCCCCATGTTGATGGGGACAAGGGCCTCTTCCCCACAATCCTGCATGGTAGTTGTGGGGGGCTATGGGCAGGTCGCTTATAAGAATCTGAAAGCCCCCTTTAACAAGAGCCCCCCCCCAAATCCCACCTCCATGTGAATGAGTATGGGATACATAGTACACCTACCTATTCACCAAAAAAGTGTAAAAAGTGAGTAAAGACACTACACAGGTGTAGATCCATTGCACCACAGGACCCGAAAGAAGAAAAAAAAGCCACCAGTGTCGTAAAAGCCTCCATGCCGTCTGCCTGCTCCTGCATCTGACATTTATTAAATAGCTAAGGGCGGGACCACCAAGAGACATGACCAGGTGGCCCTGCCGTCTTTTATTATCATCAACCGAGGCATGCTGGGTCATTGATGTCACAAGGGGACAAGGTCACCAGATGATGTCATCGGGTGAGTCTGCCCCTTGGTTATTTAAGAAATATCAGTTGGAGAAGCAGGCAGACGATGGGGAGCCTTCTTGAAGATCGGAGGTTTTTTTATTTTTTAGGGTCCGGTGGTACAGCAGGCATAATGATTGACAATGGATCTATGTTGGGGGACATTGTTTTTTATTTTTTAATAAAGGACTTTTTGGGTGAATAGGTACCATACTCATTCACATGGGGGTGGTTGGATCTGGGGCCCCCTTGTTAAAGGGGGCTTCCAGACTCTGATAAGCCTCCTACCTGCAGACCCCCACAACCGACAATGGTTGTGGGGAAGAGGCCCTTGTCCCCATCAACATGGGGTCAAGGTGCTTTGGGGTGGGGATAGAGCCCCCCACCCCAAAGTACCCTCCCATGTTGAGGGTATCTGGCTTGGTATGGTTCAGGAGGGGGACGGTTCACTCACTCACCCCCTCCCTTTCCTGATCTGGTGGGCTGCATGCTCAAATAAGGGTCTGGTATGGATTTTGGAGGGTCCAGCACCATTTTTTTTATATTTTTGTGTGGGGTTCCCCTTAAAATGCATACCATACCCAAAGTTTCTGAATTTTCTATTGCCGGCATTCTTTTGTTTACATTTCAGCTGTTAGCGGGAAAGAATGATGGTCTCCACTGTGATAGTTTATACATGCCCATAAACATTAGCATGCTGCTTCCTGCAAAATTCCTGACCTGGTTTACTACAGCTACCACTTTTATATAGCAAAGTTATTTCACAACTGAACTAGTAATATTTTACAGAAAGCAGACCATAAATGAAATACAAAAATAGCATAAGTTATTGTTGCCTTTGTTTGGGGTCTGCCATTGCCTTTGAATAATTCATAAATATATAATTATCACTTTGTATAAATAGATTCCACTAATGAGCAAATCAATTTTGCTTTCAGATGTTTGCCTGATGAGATCATAATGGTAATTAACCCAGATTTTTACCATAGCATTTGCCATGCTATGTAGAGTAGGACACACAATGTCAATGAAGCAACACATACATAACAAGTGTTTGGAATGTATATTGTGTAGCTCTTCAAGAGACAAGGGAGCAGATAGCTCAGAAATATGTTCTGCAGATGCTCTAGTTTTAAAGCTATTATGTATGGTATAATATGCAGTATTTTCAAATAGCATAGTTAAAACACAGACATAATATACTACATAATTTGTAAGGCAAAATACCACGCTAATCTTGATATATAAGTGAGCAGCCAGCACAACAGCAGACAATATTGTAAACCAAAAATGTCATAATAAGTGCAGCGCTAAATCTTTTTTGGTGAAAATACCTTATGTATAAGGTCAGATACTCATCATCTATGTGCAAAATGACAATAAAATCATATTAATAATGTGCAAAAAGTATCAATACCACTTAATGAATTGATGATGTAGACAAATATACAATAAAGTGCAACTGTTTCAATATATAAATGTGTCCATAGTATTATTTAATGGAAGATCTTCCAGTTAATAAAGATGTTCTGAGGTAGACAAATATAGATAAGTTCACATGTGCAATCCAAAGAAGAAAAAGTTAATTTGTGCAATCCAAAGGGAAGAAGATTTGAGAAAATGAAATCCCAACTTCCATATAACAGAGACTGTGCACAAAGGATCCACCACCATTCAAAATGGGAGCTTACCAGTAGAAGTGGACCTAGAAAGGCATACACCAACTAGGTCAACCAGGCAAGGGGAGTAACACACCAACAATGGAATCTCCACATCCCTCCTATTTCACACCGATATGGGGTAATCTCTACATCAACAGTGCAATCATCTCTACACACAACCAGGATTAAAGCATCTGTGTGTCTCGTTTGGGCACAAGTATGTTCAAAAAGAGATAAAGAAACTCCACATATCATAAATCCATGTGAAAAAGTTGTATTCATTATAAAATAGAAACACTCGCATGTCCATGTAGTAAAAGCGCTTGGCGGCACAGTGGTGTAGTGATTAGCACTTTCGTCTAGCAGCAAAAGGGTCACTGGTTCAAATCCCAACCGCAACACTACCTGCCTGGAGTTTGCATGTTCTCCCTGTGCCTGCGTGGGTTTCCTCCCACACTCCAAAGATATGCTGGTAGGCCATTTGGATCCTGTCTAAATTGGCTCTAGTATGTGTATGTATTAATGTGAGTTAGGAACCTTAGATTATAAGCTCCTTGAGAGCAGGGACTGATGTAAATGTACAATGCATATGTAAAGTGCTGCATAAATTGACAGAGCTATATAAGTATCTGAAATAAATAAATAATAAAATATTTCAGTCAGCAACAACGCAATGGCAGGCAAACAGCACAAACCAACACATTTCTTCTGAGAAGACATCATCTGGAGTGATATACTACATAGAACATAAAAACAATTTAACTGTCAGAGATTAATTGATTATAATATTTGCATTATTCTGGCTCTCAATATTTCATTCATCTTGTTTAACATAAACTAGAGAAATATGCCATACTTTCAAATGGAATCTATTCTTGACTGTTGTCTGTGAATATAAAAAATAGAATATGTATGTGGAATGTGGAATGTGAAATGCGTAAGTCTGTAAACAATTGAAGAATATGGCTACCACTTTTTAATTTTGTACATCCTTAATCACAACGCAAGTTTAAAAATCAGCTAATACATTGAAAGCAATTAACTCTCTGTGGCTCAAATCTTATCGTAGCAGGTTTGAAGCAGTAAGGCAGAGGTGTTGTAGTATCCAAATAATACTGCATTTAACAGCTAATCTACCCCTTTTAACGGTACATAATCAAGTACACAGGAAGAAAACACATTTTTGTATAAACTGCTAGCATAACAGAAAGATAAGATCAAATCGGGTGTGCTAAGACACAAAATAACATTGTGGAAAGATTCTCACATTAGAATTGTGAATGACTTTATGCATCCTTACACGTGGGTTTGATGCTCAGACAGTAAGCTCAAATGTCATCCAAATCAACTAACCCATTTAGACCCTTTTCACACTGAGGCAGTTTTCAGGCATTTTAGCGCTAGAAATAGCACCTGTAAAGCGCCTGAAAACTGCCTCCCATTTTCTGCAATGGGTGCTTTCACACCCGGGCGGTGCGCTTGTGGGACGTTTGGAAAAGTCCTGCAAGCAGTATTTTTGGGGCGGGTTAGGAGTGCTGTATACAGCACTCCCAAAGCACCCCTGCCCATTGCAATGAATGGACAGCTTTTCTGAACCGCTTGAAAAGTGCTTCTGAAGCGCCGCAAAACAGGAGTTTTTAACCCCTTTTTTGGGGTTAAAAGCGCCCTGCTAGCGGCTGAAAAGTGTCGCAAAGCACTGCTTAAACGCAGTTGCAGTCCCAGTGTGAAAGGGGTCTTATTGAATTATTGGTAAAGGGTATTTTTTTTTACTGATTCATGTATTTATCATGATTTCAATAATTAATGTATTTTTATACAAGGTCTACTGTTTAGGAAACGTAGAGAGGGAGAAGCTGTACAAGTAGTTAGTCAGTGGAGCTGCCATGCAAAGAACATGCTGATATCAGGAAAGAGCAGAGCAAGAGCAAAATTAGCTCATCAGTGCGCTGCAGTGGCATACTAAGAGGGCTGCAGTTCAAACCTGGTGCCGTCACTCTGGGGGTGCTGTGGCCACTAACATTTGTTGTGTGTGTTCCCCTTACAGAAGCAAGTCAGAGTAGAAGCTCCTGCTCAGCTCTGGTCATATGACAGAACCAAGGGAGGTGGACTTCCCCTCACTCTCAACCTTTGTTACATTGGGAGTGCAGATGGAAATCTGTACTGGGAAGTGAGGAGGACTGAGATCTATAATAAGGGGGGAGAGGTGTCTGTACTGAAAGATTTATACCAAGGGGGATGGGTGTCTGTACTGAGAGGTACGTACTAAGGGGGAGGGGTATCTGTAATGAAGGGTGCCTGTACAGAGGTACTGAGGGCGGGGTGTCTTACAGGGAAGGTGACGGGTGGTGTATGTACTGAGAGGACTCTACTAGGGGATGTTTGTACTAAGAAATCTGTACTGGGGGTAGTAGTGTCTGCATTGAAGATCTTACTAGGGGAAGGAGGTGTCTGTACTGAAGGGTCTATACAGAAGGGGAGGGGTGTCTGTACTGATGGGTCTGTACTTAGTGAAAGGGGTATCTACTGTGGGTTCTGTACTGGGGGGAAGGTTGTCTGTACTGAGAGGGGTGTCAGTATTGGGGATTTCTGTAGTGGGGGTCTGGGCTGGTGTCCTGTGTTGGAGGTTGGCCTTTACTGGGGGTCTGTACTGAGGGGGGTTCTGCACTGAGAGGTCTATACCCTGTGGATTCCATCTGTACTGAGGGGTCTGTGCTGGAGGTCTGTCTGCACTCTGTGGTCTGTACTGGGGGAGGGTTTTTCTGTACTGAGTAGTCTGTGCTGGGGGGTCAGTCTATACTGAGAGTCTGTTCTGTGGGGGTTCATCTGTACTGAAGGGTCGGTGTTGGCGAAGATCAGCCTGTCTAAGGGGTCTTTGCTGGGGGAGAATCTGTAGTGAGGGGTTTAAGCTGGGGGTTCTGTACTGGGAATGGGTTATACTGAGTGGTTGGACTGAGAGGGTAGATATGGGGATGTTAGGGGAGATCTGTACTGTGGGGGATATGGCCTCAGGGGGACCTTTGTACTAGGAAAATGGGGTAATTTTTGATTATGCCCCATTGTGTTGATTTGGTAAAATTTGAGATTGCAAAATCTAGTGCAGCTCTGCATAGAAATCAATCAGCTTCCAGTGTTTTTTTTTTTTTTGTCAAAGCTTAATTGAACAATCTGAAGTTAGAAGCTGATTGGCTACCAAAAAGTTACCTGTGCATTTTGCACTCTCTGTTTAACACATTCCTGACTAGAGTTGAGCGAACTTCTAGAAGTCCGGGTTCTGCTGGTTCGGCAGAACTTCGGGAAAAAGTCCGGGTTCGGGTGGGTAAGGAAATGTGGGTAAGGGTGGGACAAGTGACCTACAAAGAAATGGGGACAGGGAAATAACTTTAAATATTTTTTAAAAAATAAAAACATAAAAAATGCAAAAATGGAGATCATCTTCAAAATGGGTCTGAAAAGTATTAATTAACATTAGAGGCCATAGAACTGTTCTAAAATCATCTTCAAACTGTGTCAAAAAAGTATAAATAAGCCGGGAGTACCCATATCACTGTTCTGCAAAATGTGTGTATCACTTTAAAGCAAACCGGAAATCATTACACATCTTTTATTCACACTTCTTTTTAAAATGTGTGTATCACTTTAATTGAAACCGTCAAACATTGCACATCTCTTCTGCACAATTATTTCAATTGTGTGTGTCACTTTAAATCAAACCGTCAATCATTCAACATCTTTTATTCACACTTCTTTTTAAAATGTGTGTATCACTTTAAATCAAACTGTCAAACATTGCACATCTCTTCTGCACCTGTCT
>BLSH010202842.1:83924-104260 GCA_018402905.1 Glandirana rugosa
AAAATTGGTTATAAGTCGTGTTATTTTTTTGTGTTTGTTAACAATGGCGACGTGTGTGGTGTGAAAGAGCAAGAACGAGTCCTTCCGGGTTGAATACTATGACGTGTGTCCGGAGTAATGAAAGATACAGTGACAATGGGGTATATAATGACTTCCTATCTGACGATGTACAAAATCACGTCACGCGAGGTAGGGTGTGGGATGAATGGGTTGGTTGGGGGACGGGACCTGTGACTTACTCGAACGGGGTGATCCCCCCCGTTGTTTGACTCTGAAACGTAGCACACTTTCTTACAGATCGTAACGGTGACCAGTCCTTATACAATATATGTCGAGTACCCGAACCCGGACTTTTTTTGAAAAGTCCGGGTCCGGGTCCCGGACACCCCAAAGTTCGGTACGGACCCGAACTTTACAGTCCGGGTTCGCTCAACTCTATTCCTGACCCCTGCACTTTGTGCGATATGTACTACTGAGCCCTGCTGCACTATAGACAATGCTTTTCACATTTCATACTCCTGCATTATGTATACTGAGCTGTATATAACATATTCCTGACCAGTGGCAATGCTAGACATTCTTTCACACGATGCAAAGTCTCAGTTTGTTGCCCCCCCTAGTGGGGCAAGCTCATTCAGTGTCCAGGGCAGGGGGTTGGTTGGGTAAGTAGGGTGTGGGATGGAGCGCACTGCACTAAAACATGTAGCAGTCTATCCTTCAGTAATATATGGGGTAACAGTGACATAGAAAGTAATGAGGCCTGTGTGCAGTATCATAAGTTGGGCCTTCCTGAGCAAGAACGAGAAAGTGTGGTGTGTGCAGCGGTAACAATTGTTTGTGTTTTTTTATTGTGCTGAATATTGGTTAAAATAGAAGCAGAGCTCAGGGGTCCAGTAGTAGGTGATGCAGACTTCAAAGATCAGTAGTAAGAGATTCAGACATCAGTAGTAAGTGGCGCAAATTTCATAGGTCAGAGCCATTAGTGACGTCTTAATAGCATCATGGGCCCTCAAGCAAATTAATGCACTGGCTCTCCTACAAGGGAGATGGTGACCTGCGGTGCGTATAGTGCGTTGCAGCATACAGTGGCTGTGGCTAAATTATTCTACCGTTTGGATGTGGCTTTTTAGTCTGATTAGAAATTTTAGTTGTATTTTTTACATTTTTTAAATATTTTTTTTTACAGTTTTTTTTAAATAATTTTTTACATTTGTTGGGGGTCTTTAGGGGGATATCAGGGATCTAAACAGACCCCTGAAGCCTCACTTTTAAGACAGAGAAAGGGACTGAGGACAGAGATTCCCCAGTTAGGAATTATTACATGGAACTAAATAGATCTAGGGTGCTCTGAGGGAGGGCTCTTAGGGCTCATTCAGATATGCAGTGGTCATCGCTGGTGTTTGACAGGCAGTGAGAGAGTGATATGTCACATCCTTACTGCATGTTTCAAACCTGAAAATGCTCACCCACTGCGCTGCAACCATGTGCATTTCATAAGGCTGTAGGGCGGTTATGGGACTGCCCCATTCATGGTGACATGCTATTTAACTGCTTGCTGACAACCCTATAGCACTTTTACTGCTACAGGGCAGCCACACTGTGCAGGGCTACGTATATATATACGTGATCCTGCACTTCCGGATAGTGGGCACGAGTGCGTGCTGCCAGCTGCTCACTCCCGCTGTGATTGTATACAGCGGGAGCTGATCAGCGGGTCCAGCAGATCATTTTGCACACAGGCAGAATGTCAATCCCCCTATGTAAACAAGGCACATCACCATTCTGTCAGCAGGCAAAGCAGGGACATGGATCCATGCCTTCTCCAAGTAAAAGCATCCCCCCACAGATAGAAAACACATTTTAGGAGCACAGTTAACCCTTTGATTGCCCTTGATGTTAGCCCCTTCCCAGCCAGTGTCATTAGTACAGTGACAGTGCATATTTTTAGCAATAATCATTGTATTGGTGTCACTGGTCCCCAAAAAGTGTCAAAAGTGTCAGTGTCCAATTTGTCCGGCCCAATATTGCAGTCCTGCTAAAAGTCACTGATTGCTGCCATTGCTAGTAAACAAAAAATAAATAAATAAACATTACATAAATCTATTCCATAGTTTGTAAAAACTATAACTTTTACGCAAACCAATCAACATACACTTATGGTGATTTTTTTTTTACCAAAAGTATGTAGCAGAATACATATTGGCCTAAACTGATGAAGAAATTTGATTTTTTACATTTTTTCATTGGATGTGTTTTATAGCAGAAGGTAAAAATGTTTTTTTTTTTGTAAATTGCATCAATTTTATTTGGGTACAGCTCCACAATTGTCAGTTAAGGTAACACAGTGCAAAAAATGGCCTGGTCATCAAGGGGGTAAATCTTCTGGAGGTCAAGTGGTTGTAAGGGGACAAGGTTTTTTTACCTTCATGTATTCTATGCATGAAGGTAAAAAACTCTATGTGTGCAGCAGCCCCCCTTATTCTCACCTGAACCCCCTCTCAATCCAGCGATGTCCACAAGAGCCTTGGCTCTCCGGGGACTTACACTCCTGGTTGACTTATGGCAGCAGTGGGAACCATTGGCTCTGGTGGCTGTCAATCACAGTCAGTTAGCCAATCAGGAGATGGAGGAGATGGGGCCAAGTTGCGGCTCCGTGTGTGAATGGACATGCAGAGCTGCAGCTCGGGAACGCGTCCCCCTGGGTGCCCCCATCTGTAAGGTAAAAAGATGTGCGCACTAATACCTTGTATGGGGCTTTGTTATATAGAGTCAGTACATGTACATTCTCATTCTTACATTGATTTACATTACTTACAAAATAGCACAGTGTATAAACTTCTCTGTAATTCGGGTTATCCCAGGTATATCCCTCTCCCCGCTCATTATATACTTCCCACTGCATCAGGATAGTAGAACAAGAAATTATCCAATGACCGGTATAAAATCCTTAACATGAAATGGAAGGTTTCTAAAAATTCAAACATAGGGAGCTGAAATTTAAACAATTACTTAGCTCATTCCTTATGAATAAAAAAACGCCTTATAGGGGGCTTACCTTCCAAACAAATAATGATCACAGGGAACTCATGGATGGGGACGTAAGGCAGATGACCAAATGGGGGCTTCTGTGCCCCGATAGCAATGATCAGGGAGGAGCCAAGCCCCTGAATCAACCACACATCCCTGCCAAATCCACGGGCCCTGGTCAAACGTACGGTTGTGACGACCGACAGGGTGGAAGATAGTGCTGGCCACCATCCCCGGCGTCCTATAAACCGTGCATGCACCTCCTCTCAGGCGGAAGTGCATCACCGCTCATTGCATCACATCCTGCCATCCGGAACGCAAGTCCCAGAAACCAGGGGGAACCAGGGGGAACCAGGGGACGCTATGACTTAGGACTATAACTGACAGCACATTGAATGGGCGGCACCATCAAGTGGAGGGAAGGGAAATGACCCAACCCCCAAGCGCTGACCAAGGCGGCCCCTGGGTGGAGAAACTTACCAAACCACAGGGGCCTTCTTGTGCTGGATGCAATGGGAGAAAAGAGCAGAGAGATAAATTACATCTAGGAAACCCTCATATCTAGAAACCATACCATGTACATTGTGTATTATGACATAACAGCCAAAACGTCGGCCCTTGCGATGGTACAGCCATGGCTCGATTGGCTGCTTTTACCAGCCTCATTTAGACTTGTGGCTATGGGGGTGATAAAAACAGGTGGTTGGGATATGATTTTACCAACTCCCTCCCCTACCCCCAGTTGTATTCAGTGGGCAATGCTGCCTATTGCATCTACAGGTGGATTAGAGAGCTGCAGAGAATGTGCTAGGCTGCAGGCATGCCCAGGGCTGAGACCATTGGCTGCAGCAATGTTTGTAATGCAGATTTATGGAGGGGAGAGCAGATAGCAGGAGAAGAAACAGGAGAGCACATATAAGTTAAGGG
The DNA here is from genome assembly GCA_018402905.1 of Glandirana rugosa. Classification (NCBI taxonomy): domain Eukaryota; kingdom Metazoa; phylum Chordata; class Amphibia; order Anura; family Ranidae; genus Glandirana; species Glandirana rugosa. The sequence goes on from BLSH010202842.1 coordinate 87,879, forward strand.
AGAGGGGAGAAGGATCGGTGTGAAAATGTCAGACTTACTACATGTGTAGACAGAGGGAGAAGAAATGAAGGAGGGGGTGACCGGTGTAGCAGGAATACAGTGACTCACCAAGAAAGAAGGTTGGAGTGATCTAGGAATGAGAGTGAGCTGATCGAAGTGGAGAAGACTCCGTGATGAAGGAGAGGGAGTCATTTGTTACAATTAGTAGAGGAAATATAGCAGAGTATAGGACCGTAAACACAATGTGAATTTCGGTTGTGAATTGGCGTTTGACAGCCTGTCGTCCCAAATGCTTACTGTTAGTATGCTCCTTTCGACAGCCGATTGTCTTTTTTCATCAGACAAAAGCTGGATGTGCAGACTAGTAAATTTTTGTCTGTCAGCAGTGCCACGTCCGATTTTCGGATGGTGTATACAGAAATCCAACACACAAAAGCCCAAACACGCATTAATAACAGTCAATTTGAAAGAAGAATTTGTGGGATTTTGAGGTGTCATAAAATAAAAAATGATAATTCAATCTTTTATAAAAATATATAATTATTTTATTAATACAAAACACATATAGTGGACACGAGACAAAAAATAGGTGATTTACACATAATGATCATGGTACATTACATTACAAAATTGTTTTGAGTGTATGCTCTACATGTTTCATCTTTATATATTCGGCTTCTTCAGGAGCTTTTAAGCACCAATTTTGCATTTGTTAGTAACTGAAAACAGAGAAAGACATCAGAAAAAAAAAATTATATATATATATATATATAAGCACTGTGCAGACTGTCCTACCTCCCCACTCCGTCCACCCTCTATTTTTAAGGGAAGCAGGGCAGTGTGCACACTTGAAAAACATCATTTATTTGCTAATACATAACAACATTGGCGCTGACTACTATGTCATCCTAAGCAAAGCTTAGGCGAAACATGTAGAGCATACACTCAAAACAATTTTGTAATGTAATGTACCATGATCATTATGTGTAAATCACCTATTTTTTGTCTCGTGTCCACTATATGTGTTTTGTATTAATAAAATAATTATATATTTTTATAAAAGATTGAATTATCATTTTTTATTTTATGACACCTCAAAATCCCACAAATTCTTCTTTCAAATTGACTGTTATTAATCAAAGAGGGAGATGGTGTATCATGTTAGAATATATCCCTTGAGACTTTCCAAAAAAATATACTATACAAACACGCATGTTTGAAATCAAGGAACGACCCGGAAGTGTTTGGTCGTGTAAACTGGCAATTGTAATTCACAATTAACATTTGTGAAACGGCAATTGAAATTACGAAATGCAGCGCACATTATCATCTTTTTAATAGTGCAATTAGTGGAAGCGGCCCAAAGGGTGACGTACCAAAAATGAACTTCCTCTTTAGGCTCTCCTAGTACGTCACTACGTTCGCCTTTGTCGGACGAAAAATTTCCAATAGTCAGTATGCTCTACTAAATCATGGACACTGGACAAAAATCAGATGCTCGGTCATCTAAAAATCAGACCGTGTGTACAAGGCTTTAGAGCAGCTGGAGGAGTTAGATTATCCAGACCTTGTGCAGAAATCTGAACTCACCTGCACCTCAATAGCCTAGCTCCCCTACCGCATGTGAGAGGCAGAGTGCAATCACCAGGGACTGACAGGTGCCGGAAGTCTACATTGAATATCAGAAAATGTGGCTGCATGATCCCTCCTCAGACCAACTGCACTATTAAAGTGGAAGTCCAGTCAAAAATGATTTTTTTCCTATGAATAGTATGTTAAATATCTTTATCTTTGATATTATTCATCTTCCGGCTAGCTGATAGTTTCTCTTAGAAAGTCTTATCTAAGCCAGACAATCAGCTACTTCCTGTTCTTCAGGGACAGCTCTATTTCCTGTTATCTGAATTTGCTAAACTGTCTTTTCAATTCCTGAAAAGGCTGTCCCTCATTCTTAGAGAAGACATGCCTAGACCTGCCCAGCCCCACCCCCATCCCTCCTATCCTTCAGAGAATATGGTCCCTTCCTGTCTTCTTAGCCTCGTTCTGGCTGGCAGCTTCTCCTGAGAGGGGGGGGGGGGGGGGGGCAGGTTTTGGAAGTATGTTATGCTTGATAGAAACAGTAAGATAGATTACAATGCAACATGTTGCAGATTTTCTACAGTGTAGAACCATGTGGTTGTTTCTGTATGGCACTGTGATGGGCAATGTGATGAGCCCTGATGGGCACTGTGATGAGCACTGATGGGCACTGTGATGAGCACTGTGATGAGCACTGATGGGCACTGTGATGAGCACTGATGGACACTGTGACGATCACTGATGGGCACTGTGATGAGCACTGATGGGCACTGTGATAGGCACTGTGATGAGCACTGATGGGCACTGTTATTGGCACCTTGATGGGCACTGTGATGAGCACTGATGGGCACTGTGATGGGCACTGTGATGGGCACTGTGATGAGCACTAATGGAAATTTTGGTGCCGAAACCGAAAATGCACTAAGCCGAAAGCCGAAAATGAAAATGACAGTTTTTTAAAAATATTTATATTTATATATACAATTGTCATATGCAGACTACCTGTGCCTGGGCACTGACAGACGGCACTGATTGGCGCTGATAGGTGGCACTGACAGGCGGCACTGATTGGAAGCACTCATAGGCAGCACTGATTGGTGACACTGATTGGCACTGATTGGCGGCACTGACAGGTGCCACTGGTTGGCACTGACAGGTGGCATTGGAAGGTACTGGCAGGTGGCACTGGCATGTGGCACTGATTGGCACTGACAGATGGCACTGGATGGTACTGGCAGGTGGCACTGTTTGGCACTGGTTGGCACTGACAGGTGGCCTTGGATTGTCCTGGCAGGTGGCACTGATTGGCACTGACAGGTGGTACTGGATGGTATTGGCAGGTGGCACTGATTGGCACTGACAGGTGGCACTGGATGGTACTGGCAGGTGGCACTGGCATGTGGCACTGATTGGCGCTGGTTGGCACTGACAGGCGGCACTGGATGGCACTGAGAGGTGGCCCTGCATGGTACTGACAGGTGGCACTGGCATGTGGCACTGATTGGCACTGGATGGTACTGGCAGGTGCCACTGATTGGCACTGAACTAACAGGCAGCACTGGATGGTACTGGCTGGCACTGGCAGAAGAGATGAGTAGATTCACAATGCACAGAGCACGCTGCTTGTAAGAGCCTCTCTGTGCATGAAACTGTCAGCTAATTACACTGGAATGCATAGAATGCAGAGAGCTGTCAGATTTTCACAGAGATCGAAGGTGGGTGGAACTGAACAGCTAACACCCGCCCAGCCCCTGTCCTATTGGCTGGTGTTTGATAGCTATTCCATTCCGCCCACCTCCCCGACATCAACTTGAAGATCTGACAGCTCTCTCTGCATTCTCTGCATTCCAGTGTAATTAGCTCAGAGTTTCATGCACAGAGCGGCTGGTATAAGCAGTGCTCTCTGTGCATTGTAAATCTACTCATCTCCCACATCCTTTGTGGGGTATGTGATGCACACATACCCCGCAATGGACGGTACCTGCCCCCTTTTCAGTATCGGCCGTTTTTTTTGTTTCTGCTGATACCGATACCGATACCGAAACACAGATTTTGGCCGAAAATGCCGATAATTTTCGGCTGCCGAAATTTCGGTGCATCCCTAATGAGCACTGATGGGCACTGTGATGGGCACTGTGATGAGCACTGATGGGCACTGTGATGAGAACTGATGGGCACTGTGATGGGTACTGTGTGCACGGTGTGGCACATGCCCTGTTGCTGTGAAAGACAGAGGGAGCTGGGGAAGAAATATGAAAGAAATAAGGTACAAAGGAACATTTTTGAAATTTTTGGAAGGATACAGATCAATTGCTATCACTCATTACATGTGAGTAATACGTTTAAGGCTTTCTTTCCACTAATGCAACTTGTCATGCGACTTTGGACACAAAGTCGCATGACAAGTTACAGCCCATTGATTTCAATGGCAAACGTTCCCATCTATGCGACTTTGAAAATCAGCGACTTTAAAAAGGTACCTGCACTACTTTGATGTTACTTTTGATGCAACTTTGATCCAGAGAGTGTAAAGTTGGATCAAAGTTGCACTCAGCCCGGATTCACATATGTGCGATCTCAGAGATCGCATGTGATTTGCACATGGACCGCAGGTACCAATGATGTGCAATCTCTGAGCAGTGCGAGTTCAGCCATACAGTTGTATGGCTGAACTCGCATTAGATTCGCACAAAAAAAGGTGCATGCACTGCGATCTGTGAACAAAACTGGGGTGCAATTAACTTTGTAATGACACCCACAGCAGTTCGCAGAAGGCAGTGTGAACTGCCTGCGGGAGTGATGCCATGCGCAAACCGACTCTGGAATCACGCCTGTTCCCACATCGCACAAGTGTGAGCCCGTGCTCAAAGTCACACTCTAAATTGCACAACTTTGGAGTCGCACTAGTGAAAGCATAGCCCAAGGCTAGAGTGTGACTTTGATGCACCTTTAAGTGCCGTTTTTATCCAACTTTACACTCTCTGGATCAAAGTCGCATCAAAAGTTGCATTAAAGTAGTGCAGCACCTTCTCAAAGTCCAGAACGAAGCACAGAGACAAAATCTGCTCCAAGCCAGTTAACCCGTGATACCTCTCTGTTGTTCCATATCAGGTGCAGGCTCTGCTTAGCATACAATAGATAAATGAAAGAGTCTCTGGACGGCCGCACTCTGAAGAACACCGTTTATTGTGCATAAAAATCCATGAAGTACAGAAAGTGGCATAAACAAATTCCAGGTCAGGACATAGCAACTAACGCGTTTCACGTCTCTATGAGAATAATTTAGAGTGCAACTTTGATGCGACTTTGAGTGCAGCTTTGATCCAACTTTACACTCTCTGGATCAAAGTCGCATCAAAAGTCCCATTAAAGTAATGCAGGTATCTTTTCAAAGTCGCTGATTTTCAAAGTGGCATAGATGGAAACGGGTGCCATTGAGATCAATGGGCTGTGACTTTTCATGCAACTTTGTGTCCAAAGTTGCATGACAAGTCATACTAGCTTAAACGGAGCCTTAGTGTGGTTGCCTGTACTATAGTGATGATTGTAGACTGTAAGCTGAGATCCCAGAGCACTTCCAGCTACACTGACTGTTCCCCCTGTATCCAGATCACTTCTCCTGTGGTAGTCTTCATTCAAAGCCTAGCACAGCTATAATGTATATGTGCCCTGCACGACCCCCCCCCCCCATGTCCTGTGTGGATGGGTCTTTTTTCATTTCATCATTTTCTCATGAATTATTATGTACAATGCATCCTTACTGATGAAAACACTGGGCAGGAACCTGTCATCAGCTCCTCCCATTCTGTATACGCCCACTGGCTACACAGGAACAGTGTCCCTCCCTGGAAGTCAGTAACCACACCCACTGGCCTACACTCCAAAGGAAGTACAATAGAAGTCATGTGACAGCACTGGATACTGCAAAATAAAGGTAGAAAAACTGGGATTTTTTCATTTTGAGACATAAGGCTGAACTTAGCTCACATTAATGGTTGCAGGGGAGCATTTAAGTGTTAGGGTGGACTCCCCTACTATCCATCTGCTAGAGCTGCTAATGTTCAAAGTAGGTATTGGGAAAAACCCTTCATTTAGCCTCTGACATGGTGGTTTCTGATTGGAGGTGCTAGCAGAGAGTTTTGGGGGGTGCTTAAGCAAACCTATGCACCCCAGACTGGCAGCGCTCCTCTCTATGCAGTGCCTTGGGCACGTGCTCCCCCTGACACCACTCAATTCGGACTGGTTCCTGATCACTGCACTCCTGAAGTTCTTTAAGGTTGGATGTGTAGAAAATCATATGTAATGGAACATTTTCTTTTTTTAAATAAGTGTGCTGAGGTTTCTACATGCCTGTTAGTCTCTTGCTACCACAACATATTCTCTTGCTAAAGAATATGTTGTAAAATGACTGTGGCATATGTGTAGTGTGTATAGGATGAGTAGGCTCAGTTTTTTTTTAACTGTGCAGCATTGAGGGGACCTCTAAGTGAAAGTAAAACTGAAGCAGAGAAAAATCAGATACTCTCCTCTTCTAGACAAAGGGCTGTACTGTGAGAAAGAACTGTGTAAATCTCAGGATCATATGGACACAAATGCAAATTCTGTAACAGGTAAAACCACTTTCATATACACTATATTACCAAAAGCATTGGGATGCCTGCCTTTACACGCACATGAACTTCTAGAACCTCTAGACTGGCCATTAGAATGAGCTGTGGTGCTCCGAGTGCGTAGCCCTGTTTACATTCCGGTGCCACGGGTCATTTCCACGGAGGCACTTCCGGTCTCTGAGGCCAGTTAACGTTCCGCTGTGTTCACCCGAGTCGTGGGCTGGTGGCCACCTTGCAGACCTAGGGCGGCCCTTTGGACAAAGCCCCGGATCCCCTACATCCCCCTGGACCGGACTACCACCTGCACCTGCGGATGTAAGTCCGTTGGACATTGACCATGATGGACATGCTTTTTATCAACGCTTTACTGTAAGTGTGCATTTCTCATGCGTGTTAATGAACATTTTAAATACTACACTTAGGTGTGCCTACCTCCCTTCTTCTATTTATACAGAGCTATAACAGAGCTTTGGACACACTCTGGGGATGGCTGCCACCTTAAAAATGACCAGCTTATTGGATCACTCAGAAGCACTTCTGATGGTTTAAGTGTTTTACCCCCCACAACAGCGCTAGTGAATCATCATACTCTTTACTGATGTGGACAAGAAGGCCTGGCTCGCTGTCTCTGCTCTAATTCATATCACAGGTGTTCTATTGGGTTGAGATCAGGACTGTTCAGGTCAGTCAAGCTCCTCCATCCCAAACTCGCTCATCCATGTCTTTATGGACCTTGCTTTGTGCACTGGTGCACAGTCATGTTAGAACAGAAAGAGGCCATCCCCAAACTGTTCCCACAAAGTTAGGAGCATGAAATTGCCCAAAATGTTTTGGTATTCTAACGCCTTAAGAATACCCTTCACTGGAACTAAAAGGCCAAGCCCAGCCCCTGAAAAACATCCCTGCAACATAACATAATCCTCCCTCCACCAAATGATTTGGACTAGTGCACAAAGCAAGGTCCATAAACACATGGATGAGTGAGTTTGGGGTGGAGGAACTTGACTGGCCTGCACAGAGTCCTGACCTCAACCCTATAGAACACCTTTGGGATGTATTAGAGTGGAGACTGTGAGCCAGGCCTTCTCGTCCAACATCTGTTCCTGACCTCACAAATACGCTTCTGGAAGAATGATCAAACATTCCCATAGACACACTCCTAATCCTTGTGGACAGCCTTCCCAGAAGAGTTGAAGCGGTTATAAAAACCTCCAGGAAAAACATCAGGGACAGAGTGATATTCTGCAAAAGGTAAAGGGATTGGACCGCAAGGGATTGGACCGCTGAGGACTGGGGTAAAGTAATTTTTTCTGGGACTGTTCAGGTCAGTCAAGCTCCATCATCCCAAACTCGCTCATCCATGTCTTTATGGACCTTGCTTTGCGCACTGGTGCACAGTCATGTTAGAACAGAAAGAGGCCATACCCAAACTGTTCCCACAAAGTTAGGAGCATGAAATTGCCCAAAATGTTTTGGTATGCTAACGCCTTAAGAGTTCCCTTCACTGGAACTAAAAGGCCAAGCCCAGCCCCTGAAAAACATCCCCGCAACATAATCCTCCTTCACCAAATGATTTGGACTAGTGCACAAGGCAAGGTCCATAAATGCATGGATTAGTGAGTTTGGGGTGGAGGAACTTGACTGGACTGCACAGAGTCCTGATCTCAACCCTATAGAACACCTTTGGGATGTATTAGAGTGGAGACTGTAAGCCAGGTCTTCTCGTCCAACATCTGTTCCTGACCTCACAAAAGCGCTTCTGGAAGAATGATCAAGCATTCCCATAGACACACTCCTAATCCTTGTGGACAGCCTTCCCAGAAGAGTTGAAGCAGTTATAAAAACATCCAGGAAAACCATCAGGGACATAGTGATATTGTGCAAAAGGTAAAGGGATTGGACCGCAAGGGATTGGACCCCTGAGGACTGGGGTAAAGTAATTTTTTCTGATGAATCCCCTTTCCGATTGTTTGGGGCATCTGAAAAAAAAACCTTGGCTGGAGAAGAAAAGGTGAACACTACCATCAGTCTTGAGTCATGCCAACAGTAAAGCATCCTGAGACCATTCATGTGTGGGATTGCTTCTCAGTCAAGGAAGTGTGCTTACTCACAATTTTTCCTGAGAACACAGTTATGAATAAAGAATGGTACAAATACATACTCCGAAAGCAACTTCTCCCGACCATCCAAGAACAGTTTGGTGACAAACAATGCCTTTTCTAGCATGATGGAGCACCTTATCATAAGGCAAAAGTGATAACTAAGTGGCTTGGGGAACAAAACATTGACATTTTGGGTCCATGGTCAGGAAACTCCCTAGACCTTAATCCCATTAAGAACTCGTGTTCAATCCTCAAGGCACATGATCAAAAAAACCCACAAACTCTGACAAACTCCAAGCATTGATTATGCAAGAATGGGCTGCCATCAGCAGGATGTGACCCAGAAGTTGATTGACAGCATGATAGGGCGAATTGCAGAGGTCTTGAAAAATAAGGGTCAACACTGCACATATTGACTCTTTGCATAAACTTAATGTAATTGTCAATAAAGCCTTAGACACTTATGAAATGCTTGTAAATATACTTCAGTATACCATAGTAACATCTGACAAAAATATCTAAAAACACTGAAGCAGCAGACCTGGTGAAAATTAATATTTGTGTAATTCTCAAAACTTTTGGCCATGGCTGTACAATTACAGTGCCATAACAGATGATTGTTTATGTCTACATGTTTTGCAGCGACTGCTTCATCTTGACATGTGCGCCAATCTTCTCAATTAGTGAACATAGTGAATCTAGAAATGAATGAGTCATAATAAAGGTTTAAATACAAAAAATCTCAAGGCAAAAAACAAGGGCAACAACAACAACAAAAAAAAAATCACAAATTGATGTTTAACAATATCCAAATCCAAATCGTCTATACTCATAAAAAAACAAACAAATAATGCACATACCTGACATACAAAGATGAACGCCAGACAGAAGGTTCATGGGGATGTATGTTCATTTTCCCCAGCCTGTGGGGAGGCCAGGGGGGCATTAGAGTAAAGGTTCCACAAATAATTAAAAAATGATAATGGAAAAGACCAACACCAAGCCACCACCAAACAATCGGCAAAAAAAAAACTGTCCAGTGTTCAGTCTATACGGACTGAAATATTGTGTATACTCATAGTGTCAATAGTGTGTATTGAACACACTGGCACAGTAAATGCACACCCCCAACATCGCAATAGAAAGCATCAATCTGGAGTATAAATAACTTCCTCCAAGCAAAGGGAACACCTTAAAGTGTGGTGTGCAAAGTTACATCAACCAGTGCATAAATATACAGATAACTGAACAAAGCGTATAAGGATGGCATCAAATGAACCTATACTAGGAGCCTTGTGATGGAGTGTCAGCATATCAGTGTCTATTAGCCTAGGTTCACATTGGTGCGGGAATGAAATGGTGCGAGTTTAGCTGAACTCACACCATTTCATTTCCGCATGTTAGTCCCGACTTCAGGTGCAATTTTAGAGACATCTGTGCTGGTTGCTGCACAGATGACAATGGAAATTGCACCTGAAATCGCCAAAAGTAGTACAGAAACTACTGTTGGGAATCGGTGTGGCGCCGCAAATTCGGACGGTGCCATTGCCGGCAATTGTCGCCAATTTGGCATGCAATTTGACTTGTCAAATCGTAGGCCAAATCGCACCAATGTGAACCAGGGCTAAGCCAAATAGAGCTGACACATAAAAACATCTACTTCCTTCCTTATAGCTCCCAAAAGCCCCCTCCACCAACTCAACAAAAACCTTTGTTCCCAAGGACTAATTCTCACTTTTGTATATGCTAGACAGATTACATTTTATTGACAAGAAAATACAAATGAAGTGCCTGTCTTTTGATAAATACACTCCAATCTAAGCAACGGTGTGGAGGTCAACACATGGATGCATTTAAAGAACATCTCAATTTCTACCACTTGTATTTAGATGATTGATTATCTGGCTTAACAGCACATGGCACATTCTTCCTGTTATTAGGCAGTTTTATTGAGGCATGAAGTTAAACTTTATTAGGACTGCAATGGCAAATCAATAAGGATGCATTCCATGAATATGGAGTCTAATGAGAATCTGTACAATGTCCTCTGGTTATTACAGTTGTAGCCTGACCTATAATACTACTTCTGATTATTTATTGTTGGCTGTTCCTTTTATACAGCAAGAGAACTGATCGAATAAAGCAAACAAAAAAATGTGCTAATGTGTGTATTGCCAAATTACAGTGATTTAAACAGTATCTCACAAAAGTGAGTACACCCCTCACATTTTAGTAAATATTTTATTATATGTTTTCATGTGACAACACTGAAGAAATGACACTTTGCTACAATGTAAAGTAGTGAGTGTACAGCTTGTATAACAGTGTAAATTTGCTGACCCCTCAAAATAACTCAACACACAGCCGTTAATGTCCAAATTGGCTGCAACAAAAATGAGTACACCCCTAAGTGAAAATGTCCAAACTGGGCCCAATTGACCATTTTCCCTCCCCGGTGTCATCCTAGAGAATAAAATGGTGGCCGTTACAATACTTTTTGACACACCATATTTGCGTACCAGTCTTACAAGCGCAATTTTTTGGGAAAAAATACAGTTTTTTTAATTAAAAAATAAGCCAGCAGTAAAGTTAGCCCAATTTTCTCCTATATTGTGAAAGATAATGTTATGCAGAGTAAATTGATACCTAACATGTCATGCTTCAAAATTGCGCCCACTCGTGGAATGGTGGCAAACTTTAGTGCTTAAAAATCTCCATTGGCGACGTTTAAAAATTTCTACAGGTTACCAGTTTTGAGTTACAGAGGAGGCCTAATGAGAACAAAAACTCACGCAGACATAGAATTACAAACTATACATACCTTGTAGAAATAATGTTTTTAAAATGATTAATGCACATTAACAAGATAAAGCTCATCAAGCTGACCTTTTACATATAGAAGTCTGAAAATCATTAACAAATTAAGGACCGGGCCTCTTTTTGAGATTTGGTGTTTACAAGTTAAAATCAGATTTTTTTTGCTAGCAAATTACTTAGAACCCCCAAACATTATATATCTTTTTTCTGACATCCTAGAGAATAAAATGGTGGTCATTGCAATACTTTGACTACTTTGTCACACCGTATTTGTGCAGCAGTCTTACAAGCGCAATACACTTTTTTAATTAAAAGATAAGACAACAGTAAAGTTAGCCCATTTTTTTCTATATTGTGAGTAAATTGATACCCAACATGTCATGTTTCAAAAAAATTTTTTTCTTATTTATTTGACTTTTTATTTTTACACTGTCATTTAAAAAAAAAATATTTGGGTTACTTTTATTCCTATTACAACATCCCTTAATGGAAAAAAAGCATGACAGGACCTCTTTAATGTGAGATCTGGGGTCAAAAAGACCTCAGATCTCACATTTTGACTTAAATGTAGTACAAAATAAATACATTTTTAATTTTCATTTCATTTTAATTTGAAAAAAAAAAAATTCCCCTTCAAGAGTATTGGGCGGAAGTGATGTTTGATGTCACTTCTGCCATCTAATACTATGGAGCGAGTGGGGGCCATCTCTCCCTCACTCGGCATCCAGACACACAGGGGAGCGGAAGCAATCATCTCTGCCAGCTCCGGTAAGCGGGAGGGACAACCAGATTGCAGTGGAGAGGGGCACCTCTCCCGCCGCAGATAAAAGTGATCTTGCGGTGAATCTCCCACAGTGACCACTTTTATCTGAAAGCCAGCCATCCGCCGTTTCAGAGGATACTGGTTTTATGGCAGCTATCTGCTGCCATAACAACAGTATTTCATGTCAAACAGCCAACATAAAACGATGGCGGATGGTCGTTAAGTGGTTAAAAGACAATGCATTCCATTTATTGGAAGTTAAAGTTGCTAGAAAAAAAAGTTTTATATGTAGGAAGGCCAGTAGGCTGGCCTGAATTTATGGGAGGAGCCCGGAGGGTATTTAAGCACCCTCACTCTCCATGCTCTTTGTCGGTTCCAGTGCACGATAGCACATGTTACTGGGCCGGCTCTCCCATTACCAGTGTGTTGCAGCTTCTTAGTTTGTGGTCTTCGTCGGCGGTTCTCGCTCGCTGTTGCAGGTAGGATTCGAATCCTTTCATTTCATACGCTATGTTACAATTCATTCTGTTTCCTATCCTGCATCTCCTTTCGTACTTAGCTGCCTCCAAGTTGTTGTCGGTCGTGTCCCGACATCATACGGCACAGGCATGGTAGATTTGAAGGTTCCCTATTTTATGATTCATGCACAGAGCCAAGCCTCAAGCCACTGTCGGCCGTTATCCAATATCACTCGATGTAGGCTTTGTTGCTCACAGCATTCACTGTCTATGGGGGTTGCTATCCCATCCATTGGGTGATTAGCATGTATTGTTTGCACAGCTTCTGTGGCTGATTGAGGTGGTAGTTGGACCCACCTGGGCCTTGGCTGCACTCAATTAGCCTCGGGGGTTGGGTGGTTGGTGTGTGTGTTCAGTTGAAGCCATTGCACACTCCACAACCAAACTCGTATGAGATTAATTTCATGCATGCTACAACCAATTCGTATCGATCATGCCATTCACCTCACAATCGATTTGTACAGAATCCATTGCATACTCACCACAATCTGATTCGAGCCTAGTCACAATTGTTCATATCGGATGCATCACACACACCGAGTCGCATCAGACCATGTCACTTACTCTCTTTGTTTTATTACCCTATCTACCGATTCGTATCGATGCATGCCTTCCCTTCAACCGATTTCAATCGGTTCATGTCATTTTCTTGACTACCGATTTGCATCGGTGCATGTCCTACCCCACAAACGATCCATGTCAGATACTTACCACAGTCCAACATGTACCTAGTTACCGATTCATACCGGTCATGTTGTTTACCCAGTCCATGTTATCTTCCCGATCGGTTACCCTTCCTACCGACTCGCATCAGTTCATACCGTTTTTCACTACCAAATCGCATCGATTCTCGTCATTCCTTACTACCAACTCGCATTGGTTCATGTCAGTTCCTATTGCTGACGCATGTCAGTACATGTTGTTCCACTACCAATTTGCAGCGCTTCCTGTTATTTTCTACTACCGATTTGCATTGGTTCATGCCACTTCCTACTTCTGATTCATATAATTTCCTATTACTCATGTTGGTTCATGTCATTCCACTACCGAGTCACATCGGTTCATGTCAATTCCTACTACCGACTCTTGTTGGTTCATGTCGTTCCACTACCAAGTCGCATTGGTTCATGTCACTTCCCACTACCGAGTCGCATCGGTTCATGTCACTTCCTACTACCGACTCATGTTGGTTCATGACGTTCCACTACCACGTCGCATCAGTTTATGGCAGTTCCTACTACCGTGTCGCATCGGTTCATGTCAGTTCCTACTACCGAGTCCCATCAGTTCATGTCAGTTCCCATTACCGAGTCGCATCGGTTCATGTCAGTTCCCACTACCGAGTCTCATCGGTTCATGTCAGTTCCCACTACTGAGTCGCATCGGTTCATGTCAGTTCCCACTACCGAGTTGCATCGGTTCATGTCAGTTCCCACTACCGAGTTGCATCGGTTCAAGTCAGTTCCCAGTACAGAGTTGCATCGGTCCATGTCAGTTCCCACTACCGAGTCGCATCGGTTCATGTCAGTTCCCACTACCGAGTTGCATCGGTTCATGTCAGTTTACCACTACCGAGTTGCATCGGTTCATGTCAGTTCCCACTACGGAGTTGCATTGGTTCATGTCAGTTCCCACTACCGAGTTGCATCGGTACATGTCAGTTCCCACTACCGAGTCGCATCGGTTCATGTTAGTTCCCACTACCGAGACGCATCGGTTCATGTCAGTTCCCACTACTGAGTCGCATCGGTTCATGTCAGTTCTTACTACCGAGTCGCATCAGTTCATGTCAGTTCCTACTACCGAGTTGCATCGTTTCATGACCATTCCTATTACCGAGTCGCATCGGTTCATGACCGTTCCTACTACTGAGTCGCATCGGTTCATATCAGTTCCTACTACCGATTCGCATTGGTTCATATCGATTCCTACTACCGAGTCGCATCGGTTCATGACCGTTCCTACTACCGAGTTGCATCGGTTCATGACCGTTCCTACTACCGAGTCGCATCGGTTCATATCAGTTCCTACTACCGAGTCGCATAGATTCATGCCATTTCCTACTACCAATTTGCATCAATTATGTTACGCTATTTATCGTCAATTTATCTATCGATTTGTATTGGCTCATGTTATTTCCTACCACGGATTTGCATCGAAGCAAATCAGTTCACATGTAATTTAAGTTGACCCACATTTTGCTAAAGCGCACTACCGATTCGCATCAGTTTGTGTCTTCCTTACTACCGATTCGTATCGATCCATGACATCGGTTCAAGTTCCATGCCAAGCACAGTTACGGTTAGTTCAGCCACAATACACCCCCTTTCTATTTTTTACTATCTTCATCCTTCACCTATCTAGGTCAATTTTGCAATTGTTGCAAATTTATAAGTACAAGCTCTTGCAATCACTGCAAGCACGCCTTCGATTGCACTACACCTGGCGATCACTGCAAGCACAGAACGAACACCTTAAATAAAAAAAACAAAAAACAAACACTTCCAGCGACATGCTTTCCCCCATGCACAAGTCACTTGCTAATCGCAGCAAACATGCATTCGAGCACAATGTCTTGCAATCGCTGCAAGCACAGGTACGTGTTACTCCATACATTAAAGCAAGCAGGAATTTTGATCGCTACAAGCACGTGTTGTCATTTAAGCCCCTAGCAAATGCTGCGATCACGTAACTATACAAACCCCTTGTGGTCTCTGTCAGCATGTACAAACACAAACTTCTTACAAATGTTGCAAGTATGCTTAACGAAACGCCTTGCAAATCGCTGCCAGCACGCTTTTTGACACTCCTCGAAACGCTGCAGCATGCATTTTAAACTTGAATTTCTTGCAATCGCTGCAAACACGTATTTTTGTAACTCCTTGCAAACGCTGCGAGCACGCATCATCGCAAACCCCTCGCAATCACTGAGAACACTCACTGTCTAAAACTCCTTGCAATAGCTGCATGCGTGTATTTACATAAATTCCTCGCAATTGCTGCGAGCACGCATCAACCTAAATACCTCGCAATTGCTGCGGGCATGCATAAACTAAACTTCTTGCAAATCACTGCAAACACACATTTACATAAACTCCTCGCAATCACCGCGAGCACGCATCATCACTAGTGTTGAGCGAACCCGGACTGTAACGTTCGTGTCCATACCAAACTTTCGGGTGTCCGGGACCCGAACACGGACATTTCAAAAAACGTTCGGGTCCGGGGTTCTGGTATTTTACTCCACGTGTTGAGAAGCTGCAGGGCAGCCAATCAACAAGCGTTTCACTGGTTTGCCCTTAGAAGCCATCACAGCCATGCCTACTAATGGCATGGCTGTGATTGGCCAGTGCATCATGTGACCCAGCCTCTTTATAAGCTGGAGTCACTTGATGCTGCAGTCACATGCTCTTGGGTTAGCTGTAGGGAGAGGAAGCTGATGGCGTCAGGGAGAGATTAGAGACATTTTAACAACATCTGATTCTGCATCCTGAGATAGATTACTACTGCTGTGCTGTTGCTCTGAGGACAGATAGCAGAAATTTGAGATTTCAAATACCGCTGCTTTGAGTTGCAGATCAAACTCTGCATAAAACAACGATCGCTACGATCATGCTCAACGATCAGATTGTTGGAGTAATTTGAGATTTCACATACTGCTGCTTTGAGTGACACATTGCAGATCAAACCCTGCCTAACACAACGATCGTTACGTTCGTACACAACGATCAGATTGTGGGATCGTACACAACGATCAGATTGTGGGAGTAATTTGAGATTTCACATACTGCTGCTTTGAGCGATCTGACTGCACTAGGTAGAGGCTTCTGCTTAGAGGGACAGATTCTTGTTCAAAAACCATTGCCTACTCCTATAGGGCCAGCTGTTGCTGTAAGTGACACATTATTGTTGAAAAATCATCTCCTAGTTCTAAAGGGAGAGTTTCCAGCTGTTGCTTACAGGGACAGATTCATGTTCAAAAACCATTGCCTAC
>BLSH010202842.1:121736-179137 GCA_018402905.1 Glandirana rugosa
TATATATATATGTGTGTGTTATATATATATATATATAATATATATATATATATTGTGTGTGTATATATATATATATATATATATATATATATATATATATATATACACAGTGCCTTGAAAAAGTATTCACACCCCCTGAAATTTTCCACATTTTGTTTGTCACGTTACAACCAAAAACGTAAATATATTTTATTGGGATTTTATGTGATAGACCAACACAAAGTGGCACATCACATAAAGTGAAAGGAAAATGATAATTGGTTTTCAAAATTTTTTACAAATAAATATGTGAAAAGTGTGGCATGCATTTGTATTCAGCCTCCCTGAGTCAATACTTTGTAGAACCACCTTTCTCTGCAATTACAGCTGCAAGTCTTTTTGGGTATGTTTATACCAGCTTTGCATATCTAGAGAGTGACATTTTTACCCATTCTTCTTTGCAAAATAGCTCAAGCTTTGTCAGATTGGATAGAGAGTGTCTGTGAACAGCAATTTTCAAGTCTTGCCACAGATTCTCAATTGGATTTAGGTCTGGACTTTGACTGGGCCATTCTTACACATGCATAGGCTTTGATCAAAACCATTCCATTGTAGCTCTGGCTGTATGCTTAGGGTCGTTGACTTGCTGGAAGGTAAGCCTCCACCCCAGTCTCAAGTCCTTTGCAGACTCTTAACAGGTTTTCTTATAAGATTGCCCTGTATTTGGCTCCACCCATCTTCCCATAAACTCTGACCATCTTCCCTGCCCTTACTGAAGAAAAGCATCCCCACAACATGATGCTGCCACCACCATGTTTCACAGTGGGGATGGTGTGTTCAGGGTGATGCGCAGTGTTAGTTTTCCGCCACACATAACGTTTTGCGTTTAGGCCAAAAAGTTCAATTTTTATCTCATATGACCAGAGTACATTCTTCCACATGTTTGCTGTATCCCTCACATGGCTTCTTGCAAGCTACAGATGGGACTTCCTATGGCTTTCTTTTAACAATGCCTTTCTTCTTGCCAATCTTCCATAAAGGCCAGATTTATGGGGTGCTCGACTAATAGCTGTCCTGTGGACAGATTCTCCCACCGGAGCAGTGGATCTCTGCAGCTCCTCCAGAGTTACCATGGGCCTCTTGGCTGCTTAATGTTCTTCTTGCCCGTCCTGTCAGTTTTGGCAGACGGCCGTGTCTTGGTAGGTTTGCAGTTGTGCCATACTCTTTCCATTTCTGCATGATGGATTGAACAGTGCTCCGTGAGATGTTCAAAGTTTGGGATATTTTTTTATAACCTAACCCTGCTTTAAATTTCTCCACAACTTTATCATGTCTGTTTAACATGTCTGGTTTGTTCCTTGGCCTTCATGATGATGTCTGTTCACTAAGGTTCTATAACCACTTCACCTCTGGAAGAATTTCCCAGGTTAGGACCAGAGCACTTTTTGCGATTCGGCACTGCGTCGCTTTAACTGACAATTGCGTGGTCGTGAGACGTTGTACCCAAACAAAATTTGCGTCCTTTTTTTCCCACAAATAGAGCTTTCTTTTGGTGGTATTTGATCACCTCTGCGTCATTTCTGATGACCGCTATAAACAAAAGAAGAGCAACCATTTTGCAAAAAAACCCAAATTTCTTACTTTTTGCTAAAATTCAAATCCCAAAAAAAATATAAAAAAACATTTTTTTCACCGGTTTTGGCCGATTTATATTCTTCCTCATATTTGCGATGAAAAAAAAATCGCAATCGGCGTTTATTGATTGGCTTGCGCAAAAATGGCCACGTTTACGGATGGTGAGAATTAATTTCTGGGGTCTTTATTTTTTTTTATTTTTTACTAGTAATGGCGGCGATTTGCGATTTTTAGCGGTACTGCGATATTGCAGCGGACATGTCGGACATTTTTGACACTTTTTTGGGACCAATGACATTTATTCAGCGATCAGAAATTTAAATGTCCACTGATTACTGTATAAATGTCATTGGCAGTGAAGGGGTTAACCTGCAGGGGGAGATCTAGTGGTTAACTGTGTTCCCTGGGTGTGTTCTTACTGTGGGGGGGTTGGGCTACCATGGGCATAGGAGATCTAACTGATCCCAGTGACAGGGATCAGTAGATCTCCCATGCCCGCACTGTCAGAATGGGGAACCGCCGTGTTTACATCGGCGGTTCCCCGTTCTTTACCTGTGGCCGCTCATCCTCAGGCCCCCTAGCAGCCATTCGCAGATCGCCGCCTTTTTACGGCGATTCGCGGTCAGCGTCCACACTGCCAACGTAAATATGCGGTAGGCAGTGTGGAACTGGTTAACAAACCTCTAAGGGCTTCATAGAACAGCTGTATTTATACTGAGATTAAATTATACACAGGTGGACTATTTACTAATTAGGTGACTTCTGAAGGCAATTGGTTCAACTAGATTTTAGTTAGGGGTATCAGAGTAAAGGGGGCTGAATACAAATGCATGCCACACTTTTCAGATATTTATTTGTAAAAAATGTTGAAAACCATTTATCATTCTCCTTCCATTTCACAATTTTGCGCCACTTTGTTTTGGTCAAACACATAATATTCCAATAAAATACATCTATGTTTTTGGTTGTAACATGATAAATGTAGAAATGTCAAGGGGTATCGATACTTTTTCAAGGCACTGTATATACAGGTATATACAGTATCTCACAAAAGTAAGTACACCCCTCACATTTTTGTAAATATTTTATTATATATTTTAATGTGACAACACTGAAGAAGTGCTACAATGCACAGTAGTGAGTGCACAGCTTGTATAACAAATGTAAATGTAAAAGTGTAAATTTGCTGTCCCCTCAAAATAACTCAACACACAGCGAGTACACCCTTAAGTGAAAATGTCCAAATTGGGCCCAATTAGCCATTTTCCCTTCCTGTTGTCATGTGACTCATTAGTGTTACAAGGTCTAGGGTCTGAATGGGGAGCAGGTGGGGTAAATTTGGTGTTATCACTTTCACTCTCTCATACTGATCACTGGAAGTTCAACATGGCACCTCATGGCAAAGAACTCTCTGAATATCTGAAAAAAGGATTGTTGCTCTACATAAAGATGGCCTAGGCTATAAGAAGATTGCCAAGACCCTGAAACAGCTGCAGCACGGAGGCCAAGACCATACACCGGTTTAACAGGACAGGTTCCACTAAGAACAGGCCAGGTTCCACTCAGAAGAGGCCTCGCCATGGCCGACCAAAGAAGCTGAGTGCACATGCTCAGCATCATATCCAGAGGTTGTCTTTGGGAAATAGACATACAGTATCTCACACAAGTGAGTACACCCCACACATTTTTGCAAATATTTTATTATATCTTTTCATGTGACAACACTGAAGAAATTACACTTTGCTACATTGTAAAGTGATGAGTGTACTGCTTGTATAACAGTGTAAATGTGCTGTCCCTTCAATATAACTCAACACACAGCCATTAATGTCTAAAACTCTGGCAACAAAAGTGAGTACACTCCATGTGAAAATGTCCAATTTGGGCCCAAAATGTACATTTTTTTCACACTGCCTTAACCCTCTTGGGTATGGAGTTCACCAGAGCTTCGCAGGTTGCCACTGGAGTCCTCTTCCACTCCTCCATGATGACATCATGGAGCTGGTGGATGTTAGAGACCTCGTGCTTCTCCACTGTCAGGAAAAGACTGTTCCCTAGCCTTTCCGCGGTGGTGCGCGCGCCTGTGCGCGTTCGCGCGCTCACGTGCGCGCGCACGCGCCGGAAACGGCGCCTGGCAGCTCTATTTCAATCTGCAGAGCCTGGTGGCCAGTGCTGTCCGCTCTACAGCGTTTCCTACACCTGCGACCCCCCGGTGACTACTTCTGTGTGACTTCCTGTTCCTGTGACCCCGGCTTATCCCTCGGACCTGTTGATATCTGCCTGCATCTGACCCCGGCTTGTCTACGACCACCCGCTTGCCTGCTCCTCCTGTACTTCTGTTGCCAGCACGTTACCGACCCTGCCTGAACCCGACCATCCGTTTGCCTGACCCCGTTGTACCGCACCGCCTGCCAGTTGCCAACTCGGACTGTACCACTATTCTCCCGTCTTGCACGAGCTACCTTGGACTTCTCCTTACCACCTGAAGATTGTCCAGCCCTCGTGCCCCCCTGTGCTCCAGAGCTCCCTGTTCCCACTATCAGGGGTTCTCGAACCAGGGCCGCAAGAGAGGTTGCCCCCGCATAAGCCAGACTCTACCACCAGGTACGTGACATCCACCTTCCATTTGAGGATGCCCCACAGATGCACAATAAGGTTTAGATCTGGAGACAAGCTTGGCCAGTCAATCACCTTCTTTAGCAAGTCAGTGGTCATCTTGGAGGTGTGTTTGGGGTCATTATCCTGTTTGAGTACTGCCCTGCAGTCCAGTTTTCGACACTGGGGAGGGAAAATGGCTAATTGGGTCCAATTTGAACATTTTCACTTAGGGGTGTGCTCACTTTTGTTGCCAGCGGTTTAGACATTAATGGCTGTGTGTTGAGTTATTTTGATGGGACAGCAAATTTACACTGTTATACAAGCTGTACACTCATCACTTTACAATGTAGCAAAGTGTAATTTCTTCAGTGTTGTCACATGAAAAGATATAATAAAATACTCACAAAAATGTGAATGGTGTACTCACTTTTGTGAGATACTGTATGAGTGCTGCCAGCATTGCTGTAGAGGTTGAAGGGGTAAGGGTTCAGCCTGTTAGTGCTCAGACCATATGCCGAACACTGCATCAAATTGGTCTGCATGGCTGTCGTTCCAGAATGAAGCCTCTTCTAAAGATGCTGCACAAGAAAGCCCACAAACAGTTTGCTGAAGACAAGCAGATTAAGGACATGGACTACTGGAACCATGTCCTGTGGTCTGATGAGACCAAGATAAACCTATTTGGTTCAGATGGTGTCAAGCGTGTGTGGTGCAACCAGGTGAGGAGTACAAAGACAAGTGTATCTTGCCTACAGGCAAGCATGGTGGTGGGAGTGTCAAGGTCTGGGGCTACATGAGTGCTGTCTGCATTGGGGAGCTACAGTTCATTGAGGGAACCATGAATGCCAGCATGTACTGTGAAATACTGAAGCAGAGCTGGGCCGCAGGGCAATATTCCAACATGATAACAACCCCAAACACACCTCCAAGACGACCACTGCCTTGCTAAAGAAGCTGAGAGTAAAGGTGATGAACTGGCCAGGCATGTCTAAAGACCAGAACCCTATTGAGCATCTGTGGGGCATCCTCAAATGGAAGGTGGAGGAGTGCAAGTGTGGAAGAGGACTCCAGTGGCAACCTGTGAAGCTCTGGTGAACTCCATGCCCAAGAGGGTTAAGACAGTGCTGGAAAATAATGATGGCCACACAAAATATTGACACTTTGGGCCCAATTTTGACATTTTCATTAGAGGTGTATACACTTTTGTTGCCAGCGGTTTAGACATCAATGGCTGTGTGTTGATTTATTTTGAGGGGACAGCAAATTTACACTGTTATAAAAGCTGTACACTGACTATTTTCCTTCTAGCAAAGTGTAATTTCTTTAGTGCTGTCACATGAAAAGATATAGTAAACTACAGTATTTCCAAAAATGTGATGGGTGTACTCACTTTTGTGAGATACTGTATATGTGTATATATATATATATATATATATATATATAAACTTTTTTTTAAAACATTTAGCGTTCTGAATAACTTTTTATAATGTTTCCATGTTGGTGAGGGAAATCCTTAGCCCAGCATCCCCAGCCCATTGATTTGGGGATCTTACTCCTCCATGAGAATCACAAGAATGTAAAACAGTAAAATAAAAACACACACATGTGGTAAAGTCCTTTATTAAAATAATGGGGTCAGGATGTGTGGTGATTTAAAAAAAAAAGAGAGAAGACCCCAATTAATAGAAAAAAAAATAGCTAGGGGATTAACAGTTAAACAGAGTTATACATTACTTGTTGCAGGCAGATAAGGAGTTTTGAGTGTACATACTGTATCTTTGCACA
This sequence comes from Glandirana rugosa, assembly GCA_018402905.1. NCBI lineage: Eukaryota > Metazoa > Chordata > Amphibia > Anura > Ranidae > Glandirana > Glandirana rugosa. Next base: position 127,734 of record BLSH010202842.1, read on the forward strand.
CAGGTAGGGTACGACACGTAAGAAAATATACACTGGGATCACAACTCAAAGAAATCAAACTTTGTTTGTTCTTGTAGATGTACATCCAACCACTAAAACCTCATATAAGCTTTTACTTGATAATAGTACATAGAAAGCATATTGTTATTTTAATAGCTAGTTTTCAAGAATATAACAGCTGGAATTACTAATATAAACGTCTTTAATTAAGAGCTGTGTGTTATGAGATGGCAATGCTCTGCTGCATCTCTCACAATCTCCTGCCATTACATACCTATTTCAGCTCTAGAAAGTTTTAGTCCCTTCATGACCAGGCCATTTTTTGCTATGCAGCACTGTGCTATTTTACTGATAATTGCGTGGTCATGCAACACTGTACCCAAACAAAATGTCTATCATTTTTTTTCCACACAAATAGAGCTTTCTTTTGATGGTATTTGATCAGCTCTAGGTTTTTTTATTTTTTTTACTATATAAACGAAAAAAGATTGACAATTTTGGGAAAAAAAAAACAATATTTACTTTCTGCTATAAAACATATCCCTTAGAAAAACAAATCAATTATCTTAATACATTTTGGCCAAAATGTATTCTGCTACGTGGCCAAAATCCCAATTAAGTGTTTATTGATTGGTTTGTGTAAACGTTATAAACTATGGGATTTATACAGTTTTTTTTTTTTAAATACTAGTAATGGCGGCAATCAGCAACTTGTAGCAGGAAGGCAGACAATCTGACACTTACTGACACTTTGTGGGAACTAACTAACTGGCACTAACATCACCAGTGATATTATTACAGTAATCAGTGCTAATAATATGCACTGTCACTGTAATAATGTCATTGGGCAAGAAGGGGTTAACATCAAGGACGATCAAGGGGTTGGATATGTACCTAAAAAGTGTTTATGTGTGTACTGTGTGCTGATTATCCACTGGCACTGAACACAGCTCTGCACTGTTTAAACTCACAGAGCTGTGTTCCGTGAAGCTCAGAGCTGATCAGCGGATGCTGGCGGTCAATCACTGCCCTGGACCCAGTAATCAGCATGTGCTGTGATGAACCACAGCACAGCCGGAGAGGAGGATGCATGAGGGTGTGCTACATATCCAGCACTGTGGTTATTCTCCCAAAGAAAACTATAAGCAGATGCACATTTTCCAGACATATCCAACTGTTGTCACCATTTAAAGTGGACCTTTCATGAAGACTTAAAAATGTAAAATGAATGCTGTTTTTGTTGCCAGAAAAAAAAACGTACTTTAGCCCTCTAGAGATAAGCACAGTGTTTAATTTAAGTATAAACTTGAACTAAACTAGCTGTTTGGATCTTCATCTGAGCACCTAACATTAACACTCCTTTTACACTGGGGCGATGGGGGCAGTAGCGTTAAAGTGCTGCTAGTTTTTGCAGCGCTTTACCGCTGTTATAGCGGCACTTTGGCTGCTATTCGAGTGGCAGCGGGGCTCTTTTAACCCCTAAGAAGGGGTTGAAAAGGGGCCAAATGCGCCGGCGCGCAGCGCTTCAGACGCGGCATTCAACCGCTTCAGAAGCAATGTCCATTAATTTCAATGGGCAGGGGTGATGTAGGAGCGGTGTATACACTGCTCCCACACTGCCCCAAAGATGCTGCTTGCAGGACTTTTTTTCCTTTCCTGCAAGAGCACTGCCCCAGTGTGAAAGCACTCAGGCTTTCACACTGGGGTGGATTGGGAGGAGTTTTTCAAGCACTTTACAGGTGGTATTTTTAGCGCTAAAGCACCCGAAAAATGCCCCAGTGTGAAAGGGGTCTTAGTGTGACTAACGTGACAGTGAAGTGAACGTGAAGTTGGCATTGATTGCTAAGAAAGCAGCGTGTGCTTGCATCCACTGGGTCTTTACCAACCATTGATGTCTCCTGGTCCATCCAATTCCATGGCTGGGAATCACTGACCACATAAGAGAATGGGCGGGGATCTTGGGATTTGTCCATAATTGAGGAATGGTTTGGTATGGATAAACATGACAGTTTTCAGCTGTCAGTGATTGCTAAAGAAGCATCAAGTGCGTCTACCCACCAGGTCCTTACCAACTCCTGATTTCACTGGGCCAAACACCTATATGGCTGGGAAAGCCCAGCCACTTAAGCAAATGGGCAGGAATCAGGGGGAATACATTATTGCCCAAATAAGACCACTTGGCCATATTTGGGCAAAAACTTTACATTTGTGGTGTTTGGTAAGGACAAATGTGAAAGCTTATGGCTGTTAATCATTGCCATTAAGGCAGCGAGTACTTGCACCCACTGCCCATCATGTACAGAATTCTCTGTTACGTAAGCAAATGGGCATGGATCAGAGTGGTTACATTATTACACAAATGTGGTAACTCTTCCCACTTCCTTCATAGCTGACGAAAGCTCAGGGAGCTGTGATTCAGCTGTGGGCAGTGTCAGGAATAATGATTAATAATGTGTTTACAACAAGGGATTAATTGGGGGATTTTTGTTTAATAAAGGACCTATTTAAATATTGGGGTTCTATATCTAGGTTACTACAGTATGTACCCCTTACTCACTCACATGTGGAGATGATATCTGATGGCCTCTTTATTTTAAGGATACTTTAAGATTCTAATAAGTCCCCCGCCCACAGACCCCCACCCCCCCCCCCCCCCCACAACCACTGGGGCAATGTTATGGAAAAGAGGCCTGTGTTCTCATGAACATGGGGACATGGTGCTTTGCTGAAGGTGGACCACCCAACGTTGAGAGCATATGGACTGGTATGGATTTTAGGGGAGCCTCACACATTTCTCTTCAGATTCCCCTTAAAATCCATACTAGACTCAAAGGGTCTTGTAGGCATAAAAATGTAACTCATCAGCACCCCCAAAAGCCCCCTAAAATACATAGCAGAACATTGGAGAGGTCTGCATTTTTTTAAGAAGCCAGGAATTAACCACTTCCTGCCAGACCACTGTAGATAAATGGCCAGGAAGGAGTTTCCTAGACTCAGGAGGGCTTACTAAAATTCCCACCTGCATCTTGTGCGTGCCCCTTCTAAGTATGTCTATGCTGTGTGTTAGAAACATCTTATTAACTTATTATCTTATTAACAACTTTGTGTAAAAAAAATACATTTTACATCCAAAAAGGTTTGGCAAAAAATGACATTTAAAAAGACTCATTATACTTCTCAGAAAATACCTTGGGATGTTTGCTTTCCAAAATGTGGTCAATTTGTGTGTGTTTCTCCTATCCTGGCGCTTCAGGTAGTCAGGAAATTAGACCCATAATTTATGCTCCTTAAAAGCCTAAAGGTGATCTTGGGATTTTGGACCCCTCAGGAGGAGTAGCAGAATGTGTTTTGGGATGTTATTGTAAGCATGTAAATGACAACTGGGGAAAAAAAATATTTAATTTCTTCATTTACCAAAAAAGTGACAAAAAATTACAATATAAAAAAACTCACCATGCATCTTGTTAAATACCTTGAACTGTCTACTTTTCATGGGTCATTTGTACTGTTCTGGCAGTGAAATGTAGCAGAATATATTTTGGCCTAAATTTATGAAGAAAGATGACTTATTTTCAAAGTTTTATAACAGAAGCTAAGATAAACTTTTCTTTTTTTAAAATGTTCCTTTACATAGCAAATACAGTGTTGCATGGCTGAGTAACTGTCGTTCAAAGTGTGACAGTGTTAAAAATTAAAAAAAATGGGCAGGAAGGGGGTGAAACAGTCTGGTCTTCAAGTGGTTAAATGACATTTGCCAGCAATGTTAAACACCTTTTAGCATTGTAAATGTCAGTGCTGCTGCAGATCTTTCACAGAGAAGTGCCTCTACAGAGGCAGGATTAGAGCTTCTCCCAGGGATGTCATTTAACCACTTGCCGACCTGCTCATGCAGATATACTGTGGCAGGTCGGCTCTCCTGCGCAAACCAACGTACCTGTACGTCAGTCCGTGCATGTGGGATTGCAGGCACGCATGCACCGCCGGAGTGCGTCTGCGGCTCCTGCAGACTTGATGTCTGCCGGTGACCTGCAAACGCTCTGTGCCAAGGCAGAATGGGGAACTGTCAATGTAAACGCAGCGGATCCCCATTCGGACAAGGGACATGACAGAGATCTAATGTTCCCAGTCATCGGGAACAGTGATCTTTGTCATGTCCCTGCCAGCCCATCCCCCTACAGTTAGAACACGCTGAGGGCACACAGTTAACCCCTTCATCGCCCCTCTAGCGTTAACTCCTTCCATGCCAGTGTCATTTTTATATTTATTAATGCATTATTAGTTGAGCAAACCCGGACTGTAAAGTTCGGGTCCGTACCGGACTTTGGGGTGTCCGTGCCCCGAACCCGGACATTTGCAAAAAAGTCTGGGTTCGGTATTTGGGTATTTTGCATGCCTCTTCTATAGCTGCAGGGCCACCAATCAAAAAGCGTTTTACTCTGCAAAAAGGGGGGCTTTCCTGAGCGCGCCACCGTCCCAAAATATCGAATACAAAAAGAAATGTGGGGGTCCCCCACGTGAGTGGATGTTTTACAGGCACACCACGAGATAACCACTGAAAATTAGTAAAAATATACTTTTTATTACAACATTTGATTAAAAAAGCCAGATGCTTTTACAAGTTAAAAACCAAGAATGAATACATGTATAACAACATAGATTAGGGTTTCCAAGTTAAGCCAGTTATCATCATATATTCTAAGAAACTATACCAACTACCAAAACAACCATGGTGTGTAAGCAATAGGTCGACGCGTTTCGCTTCTAATCAAGCTTCTTCAAGACCTTTTCACAGCATGGGTATGGGTTGTTGGGGTAGCTTGATAGAAAGAAAAGAATGAAAATCAATACTCAAACAATTTACAATTTTACATATTATACATTAAGTGCATCCATCTTGATACTGTATGTTATTGGCCACAGTGCTTACATTTGGCTAACCGTGACCCGGGAGAGTATTCATGGGGGCGTACACAAGAGATATGTTCGTCAGTCCCCCGGTAAGAAGGCAGTGCGGATTGGGGGTGTTTTTATCCTATAATTATATATAGATATATTAAATTATGGAATCTTATGTCCTATATTGATTATATATAGTTAAACCAGTGTCTAATTACCCTTTGTGTGGAAAACTTCCATCAAACCGAAGGTAGAATGGACGTGCCCCAATCTACGTGTAGTGGTATTGAATTCTGTCTACAGACAAAAGCCATATAGACAGTTTGAGTTTGTCAGTCCATGAGTTATAGGTCACATCTGCATAGTGAGCATAGGCCTGTGCTTACCCTGTTCGGACACTGCCAGACCAAGACGATAGCGGGGGAGGGGGAGAGGAGAGGGAGAAGAAGAAAAGGGGGGGAGAGAGAGGAGGGGGAGAGGAACAAGTCCAGATGGAATATGTAGAATCTCCCTCCAGCGGATGCAGCATAAAATGTAGGGTCTATAGGGGAAATATATATATAGTCTAGGTATATGTTGTCACAAATCATATGACCAATCAGTACAATAGCACCATATCTAAATTGAAAGTCTAACTGAGGGTGGCGGGGGAGATAGACGGAGGAGACGCAGAGAGAGGTAATATGCAGGTTACATTGCGGTATTGGAGATAATAGACTAACATGAGATACTCAGTTTCTGTATGCCTTCTCCTCCTTTTAGGGGACACCTTTGTGGCCTGTCCCGTTGTGGTGTTATACAAGCCGTGGGGACCTTTGTTGGTTACTTGAAGGTATACTCAATTAGACTTTCAATTTAGATATGGTGCTATTGTACTGATTGGTCCAATGATTTGTGACAACATATACCTAGACTATGTATATATTTTCTCTATAGACCCTATGTTTTATGCCGCATCTGCCGGAGGGAGATTATACATATTTCATCTGGACTTGTTCCTCTCCCCCTCCTCTCTCTCCCCTCCCCCCTTTTCTTCTTCTCCCTCTCCTCTCCCCCTCCCCGGCCATCGTCTTGGTCTGGCAGTGTCCGAACAGGGTAAGCAGAGGCCTATGCTCACTATGCAGATGTGACCTATAACTCATGGACTGACAAACTCAAACTGTCTATATGGCTTTTGTCTGTAGACAGAATTCAATACCACTACACGTAGATTGGGGCACGTCCATTCTACCTTCGGTTTGATGGAAGTTTTCCACACAAAGGGTAATTAGACACTGGTTTAACTATATATAATCAATATAGGACATAAGATTCCATAATTTGATATATCTATATATAATTATAGGATAAAAACACCCCCAATCCGCACTGCCTTCTTACCGGGGGACTGATGAACATATCTCTTGTGTCCTCCCCCATGAATGCTCTCCCGGGTCACGGTTCGCCAAATGTAAGCACTGTGGCCAATAACATACAGTATCAAGATGGATGCACTTAATGTATAATATGTAAAATTGTAAATTGTTTGAGTATTGATTTTCATTCTTTTCTTTCTATCAAGCTACCCCAACAACCCATACCCATGCTGTGAAAAGGTTTTGAAGAAGCTTGATTTGAAGCGAAACGCGTCGACCTATTGCTTACACACCATGGTTGTTTTGTTAGTTGATATAGTTTCTTAGAATATATGATGATAACTGGCTTAACTTGGAAACCCTAATCTATGTTGTTATACATGTATTCATTCTTGGTTTTTAACTTGTGAAAGCATCTGGCTTTTTTAATCAAATGTTGTAATAAAAAGTATATTTTTACTAATTTTCAGTGGTTATCTCGTGGTGTGCCTGTAATACGTCCACTCACATGGGGGACCCACACGTTTCTTTTTGTAAGCGTTTTAGTCAATTTCCCATAGAAGCCAACACAGCCATGTCTACTAATGACATGGCTGTGATTGACCAGTGCATCATGTGACCCAGACTATTTTTGGCACCTTTTCTATAGCTGCAGGGCAGCCAATCAACAACCGTTTCACTCGTTTGCCCTTAGAAGCCATCACAGCCATGCCTCATGTGACCCAGCCTCTATATGAGCTGGAGTCACGTATGCCGCGTGTCACATCATCTCAGGCTAGTGTAGGGAGAGCATGCTGCCGGCGCTGTGAGGGACAGATTACCGATGTAATATGATCTCATCCTGCATTACAGACAGATTACTGGCGGTGCAGTGAGGGGAAAGCTTAGCGTTCTAAAACCATCTGATACTGGATTAGGTACAGTTTACTGGTGCTGTGAGGGACACATTATTGTTCTAAAATCCTCTCCTAGTGCTATAGGGAGAGGTTCCTGCTGGTGCTGTGAGGGACAGATTATTGTTCTAAAATCATCACATACTGCTAGAGGGAAAGTTTTCTGCTGGTGCTGTGAGGGACAGATTATTGTTCTAAAATCATCTCCTACTGCTATAGGGAGAGGTTCCTGCTGGTGCTGTAAGGGACAGATTATTGTTCTAAAATCATCTCCTAGTTCTATAGGGAGAGGTTCCTGCTGGTGCTGTGAGGGACAGATTATTGTTCTAAAATCATCTCCTACTGCTAAAGGGAGAGGTTCTTGCTGGTGCTGTAAGGGACAGATTATTGTTCTAAAATCATCACATACTGCTAGAGGGAGAGGTTCCTGCTAGTGCTATGAGGGACAGATTATTGTTCTAAAATCATCACATACTGCTGGAGGGAGAGGTTCCTGCTGGTGCTGTGAGGTACATATCATTGTTCTAAAATCATCACATACTGCTATAGGGAGAGGTTCCTGCTGGTGCTGTGAGGGACAGATTATTGTTCTAAAATCATCTCCTAGTGCTTTAGGGAGAGGTTCCTGCTGGTGCTGTAAGGGACAGATTATTGTTCTAAAATCATCTCCTAGTTCTATAGGGAGAGGTTCCTGCTGGTGCTGTGAGGGACAGATTATTGTTCTAAAAGCATATCATACTGCTAGAGGGAGAGGTTCCTGCTGCTCCTGTGAGGGACAGATTATTGTTCTAAAATCATCAAATAGACGAGAGCATTTGATGAGAGCGTCAAATAAGGGACGTGGTCGTGGTGCTGCTGATGCTGCTGGTGTTGGTGGTGTTGGTGAAGTTCCTGTTGCAATGAAAAGACGTGGTCGATTTGTGCCAGCTACATGCACAAGTGAAACACCTTCTTCAGGTGTGAGTAGCCAACAAGTGCAGGCAATAGTAGATTGGGTGGATGACAATGCCTCCAGTTCCTTCACATTGTCTCTCACCCGGTCCCTTGATAAAAGCTCAGAGTTGGCACCTGAACACCGTGGCCATCTGTCTTTCACCTCAGCCCCTTGTAAATCAGCCAAGCAGTCTGAGCCCCAAGTCATGCAACAGTCTCTTATTCTTTTTGATGACTCTCCTGGTGTGCTTTCCGTGGGCCATCCACATAGCCCTGCCCCAGAAGTTGAAGACATTGAGTGCACTGATGCCCAACCACTTCTGTTGCAGAATGAGGACATGGAAACACCTGCGAAGCACATCTCTGATGACGACGAAACACAGGTGCCAACTGCTGCAGCTTTCCACAGTGTGCAGAATGACAAGGAGGGCAGTGGTGAAGGGTGGGTGGAAGATGATGTGGAGGAGGATGATGAGGTCCTTGACCCCACATGGAATGAGGGTCATGTGAGCGAGGTGTGCAGTTTGGAGGAAGAGGTGTTGGTCGCACAGAGGCACCAGCACAGCAAAAGAGAAAGCAGGTTGCAAAAGCGGAGCAAGCGTCCCCAAGACAGTACGCCTGCTACTACCCACTGTACCCAGGGACCTAGCACACCAAAGGCAGCTCAAAGGCGTTCCCCGGTGTGGCAGTTCTTCAGACAATGTGTTGACGACAAGACACGAGTGATTTGCATGCTGTGCAATGAGAGCCTGAAGCGAGGCATATATATTCTAAACCTGAGCACAACCTGCATGACCAGGCATCTAAATTCAAAGCACTTGCTGCAGTGGAATAAGTACCTCAAAATCCAAGAAAGGTCTCAGCCTCCTCCTGCTTCCTCTTCTGCTGCTGCCTCGGCCTCTTCCTCCACCTCTATAGTGCCAGTGTCACCTGCCACCCAGCAAACAGAGCATGTGACAGCAACGCCACTATGTCCTCCACCGTCCCCAAGTATTTCCACACGGTCCCATGGAAGCTTACAGCTATCCATCTCCCAAACACTGGAGAGAAAGAGGAAGTACCCCCCTACCCACCCGCAATCCCTGGCCCTGAATGCCAGCATTTCAAAATTCCTGGCCTTAGAAATGCTGTCATTCCGTTTGGTGGACACGGACAGTTTTAAAAACCTGATGGCGGTGGCTGTCCCACAGTACGTTGTTCCCAGCCGCCACTTCTTTTCCAGGCGAGCCATCCCTTCACTGCACAAACAAGTCGGGGAGGAGATCAAGTGTGCACTGCGCAACGCCATCTGTGGTAAGGTCCACATAACCACTGATACGTGGACCAATAAGCACGGGCAGGGACGCTATATCTCGCTAACTGCACACTGAGCAAATGTAGTGGCGGGTGGGTCTGAGGCGGCTAGCCGTTTGGCGCATGTCCTTCCACCACCGAGGATTGCAGGGCATTTCTCTTTGCCTCCTGTTGCCTCCTCCTCCTCCTACTGCGCTTCCTCCTCCTCTAGCACTTCCTCACCCGCTCAGCGTAACACCTTCACCACCAACTTCAGCACATCCAGGGGGAAACGACAGCAGGCTGTTTTAAAACTGATATGTTTTGGGGATAAAACCCACACTGCGCAGCAGCTGTGGACGGGCATTGAACAACAGACCGATGAGTGGTTGTTGCCACTGAGCCTCAAGCCCGGCCTGGTGGTGTGCGATAATGGGCAAAATCTCGTAGCAGCTCTGGGCCTAGCCGGTTTGACGCACATCCCTTGCCTGGCACGTGTGCTGAATTTGGTGGTGCAGAAATTTCTGAAAAACTACCCGGATATGTCGGAAGATGCGTGACTACAAGCACACTCTGGTAGACGCGTTGCTGAGGGCATTCCCAAATGACACAGGGGGCTCAGTGGAAGCTCAAGATGAAGGCGGAGGAGGAGGAAGAAGTCACCAACGCAGCTGTGACACCGCCAGCACCTCAGAAGGCAGGGTTAGCATGGCCGAAATGTGGAAAAGCTTTGTCAGCAGCATGCCGCAACAAACAGCACCACCAGCTGATAGGCAATGTCTTAGCAGGAGGCAGCATTTCAGCAACATGGTGGAACAGTATGTGTGCACACGCCTACACGTACTGACTGATGGGTCTGCCCCATTCAACTTCTTGGTCTCCAAATTTGGCACATGGCCTGAGCTTGCCCTTTATGCCTTGGAGGTGCTGGCCTGCCCTGCAGCCAGTGTATTGTCTGAACGTGTGTTTAGCACGGCAGGGGGCGTTATCACAGACAAGCGCAGCCGCCTGTGCACAGCCAACGTGGACAAGCTAACGTTTATTAAAATGAACCAGGCATGGATCCCACAAGACTTGTCTGTACCTTGTGCAGAATAGACATTTAGACCGGCCTCACACAGCCATTGGTATACTTGTTTTTTTTGAATATGTCTATATATTTTGGGGGCTACCCCAATTAGAAAAAAAAAACAAACAAATAACAGTGTTAGCTACCTACTCCTCCTCCTCCACCACCGCCACTTCCACCTACACTGCTACGGTCACCGCCTAGTCAACCTCTAGGCTCCTACTCCACATCCACCTCCTCCCATTTTTTTTTTTTATGTGATTTTGTTATTTCCCTATCCACATTTGTTTGTAGGGCACTTGTCCTACTCTTACCCCCATTTTGCTTCCTTTTGCAGCCCTCTAGCCCTTTCCAGGACTTTTTTACAGCCATTTTTGTGCCCAAAAGTTCGGGTCACCATTGACTTCAATGGAGTTTGGGGTTCGGGGTCAAGTTCGGGTCAAGTTCGGTACCGGACCCAAACTTTTCCGCGAAGTTCGGGCGAACCAGACGAACCCAAACATCCAGGTGTCCACTCAACTCTAATTGTTATAGCACTGATCAATGTAATAAATAGGGTTGCCATCTTTTCTCCAAGCCAAACCCCTACACTTTAGCAATGCACAGGATTTTTTTTCCTGTAGTATACACTATAGGGTTGTAAAAGATCTGGGACATCTTTGGGTGCCCCAAGTAGAGCAGTAATGCATGGCGCAGCGAAGAGTGGATGTGGGTAAATTGTGTTAACAGTGGAAGGGGCATTCTTGTGTCCATAAAATAATTTTATTTTGCTGTGCCACAAGCTAGGGGGTTGCTAGGTGTGAAAAAAAACAGGGGTTCTAGCCCAAAGAAATGCGGCGTGCGAAGCATGGGTGTGGGCATGGCTTACAGGGGGTTTGGCTTGCATCTGAAATGAACGAGGGATGGAGGAAGGAAGAAAGAAAGAGATAGGGGGGGAAGGAAAGAAAGAGGGATGGAGGGACAGCAGGCCCAGGTCCTACACCACAATAGCAATATGTGTATTCGAGAAAGTTTAACAATCAGCAGATAAAGATACTCCATACACCTGGTGTGTGTGCTTCAATCATCCTGGCACCATGGTTGGTATTGTGTCAGGATGATTGAAGCGCATTATTTCTATTATTGCATTGTAATATAAAATGAAATAGTTCAACTCACCATAATGCAGAATAAGTGGTAGCCCAGAGCGTGTCACTTGCCACTGTCGCCTGCTACCAGATGCCATCAGGTGTCCCCAAAGAAGTCCCTCCTTCCATCAGGTGTCCCCAGTGGAGTTCCTCCTTCCATCGGGTGTCCCCAGCGTAGTCCATCCTTCCACCACAGGTGTCCCCAGCGGAGTCCCTCCTTCCATCAGGTGTCCCCAGTGGAGCCCCTTCTTCCATCAGGTGTCCCCAGCGGAGTCCCTTCTTACACAGGTGTCCCCCAGCGGAGTCCCTCCTTACACAGGTGTCCCCCAGCGGAGTCCCTCCTTACACAGGTGTCCCCCAGCAGAGTGCCTCCTTACACAGGTGTCCCCAGCGGAGTGTCCCTCCTTACATCACACAGGTGTCCCCCAGCGGAGTCCCTCCTTACACAGGTGTCCCCAGCAGAGTGTCCCTCCTTACACAGGTGTCCCCAGTGGAGTCCCTCCTCACACAGGTGTCCACAACAGAGTATCCCTCCTTACACAGGTGTCCCCAGTGGAGTGCCTCCTTACACAGGTGTCCCCAGCAGAGTGTCCCTCCTTACACAGGTGTCCCCAGTGGAGTCCCTCCTTACACAGGTGTCCCCAGCAGAGTGTCCCTCCTTACACAGGTGTCCCCAGTGGAGTCCCTCCTTACACAGGTGTCCCCAGCAGAGTGTCCCTCCGACACAGGTGTCCCCAGCGGAGTCCCTCCTTACACAGGTGTCCCCAGCAGAGTCCATCCTTACACAGGTGTCCCCAGCAGAGTCCCTCCTTACACAGGTGTCCCCAGCAGAGTGTCCCTCTGACACAGGTATCCCCAGCAGAGTGTCCCTCCTTACACACGTGTCCCCAGCAGAGTGTCCCTCCTTACACAGGCATCCCCAGCAGAGTGTACCACCTTAATGTACAGCCAAGGTGATGTGGGGAGGCAGTGAGAGATGCTACCCGAGTCACCGCCACACTACCCACATTGCAGAAGCCAGGCAGAAAAACAGTGATGGTCAGAGCCCACAGGGATATGGGCTTGGACCTCATAGAGCCCCCCATATGACAGATCACAGCTCTGACCATCCCAAGGACACGTCTGGGGAAGTGTGGGCATAGAAAACCTGGATGGTGACAACAGAGAACAGCCCAGAGACCCCCCCCCGAGCAGGACACAAGTCTGTGCTACTCCTGACACCTTGAGAGCCTGGAATAATGAGGGACCCCTCCTCCACTCCAGGGGCACTACACACCAAGCCACACACTATGCAGATACAGTATCTGATGACCTCTCCCCTACCTCCAGAGCAGAGAGTAACCTGAGCAGGCCGGAGGTGTTCTCCATGATCACACTCTGTCCTCACTGTCCTGTGCTGTGCTGCCTCCGCTCTCCACTGGGGGCAATACATCCTCTCCTCCTTAGAGAGCAATGCAGAAAGCCGTAATCGGGTTTTAAGAATTTGTCCGGTTTTGAGATGAACTCAAAACTGGACACAAGCTTCAAATCCCGTACTTGCCAGGTGGCAACCCTAGTAATAATGTCACTGGTCCCCAAAAAGTGTCATTTGGGGTTAGATTTGTCCGCCGCAATGTCGCAGTCCCTCTAAAAATCGCAGATCGCCGCCATTACCAGTAAAAAAAATAAATAGATAAAAAAAAGTCCATAAGTCTATCCCGTAGTTTTTAGACACAATAACTTTTGCTCAAAAAAAACAATATACGCCTATTGTGATTTTTTTTACCAAAAATATGTAGAAAAAACATATTGACCGAAACTGATGAATAAATTAGTTTTGTTTTTTTTTTTCTTTTTTTGGATGTATTATAACAGAAGGTAAAAAAAAATGTTTTTTTTTTTCAAAATTGTCAGTCTTTTTTTGTTTATAGCGCAAAAAATAAAAATTGCAGAGGTGATCAAATACCACCAAAAGAAAGCTCTATATGTGGTAAAAAAAAGGACGTCAATTTATTTTGGGTACAGTGTCGCATGACCGCACAATTGTCAGTTAAAGTGACGCAGTGCTGCATCGCAAAAAATAACCTGGCCAGGAAGAGGGCATATCCTTCCGGGGCTGAAGTGGTTAAGGAACTAGGCATTTTTAATATTTCAGTTTAAGAATTTATATAATCATTGCTCCTGACTAACCTTTCATTTTTAAAGTATTGGTACATGTTCCCCATGACAGTGATCACCGCATACTATTTTTAATGTTCCCTTGCCTATTAGCCTAAAAAATGGCCATTTTATTTGACAGATTTGGCTCCCATTGATTTAATTAGGGTCCAGGTTCAGCATCAGGACTTCTTTGAAGTTTGCCGAATCCTGCTCAAACTGAACCCAGGGAAGTATGACTTATCCTTAATCATCATATCATCATATTATTAATATAGCTGCTGTGATCCTGCCATTTTTAAAAGAGGGAGCTGGCTTATCAAATTGTCCCATATTGGCCTTTTTAGCTGATTATGATTGAAGGCCAGACACTGTATTATAGTCATAAACAATTCACTGCGGTGAATTCCCACATTAGTTTGCTGGGTCTGCAAACCCATCGCCGTGGTGAATCTGAACCTCATCCATAGTCAGGAGGTGGGAACAACATTTGCTCTACATATATTGTATTAAAGGGTACCAGGTTTATACATTCTGAGAAAAGTGTGAAACTTTGATGAAGCAAGGAATTTGAACTTTAATAAAATATTTATAATTTGTAATATCCTGTGGATTGGACATATAACCTTACATTTATCAGATATGCTTTTCATCTTAAAGTAGTTGTAAACCCTTTACAACCACTTGAACCTACAGGTAAGCCTATAATAAGGCTTGCCTGTAGGTACCATGAATATCTCCTAATCCTGTACGGTTTAGGAGATATGCACTGCATCAGCATGTGCCGATGTCATTGACACATGCGCACTGAAGAAATGGCCCCAGGGTGCCGTTTGTTCAATGATTGTGCCGTAACCGGTGGCTCCCGAGCGCATGTGCGGGAGTGACGTAATTGGCTCCGGCCAATCACAATGTTGGATCCTGGAAGAAGACACAGAAGACATGATGCCGGTCACAGCGGTGCTCGGGGACTGCTGCAACAGCATCAGTCTAAGGCAGGGGTAGGCAACCAGTAGCCCCTACCAGTAGTAGTTGTGGAACTACATTTCCCATGAGGCATTGCAAGGCCGGCAGTTACAATTACTCTCAGAGGCGTGATGTCACTTGTAGTTCTGTAACAGCTGGAGGGCCCCAGGTTGCCTACCCCTGATCTAAGGTAAGTAATTTATAATGAGCTAGTATGCGATGCATTATGTCTTTGTCTTGCAGGTGTTTTTTTTTTTTTTTACAGGGTTTACAACCACTTTACTAGGCTCCTACTAGAAAAAAATTGGTAATAAGACCTGTTAGTCACACACATTTGCCCAGCTATGAGTATTATATTCTATTTATAAAGTTGTTTTATGTGTTGCTGATTTAATGGAATATTTAGTAACATTATCATTAGTTTCTGAGCCTGAGGAGCCTATTTTCTTCATCATTAATGCGATTATATTTTCCGACCATTTTTTTCATTATAAAGTTAAAATTTAACTCCCAGAGACTTTTGATGCATGCAATAATTTAGGCGTTATACTGTATGTAAGAATAAATAAGAAAAAATATCCGTTATCAGGATTCTTATTTTTCCCCTGATATCATATTGTTTTATTTTACTTTCATTAGATTTTTATTGAAGAAATGACAAGATGAGATGTACATAGTTGTTACTGAAACATGGGTACATTGTCTGATATTAGGCATACAAGTACAACAAGGAAGATAGAACTGCATAAAATGCACAACAGGCATCTGAATGAAACATATGGCCCTCAGGGCTAACCATTACCAGAGCTGGAGGATGGGTTGTGACCCCAGTACCCCAACTGGGAGCACACTGTACTGGGAGGGGACAGCCCATCACGTGGCTCTATGGGGTTGATTTACTAAAACTGGAGAGTGCAAAAACTGGTGCAGCTTTGCATGCTAGCCAATCAGCTTCTAACCTCAGCTTGTTCAATCAAGCTTTGACAATAAAACCTTGAAGCTGATTGGTTTCTGTGTGGAGCTGCACCAAATTTTGCACTTTCAAGCTTTAGTAAATCAACCCCTATGTCTCACATTGTTATTGGCAGACTATAAGATGCCAAATCCTCAAGAAAAATGACCCCTCGAGCAAGAAGGGCCGTAAGAAAGTGCAAGTACCAAAGAGGAAAGGAATGGAACTAGAAGAAAGGAGGAGAGAAAGGTGTGGCTGACTGGTAGGGATCCCAAGGGCTCCTGCTGAAGGGAGGCTATATTGTTTTATTTTAATATGATTGTTTAGGCAATCAATGCATACATTAATTATAAGTGATGCACATTTGCTATTCCTTTGAAATAAGGATTTATGAAGAGGTATCTTAAAGTGGTTCCGAAAGTAGAAGTTTTTTTTACCTTAATGCATTTTATACATTAAGATAAAAAAACCTTCTGGGTTCAGCTCTCCACCCAACCCCCTTATACTTACCTGAGCCCCATCATGATCCATAGATGTGCATGGGAACAGCAACTCCCCCAGGTCTCTCTCTCTTCATTGGCTCACACAGCAGCGGGAGCCATTAAAAAGAAAAATAACAACCTTTAGAATCACACAGTACAAAATGCTAACCTCCATTTTCTAAACAAGATTGGCACTGATAAGGTTCACTTTGTATTCATTGATTTTTACAAAAATGAAAAAAAAAATAAGATGAATTGCATACTTACCTCCTCAATGGGCATAAGGACTGGTAAGTTGACAAGCATGTAGTCATCCACTGTGCTTATTTTATCCTGCATATGCTTCACTATCAAGGAGTGATTTTAGAGGGGACATACAACAGGGGCACTTTTTGGAGAACATAGGTACCTTTCAATCACCTATAGGGGCAGTTTTTAACCTCTGTCCTGTTATACATTCCCAACTGATCAAAAGTCCACTTGATGAGCCTAAATGTGACAGACATAAATTCTAGTGTTTCTGAAGTCGTCTTTATCCAGTGTTATGTCCATTCTTCCCACACTGACAATAGTGAAAATAGAAAACATGTTTTTCTGCGCTTATGTGTAAACCTCTCTCTGTCTTAGCAAGCCAGCATTCCTATAAGATTCACGCAATGTAGAAAATGATGTAAACAACTGAGGACTAACTTAATCTCCCTCACTAAAAGCAATACCACATATACATTGCAATCAAATCCATAAATATATAAAACATGAATTCAATATATAAAAATGAAAATAAATATATAAACCAGTGCCAGTTACACATTATCCAATCTGTCACAATTAGAGTTGAGCGGACACCTGGATGTTCGGGTTCGTCGGGTTCGGCCGATCTTCGCAAAAAAGTTCAAGTTCGGCCCCGAACTTGACCCCGAACCCCAGTAAAGTCAATGGAGACCCGAACTTTTGGGCACTAAAATGGCTCTAAAAAAGTCCTGGAAAGGGCTAGAGGGCTGCAAAGGGAAGCAAAATGGGGGTAAGAGTAGGACAAGTGCCCTGCAAACAAATGTGGATAGGGAAATAACTTAAAATCACATAAAAAAAATAAAAAATGGAGGAGGAGGTGGATGTGGAGTAGGAGGTTGAGAAGGCAGTGACCGTGGCAGTGTAGGTAGAAGTGGCGGTGGAGGAGGAGGAGGAAGCCAACACTGTTTTTTGTTTGTTTGTTTTTTTTTCTAATTGGGGTAGCCCCCAAAATATTCAGATATATTAAAAAAAAAAAAGATCACTATCTGCAGACAAACCCAGAGATGTTCTAGCACGGGTTCACTTTTTCCATATAAAATGTACCATTGTTTATTTTTCATGTTTACCCTGTTACAAATTCCAATAAAGACTTATGTTCTATAGAGTTGAGCAAACCCGGACTGTACAATTCGGGATCATACCGGACTTTGGGGTGTCCGTGCCCCGAACCCGATCCCAGACATTAAAAAAAAAGTCTGGGATCGGGTTCGGTATTCGGGTATTTTTGCCGCCTTTTCTTTAGCTGCTGGGCAGCCAATCAACAAGCTTTTCACTAGTTTGCCCTTAGAAGCCATCACAGCCATGCCTACTAATGGCAAGGCTGTGATTGGCCAGTGCATCATGTGACCCAGCCTCTATATGGGGCTGGGGTCATGTAGCGCCGCGTGTCAGATCGTCTCAGACTAGAGTAGGGAGAGCTTCATGCCGCTGCTGTGATTGAAAGATAAGCGTTCACAACCATCTCAGACTGCATTAGGGAGACCTTCATTGCGGTCCTGTGAGGGACACATTAGCGTTCAGAACCATCTTATAGTGCATTAGGGAAACGTTCCTGTTGTTGCTCTGAGGGAGACATTAGCATTCAGAACCATCTTATAGTGCATTAGGGAAACGTTCCTGTGGGTGCTCTGAGGGACAGTTTATCATTCTAAATATAACTACAACTGCATTAGGGCCAGGTTCCGGTTGGTGCTCTGAGGGACAGATTATCGTTCTAAAAACAACTACAACTGCATTAGGGACAGGTTCCCGTTTGTGCTCTGAGGGAGAGATTATCTTTCTAAAAACAACTACTACTGCATTAGTGCCAGGTTCCTGTTGGTGCTCTGAGGGACAGTTTATCTTTCTAAAAACAACTACTACTGCAATAGGGTCAGGTTCCGGTTGGTGCTCTGAGGGACAATTTATCGTTCTAAAAACAACTACAACTGCATTAGGGCCAGGTTCCTGTTTGTGCACTGAGGGACAGTTTATCGTTCTAAAAACAACTACTACTGCAATAGGGACAGGTTCCGGTTGGTGCTCTGAGGGACAATTTATCGTTCTAAAAACAACTACAACTGCATTAGGGCCAGGTTCCTGTTTGTGCACTGAGGGACAGTTTGTCGTTCTAAAAACAACTACTACTGCAATAGGGACAGGTTCCGTTTGGTGCTCTGAGGGAGAGTTTATCGTTGTAAAAACGACTACTACTGCATTTGGGCCAGGTTCCTGTTGGTGCTCTGAGGGACAGTTTATCGTTCTAAAAACAACTACTACAGCAATAGGGCCAGGTTCCAGTTGTTGATCTGAGGGAGAGCTAATCGTTCTAAAAACAACTACTACTGCATTAGGGCCAGGTTCCTGTTGGTGCTCTGAGGGACAGTTTATCGTTCTAAAAACAACTACAACTGCAATAGGGCCAGGTTCCGGTTGGTGCTCTGAGGGAGAGTTTATCATTCTAAAAACAACTACTACTGCAATAGGGCCATGTTCCGGTTGGTGCTCTGAGGGAGAGTTTATCGTTCTAAAAACAACTACAACTGCATTAGGGCCAGGTTCCTGTTTGTGCTCTGAGGGAGAGATTATATTTCTAAAAACAACTACTACTGCAATAGGATCAGGTTCCGGTTGGTGCTCTGAGGTACAGTTTATCGTTCTAAAAAAACTACAACTGCATTAGGGCAAGGTTCCTGTTTGTGCTCTGAGGGACAGTTTATCTTTCTAAAAACAACTACTACTGCAATATGGACAGGTTCCGGTTGGTGCTCTGAACGACAATTTATCGTTCTAAAAACAACTACAACTGCATTAGGGCCAGGTTCCTGTTTGTGCACTGAGGGACAGTTTGTCGTTCTAAAAACAACTACTACTGCATTTGGGCCAGGTTCCTGTTGGTGCTCTGAGGGACAGTTTATCGTTCTAAAAAAAACTACTACAGCAATAGGGCCAGGTTCCAGTTGTTGCTCTGAGGGAGAGCTAATCGTTCTAAAAACAAATACTACTGCATTAGGGCCAGGTTCCTGTTGGTGCTCTGAGGGACAGTTTATCGTTCTAAAAACAACTACAACTGCAATAGGGCCATGTTCCGGTTTGTGCTCTGAGGGAGAGTTTATCGTTCTAAAAACAACTACAACTGCATTAGGGCCAGGTTCCTGTTTGTGCTCTGAGGGAGAGATTATATTTCTAAAAACAACTACTACTGCAATAGGATCAGGTTCCGGTTGGTGCTCTGAGGTACAGTTTATCGTTCTAAAAAAACTACAACTGCATTAGGGAAAGGTTCCTGTTTGTGCTCTGAGGGACAGTTTATTGTTCTAAAAACAACTACTACTGCAATAGGGACAGGTTCTGGTTGGTGCTCTGAGGGAGAGTTTATCGTTCTAAAAACATTTACTACTGCATTAGGGCCAGGTTCCTGTTGGTGCTCTGAGGGACAGTTTATCATTCTAAAAACAACTACTACTGCAATAGGGCCAGGTTCCGGTTGTTGCTCTGAAGGAGAGTTTACCATTCTAAAAACAACTGCTACTGCATTAGGGCCAGGTTCCTGTTGGTGCTCTGAGGGTCAGTTTATCGTTTTAAAAGCAACTACTACTGCAATAGGGTAAGGTTTCGTTTGTTGCTCTGAGGGAGAGTTTATCGTTCTAAAAACAACTACTACTGCATTAGGGCAAGGTTCCTGTTGGTGCTCTGAGGGACAGTTTATTGTTCTAAAAACAACTACTACTGCAATAGGGCCAGGTTCCTGTTGGTGCTCTGAGGGAGAACTTATCGTTCTAAAAATAACTACTACTGCATTAGGGCCAGGTTCCTGTTGGTGCTCTGAGGGACAGTTTATCATTCTAAAAACAACTACTACTGCAATAGGGCCAGGTTCCGGTTGGTGCTCTGAGGGACAATTTATCGTTCTAAAAACAACTACAACTGCATTAGGGCCAGGTTCCGGTTGGTGCTCTGAGGGACAGTTTATCGTTCTAAAAACAACTACTACTGCAATAGGGACAGGTTCCGGTTGGTGCTCTGAGGGAGAGCTAATCATTCTAAAAACAACTACTACTGCATTTGGGCCAGGTTCCTGTTGGTGCTCTGAGGGACAGTTTATCGTTCTAAAAATAACTACTACTGCATTAGGGCCAGGTTCCTGTTGGTGCTCTGAGGGACAGTTTATCATTCTAAAAACAACTACTACTGCAAAAGGGCCAGGTTCCGTTTTGTGCTCTGAGGGAGAGTTTATCGTTCTAAAAACAACTACTACTGCATTAGGGCCAGGTTCCTGTTGGTGCTCTGAGGGACAGTTTACCATTCTAAAAACAACTACTACTGCAATAGGGCCAGGTTCCGTTTTGTGCTCTGAGGGAGAGTTTATATTTCTAAAAACAACTACTACTGCAATAAGGCCAGATTCCGGTTGGTGCTCTGAGGGACAGTTTATTGTTCTAAAAACAACTACAACTGCATTAGGGCCAGGTTCCTGTTTGTGCTCTGAGGGACAGTTTATCGTTCTAAAAATAACTACTACTGCATTAGGGCGAGGTTCCTGTTGGTGCTCTGAGGGACAGTTTATCATTCTAAAAACAACTACTACTGCAATAGGGCCAGGTTCCGTTTTGTGCTCTGAGGGAGAGTTTATCGTTCTAAAAACAACTACAACTGCATTAGGAACAGGTTCCTGTTTGTGCTCTGAGGGAGAGATTATATTTCTAAAAACAACTACTACTGCAATAGGGCCAGATTCCGGTTGGTGCTCTGAGGGACAGTTTATTGTTCTAAAAACAACTACAACTGCATTAGGGCCAGGTTCCTGTTTGTGCTCTGAGGGACAGTTTATCGTTCTAAAAACAACTACTACTGCAATAGGGACAGGTTCCAGATGGTGCTCTGAGGGAGAGTTTATCATTCTAAAAACAACTACTACTGCATTAGGGCCAGGTTCCTGTTGGTGCTCTGAGCGTCAGTTTATCGTTCTAAAACAACTGCTACTGCAATAGGGCCAGGTTTCGGTTGTTGCTCTGAGGGAGAGTTTATCGTTCTAAAAACAACTACTACTGCATTAGGGCCAGTTTCCTGTTGGTGCTCTGAGGTACAGTTTATCGTTCTAAAAATAACTACTACTGCAATAGGTCCAGGTTCCGGTTGGTGCTCTGAGGGAGAGTTTATCGTTCTAAAAACAACTACTACTGCATTAGGGCCTTGTTCCTCTTGATGCTTTGAGGGAGAGTTTATCGTTCTAAAAACAACTACAACTGCATTAGGGCCAGGTTCCTGTTGGTGCTTTGAGGGAGAGTTTATCCTTCTAAAAACAACTACAACTGCATTAGGGCCAGGTTTCTGTTTGTGCTCTGAGGGATAGTTTATCGTTCTAAAAACAACTACAACTGCATTAGGGCCAGGTTCCTGTTGGTGCTTTGAGGGACAGTTTATCATTCTAAAAACAACTACTACTGCAATATGGCTAGGTTCCTGTTGGTGCTTTGAGGGAGAGTTTATCATCTCATACTGCAGTAGGGACAGGTTCCTGTCGGTGCTGTGAAAGACAGATTATTGTTCTAAAATGATCTCATACTGGTGTAGGGAGAGGTTTCTGCTGCTGGTTTGAGCGGTGCATTTCTTGCACAAAAATAAAAAGTGCATCTACAATTTTCTTTTGTTAAAAAAAATAAGAATAATAATTTATTATTCTTTTTTTTTTGTATTAATAAATAGTGCTACATTTGTGTCCAGAATGAGGAGAGTGTCAAATAAGGGACGTGGTGGTGGTCGTGGTGCTGCTGGTGCTGCTGGTGTTGGTGGTGTTGCTGAAGCTCCTGTTGCAAGGAGAGGATGTGGTCGATCTGTGCCAGCTACACGCACAAGTGAAACACCTTCCTCAGGTAGCCGACAGAACCTTCAAATTTATATGGTAGGCCCGAATGCCGCATAACGAATGATGAGGCAAGAACAAGTACAGGCAATAGTAGATTGGGTGGCAGACAATGCCTCCAGTTCCTTCACATTGTTTCCCACCCAGTCCCCTGATGAAAGCTCAGAGTTGGCACCTGAACCCCATGGCCATCTGTCTTTCACCTCAGCCCCTTGTAAATCAGCCTAGCAGTCTGAGCCCCATGTCATGCAGCAGTCTCTTATGTTTTTTGATCACTCTGCTGTTGTGCTTTCCGTGGGCCATCCACATAGCCCTGGCCCAGAAGTGGAAGACATTGAGTGCACTGATGCCCAACCACTTCTTTTGCAGGTTGAGGACATGGAGACACCATGGCAGCACGTCTGTGATGATGATGACGAAACACAGGTGCCAACTGCTGCGGCTTTCCTCAGTGTGCAGACTGACAAGGAGGGCAGTGGTGAAGGGTGGGTGGAAGATGATGTGGAGGATAATGAGGTCCTAGACCCCACATGAAGGTCATGCGAGTGACGTGTGCAGTTTGGAGGAAGAGGTGGTGGTCACACAGAGGCACCAGCACAGCAAAAGAGGAAGCAGGTTGCAAAAGCGGCGTGGCAATTCTTCAGACAATGTGCTGACTACAAGACACAAGTGGTTTGCACACTGTGCAATGAGAGGCTGAAGCGAGGCACAAATGTTCTAAACCTTAGCACAACCTCCATGACCAGGCATCTAAATGCAAAGCACTTGCTGCAGTGGAATAAGTACCTCAAAATCCAAGAAAGGTCTTGGCCTCCTCCTGCTTCCTCTTCTGCTGTTGCCTCGGCCTCTTCCTCCACCTCTACAGTGACAGTGACAGTGTCACCTGCCACCCAGCAAACAGACGATGTGACAGCAACGCCACCATGTCCGCCACCATCCCCAAGCATTTCCACACGGTCCCGTGGAAGCTTACAGCTCTTAATCTCCCAAACACTGGAGAGAAAAAGGAAGTACCTACTTACCCACCCGCGATCCCTGGCCCTGAATGCCAGCATTTCAAAATTCCTGGCCTTAGAAATGCTGTCATTCCATCTGGTGGACACGGACAGTTTTAAAAACAAACAAGTCGGGGATGAGATCAAGTGTGCACTGCTCAACGCCATCTGTGGCAAGGTCCAAATAACCACTGATATGTGGACCAGTAAGCACGGGCAGGGACGCTATATCTCGCTAACTGCACACTGGGCAAATGTAGTGGTGGGTGGGCCTGAGGTGGCTAGCCGTTTGGCGCATGTCCTTCCGCCACCGAGGATTGCAGGGCATTTCTCTTTGCCTCCTGTTGCCTCCTCCTCCTACTGCGCTTCCTCCTCCTCCTCCTCTACCACCTCCTTATTCGCTCAGCGTAACACCTTCACCACCAACTTCAGCACATCCAGGGGGAAACGACAGCAGGCTGTTTTAAAACTGATATGTTTGGGGGATAAAACCCACACTGCGCAGCAGCTGTGGACAGGCATTGAACAACAGACCAATGAGTGGTTGTTGCCACTGAGCCTCAAGCCCGGCCTGGTGGTGTGCGATAATGGGCAAAATCTCATAACAGCTCTGGGCCTAACCGGTTTGACGCACATCCCTTGCCTGGCGCATGTGCTGAATTTGGTGGTGCAGAAATTTCTAAAAAACTACCCAGATATGTCAGAGCTGCTGCAGAAAGTGCGGGCCGTCTGTGCGCGCTTTCGGCGTTCTCACCCTGCTGCTGCTCGCCTGTCTGCGCTGCAGCGGAACTTCGGCCTTCCCGCTCACCGCCTTCTTTGTGACGTGCCCACAAGGTGGAACTCCACCTTGCACATGCTGGAGAGACTGTGCGAGCAGCAGCAGGCAATAGTGGAGTTTCAGCTGCAGCACGCACGGGTCAGTCGCTCTGCTGAACAGCACCACTTCACCACCAACGAGTGGGTCTCTATGCGAGACCTGTGTACCATATTGCGGTGTTTCGAGTACTCCACCAACATGGCCAGTGCCGATGACGCTGTTCTCAGCGTTACTATCCCACTTCTATGTCTGGACAACTTAACATAAATAAAAATTGTAATTTCCCCGAAACTTGTGGCAAAATATAAAATATTCCATGGACTCAACATACCTCTCAGCAGATAGCTTGGGGTGTCTACTTTCCAAAATGGAGTCATTTGCTATCTGGGTATTTCATGGCCTCCAAAAACCTGGATAGGTAGTATGGGGTGAAGGCATACATTTTTGCCCTTAGAAATCCTGAAGGAGGTGATTGGTTTTCGGGGTCCCATACACGGATAGACTCACAAAACATCTCACACATGGGGTATCCCTATACTCAGGAGAAGCAGCAGAATGTATTTTGGGGTGTAATTCCACACATACCCATGGCATGGGTGAGCAATATACCATTTCAGTGACAACTTTGTGTATTTTATTTATTTTTTTCAATCATTTATGACAAACAAATAATATATTCCATGGACTCAACATGCCTCTCAGAAAATAGCTTGGGGTGTCTACTTTCCAAAATGGTGTCATTTGGGGGGGTTTTGAACTGTCCTGGCATTTTATGCCCAACATCACCCACTCTACTAACCACTTGAACCACCAAGTCTTTTCTGACACTTTTTATTTACATGAAAAAATCCTTTTTTTTTGCTAGAAAATTACTTTGAACCCCCAAACATTATATATTTTTTTAAAGCAGGGGCCCTAACGATTTAAATAGTGGGTGTTACAATTTTTTTTTCACCCACTGCCCCTATGCTCCGGTATATTTTCTCTTTTTTTAACTGTGGTGGTGGAATCACCTCCAACAGCGCTAGAGTCGCTGCTTTATATATGGTGGGAGCAAACGCTATTGCTGTCACCCTAAATAAATCAGCGCTGCAGCTGGCGTACCTGAAAATTAAATAAAGATTAATAAAAACAGTAACACATAAATAAGAAAGAGAATAGAGAGAAAATTGAGATAGAAAAACAAGAAACATACAACTGTTTTTGGTTTTTATTTTTTTAAATTTTTTTGGTTTTTATAACTTTTTTTTTGGTATGCTTTTTTTTTATAACCACGAACAATGAACAGTAAAGGTTAGGGTCTCCAAAAATGTGGTGACATCTTTGGAGACTCTGTGAAAGTGTGTCCTATTTCTGTGTAGTGCTGTTCCCTACGTTAATACTTAACTAATGAATGGTAGCGTTCGAAACAGTGACCGATGCAGAGACCAGGCTGGTCCAAACAGGTGGGGCAATAATATTGGGTGTCACGCCTGTATCCGGTTTGTCAGCAGACAAGACATCTTTTTTGGGGGTATCACATTGGGTAGGGGTACCAGGGATGTCATGTGGATAATGCCGTCCATGCAGCCGGCTCCCTACATGAGGATTGGGAACATGGGGTGCAGAACTATCTGGATACAGCAGGGTTCTGATGATCTCTTCCTGGAATTGCAGGAGAGGTCCAGTCCGTCCTGACGCTTTGTGTAGCACAAAAGTGTTCAGCAAAGCCAATTTAAATAAGTAAACAGACACTTTTTTGGACCAGCGTCTGGACTTACGGGCAATTAAGTATGGCGCCACTAACTGGTCATTGAGGTCCACCCCTCCCATATTAAGGTTATATTGGTGGACACAGAGGGGTTTCTCCACAACACCAGTCGCCATTCTAATTTGGACAGCTGTGTCTGCATGAAGGGAGGAAAGAACAAAAACTTTCTTTGTATCCCTCCACTTCATCGCAAGCAAATTACCATATCTCAAGCAGGCTCTCTCCTCCCGACTAAGTTGGGAATCTAGCAGTCGTTGGGGGAAGCCCTGGTGATTAGGTCGTACGGTCCCACATTCGCCAATTTGGTGATCAAGTAAGTGACTAAAAAGTGGAATGCTTGTGTAGTAATTGTACACGTACAAATAGTACCCCTATCCAAATAAGGCTCCATTTACACGGGAAGATATTTCAACCTCCCCTGAACGATTTATTTTGACAGCTAGAACCCGACGTCTAAAACGGCCGTTTTGACACGTTTTGCATGCGGCGTTTATCAGCGTTTAGCAGTGTTTAGCAGCGTTTAGCAGCATTTGCATCTTTAAAGAGGTTTTTAAAGAAAAAAAAATATTACTTTTTTTAAATGGAAATGCCTGTAAACAAAACGGTAATATCACTTTTTTTTAAATGGAAATGCCTGTAAACAAAACGGTCCTAGATGCGAGTTACTGCGTTTAGGCATGTTTAGCGGCGTTTACAAGCTGTTTGGCATTTCAAATGCCTCTGAACTGGTGTCTGAACCCATTTTTTTGCGTTCCAAAAACAGCCTTTAACCTCAACTACCTGGAAACTACCTTAAACGACCCTGTGTAAATGTACTGGTAAGATAACATAGAGGAAATTTCAGGGGCAGCTGAAAAAAACGCCCAAATGCCTCTAAACGTCTGTTTACCAGCAGCAGTGTAAATGAGGCCTTAGGGTGACACCAAGCTCCACACAATTTTGTAGTCTGTGCATCCTTCCGGCTCTACATGGCTATCTTTGCCCTCATAAACCATAAAACTACATGTATAGCCTGTGGCCCTGTCACAGAGCTTATACATCTTGACCCCGTATCTGGCACGCTTGTTGGGGACCTACTGTTTGAAAACAAGACGACCATCAAATTTAATCAGGGACTCGTCAATGCACACAACTTGGTTGGGAATAAAATGTGCTGCAAACGCCTGGTTGAAGTGGTTTATGAGGGGCCGAATTTTGTAGAGCCGGTCAAATTCAGGGTCTCCATAAGGACAATCGAGTTGATTGTCACTGAAGTGCATGAACCACAGAATCTGCTCATATCGTGTCCTGGCCATGGAAGCAGAGTAGACATACATGTGATGAATTGAGTCAGTGGACCAATATAACCGCAATTCAGGTAGCTTATGTATGCCCATGTTGAGGGTAAGGCCCAGAAAGGTCTTAAATTCGGAAACCGTAATTGGTTTCCAATTTCTTGCAACTGACAAATGGGCATTAGCGGAGATGTATTGACCAGCATATAAATTGCTTTGGTCCACAATAGATCTATAAAGATCTTCGGTGAAATACAGCGGAAAAAAATCAATGGCCCTAAAATCAACTGTATTCATCTGAATTCCGAGTTGGGCAGTGAATGGGGGAAGTACAGGCGCTGCATCAGTGGTGGGTTGCCAATCAGGGTTTGCAAGCGTGTCAGGAAGGGCACTATGGGCTCTGCGGGCCTGTGTTCTTCGTCTTCATGACTGCGGGACATTACTCATGCTAGCCACACCAGCTTTAACTGCACTTATGGGACTCGCCACGTCACCAAGTGTTACTGCAGTGATGGTTGTATGACCAGGATGTACTAGGCCGCTGGTGCTTGCCAGGTCACCAGAAGGAGTAGCGGCGCTAGTACTGGCTCTCTTCTCCATACGAGAGCCCTGCGGTTCTTGCACCTCAGCGACAGCTAAACGGGATCTGGTACGCCTTACCTTAGCAGGGACCACCCAGTCATCAGAGCTATCTGTCATGGAGCCGCTGTCGAATACTAACTCGATTGGTGAGTCTGAATCTGACAGTGAGTCTTCCACATCGCTCTCATCTGTCATACTCACAATCGCGTAGGCCTCATCACTAGTGTACCTCGGATTAGACATGGCCTCTAAATTTATAGGTACGCTAGTGAGGCTAACAGGCAAAAAAGTGCACCTGGTTGTCAGAGCCTGTGTCAAGTCGCTACCAAAATCACTGTCAGAATTCACTGGGATCGGTCGTGATCTCTGCGAAGGCTGCGTTCTGTGTTTTGTAAGTGACAGCGATCTATTGATCCTGCACTTGGGTGGGCTGGGCTGGGCAGAGAGGCTAAACGCAGGTGCTAGCAGTTATCTGGGCTGATCCCGCTAACGCTGTGTTTTTTGAGAACACTAATCTAAGGGGAATGCTAATATATATCTGATCAGATCGCAGATATTGATCTGATCAGATACTGCAATAGTATCTAACACCTATCTAATGTGTGTGTGCGTGTCAGAGTACCTAACTAACTGGCCCTACCTGGGGTTTACGCTGACCTTAACGCACACTAAAACCTAATTGGGCTCACCATCGGGCGATCGGGGGTTAAAACCTATAAAAGTCACAGGTGACAGGGGGCAATCAAAGGTTAAAAACTTTATTGGGGGGCAAGGGGGGGTTATTACACCCATCTAGGCCTACTAGTAACCTACCCTAACACTGATTTAGTGTCACAAGGGTCACAAGTACAGCGATCGGTAAAAATCAGATCACTGCACTATATGACACTGTGACAGGGGGTGACAGGGAGTGAAGGGGTTAACTGGGGGGGGTGATCAGGGGGAGATCAAAGGGTTAAATGTGCCTATGTGAACTGGTGTCAGTGTGCTGTTGGTGCAACTCATGTTTTTAGCTGTCTCTCTCTCCTCTCTGCAACGGAAAAGAAAGCAGAGAGGGGAGATGAGATCACTTCCCCTGCCTGTGTTTACATTTCACAGGCAGGGGAAGGAATCCCATTGGTCTATTCCTGTTGACTGAATGGTCCTGCAACGAATGGGACCATCGCGCGCGCCCCCTACTTGTGCCCATGATCACCACCTATTTACGGCGATTAGTGGTACGTGTCCACACTGCCGCAGTAAATATACTGTGCGCGGTGTGGAACTGGTTAATATTCCCTAGATTTATCAGCCTGGCCCCTTGCTGGCCGCCATGGTGGCGGTCTAATCGGAAGTCTGTGATAGTTTTCCATTTTTTAATGCGAGGTTGTTAGGCTGTTCCTGGTTTCTAGGCAACTGTCTATTTAAGAGCGGGCGCACTAGGAGGCTCCTAATCCGCTGACGAAGTTCAGTATAGGAACGTAACATGTACGGGGGGGGAGTCAGTAGTGACATCATTCACGGCCATATTTACAGACTAGGATGCTAGTCTTTGTGTACACATGCGATTTTGCCGGCACTGGGGTCTGAGTGCTCATACATGTGAGTGTTCTGGTTTTTATACGTATTTTAATAAAGTAAAGTAAGTTAAACGAAGAGCACTAGATCTGTCCTTTTTGTTCCATGTATGGCTGCTGTCCTGTTGAGAGCTGACTGGTGACATTGGAATCGGAGTAGTTTATGATGATTTTATGAGAAGCTTTATGACCTCTATGAGGTCAAATGGATGAGGTGAGGGGCCAGCAATGTCGGTGGTGGATTACGCTTATCACATTGGGCACAGTGTGCTGATACTGATACACCTTTACCCCAGTGGCTGTCCCCCTTTTTTCTTCTATCATCTTCAAGGACTCTCTATTAGGGATGGGTGAACGGTTCGGCCCGAGCATACGTTTGGGCCAAACTTTTGCCGCTCGGTCGTTCGGCAAACAACCGAACAAACGGGATATTCGACTGTTTGTTTGGCCCCCCGGACCGACCAAATTGCAATGCAGCACTGAAAAATGCATTGCAAGCCCTGATTGGCTGAAGCAGGGAAAGCTTCAGCCAATCAGGGCACAGAGCACTGTCAGAGTCATGATTGGACACTGTCATCATGACTTTATCCAATCATGACTCAATACCACCCCACAGTATAAAAGTATTCTTTCAATGGCAGCCATTTCCAGTGTGATTTTGGTTGGAGAGAGATAGAACAGGGCTCTGTTCAGTGCTATTTTTAGTTAGCTAGTGTGCTATGCTGTACTATTGTGCTTTAATTGTCAGTGTAGAATATTAGTTTAGTGTCAGTCTTGGGATAGTGTGAGTGTAGTGAGGAGGACCATTCAGCTTTGCATAGTGGGCAACTAGAGTAGGGACAGCTCAGATAGTTTCACTGTAGTGCAGTGAGACTCTTTCATTCATACATACATTAGTGTATATGTAGAGTAGGGACAGATTGTTTCAGTGTAGTGAGACCGTGTCAGTAATCTTTACATAAGTGTTTAGCTAGAGTAGGGACAGTTCAGATAGCGTCAGTGTAGTGATGGTTGCACACTGTCTATTTGATTGCATTACTGCCAGTTTAACGCCATTTACTTCTGTGTGCATTATTGCCCGTTGAACGGCATTTACTACTGTGTGTGTTACTACCAGTTTAAAGCCTAGTTCTGTGTGCATTGCTGGCAGTTCAGTTTAACGCCATATAGTTCTAAGTGCGTTACTGCCAATTTAACGCCATATAGTTCTAAGTGCGTTACTGCAAGTCTAATGCCATTTACTTCTGTGTGCATTACTGCCAGTTTAACGCCATATAGTTTTGTGTGTCACTGTACGTTTGGCACATTATATTGCAGTATATTACAGTGTATACTCAAATTAAAGAGCACCAAACACCACTTCACATTGATTAAAGTGCATCTACATACAGATTTCCACTTCTTCATAAGATTTGTTAATAAGCACCACCACTCCCTTACCGTCCTCTCCCTCTACAGTTGTCATTAGGTTACCAGGACCTAATCTTTTTTGAGGAGCTGCTTCCATTCACCATACATCAATTTTTTTTACCTATTCCAACACACGCCGTAGCTCTCACTCCAATTTCCTCCTTCTATGAGGCTGCTTAGCTTTGAGGGTGTTCAATAATTTCATCTGGAACAATGTTTTTGGTATGGTTTAATGGGCACAATTAACATCCAAAGAACATTTTTTTCAGAACCTGCTTGACAGGTGCTGTTAGGAAAGCAGCCATTTCTGGCTGTTTGTACGCGTTTGCGCTTGCCCGCGCGCATGTGCACACGCCCGTGCGCAACGGTGGTGCCAAACGGCCCTATTTAACCACTTGCCAACCGTCAACCGCAGGTTGTCGGCGACAAGGTGGCTCGATATCGCAAACCGCCGTCATATGACGGCGGCTGCAATATCATGCACTGTGAGCGCGCGCCGCCGGAGGCGCGCCTGTGCGCTCACTGTGTTCAGGGGGGCCAGGGAGTGGGTGCGGCGGACTCGATCTCCGTCGGCTACCCACGATGCCCCCCCCCCGCAGTGAAAGAACGGAGGTGCGTGTAGGTAAACACGGATCTCCGTTCTGTGAGAGGGGGAAGGGCTGTGATCACAGCCTTCCTCTACATGGAAGCTGTGATCACTCCTCTTCCCCTGGCAGTCAAACACTGACACAGTTAGAACACGCCCAAGGAACACAGTTAACCCTTACAGCGCCCCCCTCAGGTTAACCCCTTCACTGCCAATGGCATTTACACAGTAATCAGTGCATTTTTATAGCACTGATCGCTGTATAAATGCCAATGGTCCCAAAAAAGTGTCAAAATGGTCCGACATGTCTGCCGCAATATCGCAGTACCGCTAAAAATCGCAGATCGCCGCCATTACTAGTAAAAAATAAAAAAAAATAAAAACCCCAGAAATTAATTCTCATCATCCATAAACGCGGCAACATTTGCGCAAACCAATCAATAAACGCTGATTGCGGTTTTTTTTATCACAAATATGAGGAAGAATATAAATCGGCCAAAACCGGTGAAAAAAAATGTTTTTTTATATATTTTTTTGGATTTGTATTTTAGCAAAAAGTAAGAAATTTGGGTTTCTTTGCAATATTTTAGCTCTTCTTTTGTTTATAGCGGCGATCAGAAATGACGCAGCAGTGATCAAATACCACCAAAAGAAAGCTCTATTTGTGGGAAAAAAAGGACGCAAATTTTGTTTGGGTACAACGTTGCACGACCGCGCATTTGTCAGTTAAAGCGACGCAGCGCCGAATCGCAAAAAGTGCTCTGGTCCTAAAGTGTGAAATCCTTCTGGGGCTGAAGTGGTTAAGCAGACAACACCTTGCAGCAGATGCTGTCCATTCTACAGCATGTAGTCTACCTGTGAGCCTCAGCTCTGTTCCTGTTTGTTTGATCCTGTTACCTGTTGATACCTGCCTGCACCGACCCCCGGCTACCCAAGACCACCCTTCTGTCTGATCCCTGGTACCTCTGCTGCCCACCTGATTACGACCCTTGCTTGGACTTTGACTACCCGTTTGCCTGATCCTTTGTACTGCACCGGCTACCAGTTGCCGACCCAGCCTGAATCACATTCCTTCCTGTCTGCACGAGCCAACCCAAAATCTCTCACATCATCATCAGAGATTATCCAGCCCTCGTGCCATCCTGCACTCTTGGTTTCCTGTCTACACTACCAGGGGCCCCAGAATCAGGTGCGCAAGAGTGGTTGTTCCCTGCATAAGACAGACTCCACCACCAGGAGCGTGACAGATGCATATCATTCCAATTTTTTTGGCCTTCATCAAGAGCACCTCTATAGGGTTACGTAGGAAGGCGCCACCGACACCCAAAGACAAATTTTTCTGCACTTGTTTCACAGGTGCATGTCATTGCAATTTTTTTTACAGTAAGACCAATTCTTGCCTTCATGAAGAGCACCAATTTTTCCGCACCTGTTACTTCTATCCAAAGTCAAAGTGACACCAGGATTTATCCAAAAAATCTCTAATCTTGTTCCCAGTGCACTACATTGTGGCCTCATCATACACACTGGCTCCCCAGCTGTTGCTGAGAAAATAAAGGCAGCTTACAGGGAAAATGTATTATATGAAGGAAGGCTGCGCTAACCCTAATAGCCACTGTGTCCCTTTTTACACAGCTGCAGCAATAAAGTGTGATTTCTACACCCAAAAGCATACAATTATAGAAAAAGCTGCGCTTATGTGGAGGACATGAATAAATATAACAAAAAAGTGAACTTTCAAATGTCCAAATATGCAAGTGTCAAACAATGGTAAAGTGAATAAACTCATATATCTCCAATCACATATAAGTCCATATATGAGTGAATATAACAAATCCAGTGCTAAAAGTGACGTATATAGAAGAAAATCCTTGATCAGATCTTCCAAAAGGGTAAACCGGCATACACCACAGTGCCCAACGGTGAGAAAAAACTCTACCACGGATAGTTGTGCCCTTACCAGATCACTTGGACCTCTTATTATAGGAGGTCTAAGGCGCTTGTGTGGATCAGGGCCTCCACAGGGCCGTACCAATCTGTTGTCTGTGGGACGCCCGCTCTGCTCCGTTGGGTCAGATCCTCTCCTGTCCCTTGTGGGGGTGTCTGAAACCACTTCCTTGGGTGTGTACTAGGTTGAAAGTACTGCACAACCACAGGACCAGGCAGTTTGCTCCACTCCAGGACAGCCACGGTACCCAAAAGAAAGGGGTGGACTAAATAGTGTAGTATCGTTTACACAAATCAATTTATTAAAAAAAAAAATTTAAACTCACATGAATCCGGATAAATAACAGCTGTATATAGATAAAAACACTCAGCGGTGGTAATGAGACAGCACTCCGCCCGATCGATTTCGTCTCCAAAGGACGTCTTCCGGGGCATGGAGCCTGTCTCCTTACACCGCTTTACATATATATCCCTGACCCTAACCCTGCCAATCACATCCTCCGTCGGAGGGATAAGTCCCTCCCATCCTATATGTCATATACATATAAATGTCCAGCTAAGCTGGCACGCTGACCTTAATCCAGGAAATCGTTGTGTCTTAAGCAGAGAAGTTTGTATGTCTGCCGTCTAGTCATATTCCAACGCCATATCGCCATGGGTCGCGCAGACCGGAAGTGTGCGTTCCAAACAAGGCCGTCCAACTTCCGCTTCCTGTGTCGGGCTGGCCGGATGTTTACAACATTGCGTTCCAAAGAAAAAACGTCAATGGGGGAACATTCCCTGATCTATAGTAGAAAAACTGCTAAGAACATCGTGACTAAAAAAACGGAATCAGAGGGTGATGACTGGTAAATAGGGCAACCGTTAAAAAGGGGAATAAAACTAAAATATAATGTAGAAACTAAGTAGATTACATGTTTTCAGAAGGGTGGGGGAATTTAAAAGGACATGGTCCTTCAAGCAGATTAAAAAAACTCAACTGGCCATAGATATAACGGGAGAGGATGGTCATGGCCAAATACTATACGAAAATATTTTAAAAATTTTATTTATATAAGAAACATGGTCAAAAAATTACTATGGCCAGGAAATGTGTGTGCACCGTAAGAATATCAAAATGTCAAAAACTAAAGAATAAATCAAAAATATGTAAAAATGCAAATATAAGTGAGTCTAGAAAAAAGCTGGAGGGAGGGGGATTGCTCCCCAACTTCGGATGTGATCCGGCTTTACAATGCAAAAAATGTGTGCCTTAAAGAATTCTAAATATAAATACATCACTGAATCATTAATGTCAGAAACAGGGGGGGAAAGAGGGAGAACGAGGGGAGAGAGGGTATTGAGAAAACCCTATGTGCAAAAAAGAGAAAGAAAGAGAAAAATTGAGGAGAACCTAGGGAATGTCGTCACCTAGTCAATCAAGAGTTATCAATGAAACAATTGACGTCTAGGTCTACATTCAGGCCTAGGGGAGAGTGGCTCTTTAAAAGAAAAATCCACTTCGTCTCCATCCTAGAAAGCTCCCTCACTTTAAGACCACCCCTCCAATTGGGGGTTAAACTGTCTATTCCCATGAACAAGGTTCCCTCAGGATTCCGTGCATGGACCTGATCATAGTGGCGGGAGACACTATGGTTGGGGTATCCTTTACGGATATTGGTTAGATGTTCTCCCAACCTGATGTTTAGAGATCTCGTGGTCCTCCCAACATATTGAAGGCCACACGGACACTGGAAAAGATAAACTACATGATTGGATCGGCACGTGATAAGAGACTCTATACCATATTCCCTATTTGTTATTGTTGACGAAAACTCTGTTATTTTTCTCCTCTGAAGTGAGTTGACTTGACAGACCTGGCAGTGGCCACATTTGAAATAGCCTTTTAAGTTCTGATAAAAGGGGATATTTTTGGGAGGAGGATCTATAATGTTGTGCACCAATCTATCTTTCAATGATGGTGCTCCTCTAAAGGTAATCATTGGGTGGACAGGTAAAACTGTATGCAGGACTGGATCATTTCTTAAAATATGCCAATGCCTTCGAAAGACCTCTCTCACAGCTTTATGCTGTGTGGAGAAGTTAGTAATGAAGGCAAATTGGCGACTATGATCCGGCCCCTGATCTATCGGTTTCACCTTATGTGTCAGTAGTTGTTTTCTATCCATATTCCTGATAGTCACTGTTGTGTTCCGTAGCTGGGTTTCTTCATATCCCTTTTCTAGGAAACGTCCTATCAGGGTCTCTGCTTGTCTATCAAAATCCTGTAGGTTAGAGCAGTTCCTCCTAATACGGAGTAGCTGACTCTTAGGGACTCCCTCAATCCAGGGTCTGTGGTGACAGCTATCCCTGGAAATGAAGGAGTTGCGGTCGGTAGGCTTGAAATAAGTTGAGGAGGTCATGGCGATATGGCGTTGGAATATGACTAGACGGCAGACATACAAACTTCTCTGCTTAAGACACAACGATTTCCTGGATTAAGGTCAGCGTGCCAGCTTAGCTGGACATTTATATGTATATGACATATAGGATGGGAGGGACTTATCCCTCCGACGGAGGATGTGATTGGCAGGGTTAGGGTCGGGGAAATATATGTAAAGCGGTGTGAGGAGACAGCCTCCATGCCCCGGAAGACGTCCTTTGGAGACGAAATCGATCGGGTGGAGTGCTGTCTCATTACCACCGCTGAGTGTTTTTATCTATATACAGCTGTTATTTATCCGGATTCATGTGAGTTTAAAAATGTTTTTTTAATAAATTGATTTGTGTAAACGATACTACACTATCTAGTCCACCCCTTTCTTTTGGGTACCGTGGCTCTCCTGGAGTGGAGCAAACTGCCTGGTCCTGTGGTCGTGCAGTACTTTCAACCTAGTACACACCCAAGGAAGTGGTTTCAGACACCCCCACAAGGGACAGGAGAGGATCTGACCCAACGGAGCAGAGCGGGCGTCCCACAGACAACAGATTGGTACGGCCCTGTGGAGGCCCTGATCCACACAAGCGCCTTAGACCTCCTATAATAAGAGGTCCAAGTGATCTGGTAAGGGCACAACTATCCGTGGTGGAGGTTTTTCTCACCGTTGGGCACTGTGGTGTATGCCGGTTTACCCTTTTGGAAGATCTGATCAAGGATTTTCTTCTATATACGTCACTTTTAGCACTGGATTTGTTATATTCACTCATATATGGACTTATATGTGATTGGAGATATATGAGTTTATTCACTTTACCATTGTTTGACACTTGCATATTTGGACATTTGAAAGTTCACTTTTTTGTTATATTTATTCATGTCCTCCACATAAGCGCAGCTTTTTCTATAATTTTATACAGGGAAAATGTGCAATTATTGCTGCAGCATATTCTAGACATGGTACTTTTGGCCAACTCTCTATATATGATCAGTGTATTGCGATTTTTATAGTGGAGCTGCACTGTTTTGATTCTTATGCTGTATGAGGTTTTTAGAATTACCTTTTAAGTATTTAGCAGCCTGTATTTTTCTTTATATTGTTTTTGGTCAGCGCTGAATGATTGTATATAATACATGTCCATATATGGTCGATGATGTCACCGGGAGACTCCTCTTTCTTGTATATAACAGCTATCATCCGCTGGACTTTCTATTCTGTGGGTGACATGTGAAGGATTAGGACATGTCTCAACAATGGCATTTTCGGCGGGCTGTAGAACATAGTGATTACCATGGTTCTGCATTGCTGAACAACATAATTGATGGTGAATTTACAATGAGGGACTTTTTGGGGATTTTAATTTTTTTTAATAAAAGAACATGCAAACCTTTGGGTGTCTTTATTTCTAGGTTATCACTTTGTTTTGTGAATGAGTAGGGTACTACATACTCCCTACTCATTCACATTGAGGGAGGGGGATCCCCAGCCTGCAGACTTCCACAACCCCCTGGCAAGGGTTGTAGGGAAGAGGCCCTTGTTCACATCAATATAGAGGCAAGGTGCTTTGTCAGATGCCCCCCCCCGGCAAGGCACCCCCTATGTGGCTTGTTATGGCACAGGAGGTGAGCACCCCTTTTCCTAGCCAGCAAGGCTGCATGCTCTGATTAAGAGACTGGTATGAGTTTTTAGTGGGATCTCATGCACTTTTTTGTTTTTTTGCATTGAGTCCCCCTTAAAATCTATATAACACCCAAAGGGTCTGGTATGGATTTCCTGGGGGCCCTCGTGGATCTTTTTTTCTCTTTTGACATTCATTTCCAGCTCCTTTCTTGTTTAGACAAAACACAAATCCCTCCAAAGGTCCCTAAACAGACATAATGTATTGTGGGGGAACTTTGGAGTGATCTGTGTGCTGTCAACGACAGCTGTCAAATAAATTTCCCAGAAATGTAAAACCTTTTTCCTTTTTTATTATTATTATTATTATTATTATTATTATAATACAGGATTTATATAGCACCAATAGTTTTCAAAGCTCTTTACAGTGTAGAGAGGAGATGGTACAATTACAATACAGTTCAATACAGAAGGGACGGGAGGGCCCTGCTCGTGGAACTTACAGTCTAAAGGGAGGGAGAGGTGGTACAAAAGGTAATAGCAGTGGGGGATGAACTGATGGAGGTGACTCGGGTACGGTTCTTAGGTGGAGGTGGGATAGGTTTCCTTGAATAAGTAAGCTTTTAAGGTTCGCCTAAAGGCAGACAGGGTAGGGGCTGACCAGATATACTGGGGCAGGGAGTTCCATAGGATGTAATATTAATGCTAAAAAGTCACAGCTGCATGGATTTTATATATATTTTTTACATATTTCCTATTACAATGACCCCCCCTACCTCAGTTCCACCCTTGATATTTTTTTAACCCCCTTGCTTACTAGACCAGAAAATAGGCATTTTTAATTTGACAGATTAGGCTCCATTTATTTCAATGGTTAGGGTTTGCCATCAAAACTTCTGTGAAGTTCTCCAAACCCCTGCAAAACCTAACCCAGGACAGTTTGGCTCATCACTAGTCACTAGAAATGAGCTTAGTACTCATTTTGAATATTAGTTTGGACTGAGCACTGGTTATTTGGACATTTATGCGAATGCTTAGGGCATTCAGCATAGATGAACGTGACAGCTTTGTTTAGCTGATAAAAGCTTGGGGATATATTGGTCATTCAGGCAGTGCTACCAAAGGGGGTAGCACTCTCTGGCAAGACACCCTACATATTGAGGGCATGTGGCCTCATATTGTTCAGGGAGGCCATATGCTTATCTCCCTTTTATTTTTTCTTTTCTAGTCTTTATGCTCAGATTAGGAATCTGGTATGACATTTTAGGAGGGGATGCACACTTTTTTTTGGTTCGTATTTTGGATGGCGTGTCCCCTTAAAATCTATATCAGACCATAATGGTCTGGTATGGTTGTCCTGGGGACCTCATACATTTTTTTTTTATTGCATGAGTTACCCCCTTAAAATTCATACCAAACTCAAAAGTCTGCCTGTAATAAATAAACCCTATAAAACGTCTAATTACGAAACATATAGCCAGTAGTAGTAATACTGCTGTATTGTACTCAGAGAGTTGATTAAATAATGAAAAATATGCTCTTCTGGAAATTGCCCATTGCTGAAATTCTTTCACCCCACTCATTTTTTAACTTTTTTTTTTTTTTTTAGATAAGTAGCTCTCTCCAGTAATACCATGCCAACAATCCAGCCAAACATGAACTGATACTGACCATCCTGAAAAAAAAAGCATGTTTGGAGCTTCTATAATATTCTACTGCTTCTAATAGTCCAGGTTATATCATGGTTTAAAAGTTGTATACCTTTAATCAGATCCATATTTTTATTAGAATAAAATGGAATTAGCTTTTTATTGAAGTTGTGAATATTCCTGAATTCTGTCAAGTGCCGTCACTCTTGGTGGCAGAGATTATATAGATTATAATATTAAATTGTATTATATTTGCCATTATATTAGTTATAATAGTCTATATGTAGTATATAATACATGATATAGCTACTGGTAGGGTAGCACAAAATATGACGAATGAATGCAGAGTGTATCATTTCATAGAATCAAATCAAATTTACCACAAAGAGAAAAACATGCATTGTGACTGATTGCTCTACACATTGGACAGGCATTTATATTTTAGGAAATATCACATATTTGTTTACACACCACATGTCCATCACAATTCAACGGAATGCAAAAATAATTATTTTTTATCTTTTTTACTATATTTTAGCACTTAGCTGTTAAACCTGCTAAGGAATAGTAGGATATAATACTGTAAATGACAATGAACACAAAGCTGTGATATACAAGACACAATGAAAGCATTCAAGATGTATTTTTTTTTATCTAGTCATAAAACAGAAGGTTCTTTAAAGGAAGGATTCAATCACAACTGAGAAATATTTTCAAGTTGTATAGCATACTTGTAATAGCTTAACAGTATAAATGAAAGCCTCATTCAAGATGCTGTAAAAGCAACGTGCCATTCATTTAAATATTTAACTTGAAAATGTAATTGTCTGTGACAATATACTTGATAAGTTAGTAGTCATCCATCAAGACCAATGTTCCAATGCTATGTCTGAATCTTGAATTGATGTGTACCATTCTTTTTACCTTGGTAAGTGTAATAATTAATCTCTTGTGGTTTGCCGTCACATGGTCAGACTCACAAGTGGTTCTACAACAAAATGCAGACACCATTGAGTACTGCTGGCATTTTTATACAGCAGGGAAAGAGTATACATGGCTCAACAAAATGCTTGTGATTTATTTTTAAAACTGAAAGTCAAGTTGTTTTATCCTTTTCTCTTATTTGTTTTTTAATGCAGTGTTTTAACTTGGAGAGTGATAATTCCGGTGAGACTCTGACAACAGGCAGTAGAGGAATGGCATCCACTAGGTGACTATTCCATGGGTGAGTGAAAGCGTCCACTTCTTTCTCCAATTTGTGAGGGTAGGGAGAGAGGCAATTTGTGAATGGACTGTTGTAGGGACACAAACAGATTCAGCTATGGTAGGCCTTATACTCAAATTATATGGGCAAGATCTTCCAAATAAGAACCTGTTCCTTGGGGACAAAAACACCTGGTGTGACAGTACCCCTCAATATCTTGGGTACTCGGAAGGTACACCGCCTGTAGCTCCTGAAGATTTCTTTACATCAAGGCCATGATCAGTTCCACCTCTCACAGGAACCTGCTATCAGTTCCTCTTTGTTTCTGAACGTATGAAACTACTGCTGTGTTGCCCCCGTGCAGAATATCCAGTCTAGTCAGAATGTGAGGCAACAGTGCACTTAGTGCTATACCACTAGCATGCACAAATCCGGAATATTACTGCAGTCCTGGTATCTTTATTGAAGCATTAAAATTACAGCATAAGTATGAGAGGGACATTAAAAGGTGACCCATTTTGTGCTAAATTCAGTGCTTACTCAAACCTTATACCATTCATTCATTATTACATTATTCAAGAACAGAGTGTCTTGCTAGAGTTTCCCTCTAATTCATTCAATTAATTTATTCACAATTCTGTGTAGACATTAGTAAATAGTCCTATATGGTTATATGTTCTTATTAGGATTTTTTTCAGTAGATTTCTCATCAATGTTGTTTTTAAGAGATACATTATTAAAGATTTTTAATTGGGGGGGTAGAATATTTGCATATGCCTTATCATCACACTCCTGCACATTTGTTTTTTGACACACCTTGCAAGAATCTGGTCATTTAAGACTTCTTGCAACCAGATCTTCTATGGTTACTCTTTGTATGCACTTCCTTATCCACTTGCCGACCGCATTACATACTTTTACGGTGGCAGTGTTGCTCGTTATTGCAAATCGTCATTTATAAACAGTGATTCGGCCATGCGCGATTTGCGGATGAGTGTGTGTACCCACTGCACGCTCCGTGACTCGAGCCGCGATCACCTGTGAGAGAGGAAGAACGGGGAACCTCCGTTGTAAACACGACAGTTTCTCGTTCTGAAAGGCGGCATGACACAGATCTACTGATCCCTGTGTTCAGGATCAGTTAGATCTGTTATGCCCTTGGCAGCCCAACTCCCATACAGTTAGAACACACACAGGGAACACAGTTAACCCCTTCATTGCCGCCTACAAGTTAACCCCTTCCCTGACAATGACATTTATACAGTAATCAGTGTTTTTTTTTTTAGCTGTGATCGCTGTATAACAGTCATTGGTCCCAAAAAAGTGTCACAAATGTCCTACATGTCCACCACAATGTTGCAGTCCAGCTAAAAATCCCATATTGCCACCATTACTAGTAAAAAAAAAAGAATAGTAAAAACGCCATAAATGAATTCTGGTTTGTAAACGTGACAACTTTTGCGCAAGCCAATCAATATAGGCCGAATGCGAGTTATTTTTACCACAGATATGTAGAAGAATATATATCGGCCAAAACTGCTGAATATATATTTTTTTATATATTTGTGTTGGACATGTATTATAGCAAAATGTAAAAAATATTGTTTTCCTGACAGACTCCATGGCAGCATACGTATGGGTTAACCCCGCCTCCACTCCTCCCCTATAGGACCCCACTCCCATAAATCTTTGCTCTGAGCCGGAGGCCGTGTTCCTTTTTTGTCCTCCTCCTAAGGACTGGTTCGATTATTTGATTACCTGAATATTTTCCTCTCTACGATCAAGTCCGGCCAACAGCGACCACTGGGAAGACAGGTCGCGATACTCCGATAAGCCTGAGCTATTAGCGAGGTATGGAGTGGGCAATTGGAAGAGGCGCGGGAAGAGCTAAAAGCCTAGCCATTGGCGGGCAAGCGGCGCAATGGCCAGACAGCCCAGCTATTAGCGGGTAGCCCTATCTGCCCCAAGTACGGCGTGATCAGCCTACCTGGTCTAGGTCGATCGTGGAAGCAGGATTGAATCACAGATCTGTGTTCGTGCCGTGTGCGGTGATGTATACCTTTTATATTACATATTCCATGGCAGCAGTTTGTGGTTGTCTGTTTTCTTCCCTGTCTCTAGTGTCTTCCAGTCTATGGCAGCTGGAGCGCATGGGCGTTCCAAGCCACTGCTTTCTCTTTTGGCCGGGTGTCCCCAGGTTACTTCTGACCAGAGACCCAGTGCATGCGCACTGTGGGCGGCGGTGGCTTCATTTCAGTGGAGAAGTTCAATCAGCAGTCAGTACTGTTGATATAGGGATTTCTCTATGGGCAGCTTTCAGCAGTGTTCTCTAAATGCTGTGTGCAATTACCAGGTATATGCTTTGCATTAACTTCCTGGTAAGCTGCCTGTGTAATTCTGCTATGCTTTGATCAGCTGGGCAGGTTGTTTGGCTGTGCAGTTTTGCACTGTGGAGATTTCACTGCCCCCCCCCCCCTGGTGGCCAGCCCTTGTGCAGCAAGTTTGAGAGGGGGGTTTAACCCTTTCCTTTCCTTGCTGACCTGGGTACTCTTTTGAGTTTATCCATTTCCTTTCTATCCTATTTTGTTTTCCTTATTTTTCCTTCTAGCTCGAAGTAACAAGACACGGCACAAGATGATGAAGACCTCATTAGGTCACAACATACCTCTTCCAAATGTATTGGCATAGGGCACTGTCAAGGCCCAGCCTTCATAGTAGAAGCTATGAATTCCCCTTCACGCACCCACCGCTGTCAGTTGCTCCAAGAAGGGAGCCTACTGGGGATGCGGGACTCCGGTCTCAGAGGGTAAGTCTCTGCATGAGCTATGCTGAAGCCCAGGTGGTTGGAGAAGGGGATAGTGATTTCCAACAGATGGAATCTCTGATGAGGCATGTGGTGCAAAGATCCCTTAAAGAGTGGAATGTAAGCCACATTAAAATTTTAACAGCCATTGCGGCATGTTCTCTCGCTAGGATGGCCAGGAAGAACGGGAACTGTACCATCAAGCCATCCGTCTATAAAGACCTCCAACAGCGGGGCAGAGGGAGATAAGTCTCTTTACCCTGATAACGCCTTTTGTTAAGCCAATGAGGGGTGCATTTACAGGAATAGAACCCGTGGAGTCCCCTGCAAAGCAAGAGGAAGTTCTGTAAACACCTTGGGCTCTGTTTTCCTCCAGTGCGACTTGTCATGCATTCCAATCTATGCGACTTAAAGTTGCAGCAACTCTGGAAAGGTTCCTGCACTACTTCGGTGCGACTTTTGATGCAGCTCTGATCCAGAGAGTGGGAATGAGGGCTACACTTAGTCGCACTCCAGAGTCGCGCTCTGAATCGTGTGACTTTGGGGTCGCAATAGTGGACATGTAACCTCAGAGAGAGTGTTCTATTCTCCCCATTCCAAAGGAACTAGAGGACATCATTTTGGATAAGCAAGGTCTCGAGATATTCCTTCCTTATGAGCAAACGTGTCACTTTCCTTAGAAGATGCAGTGAATGGCCCGAGGGTTGGTCTGGGCTCTTGTGGCCATATATAAAAAAAAAAAAAGGAAAGAAAAGGGATAAAAACGTGGGAATGTGGACCCAGTACTCAGGAGCGTTGTCAGAAACGCTATACTTCAGGATCCGGAGCTGGTG
This sequence comes from Glandirana rugosa, assembly GCA_018402905.1. NCBI lineage: Eukaryota > Metazoa > Chordata > Amphibia > Anura > Ranidae > Glandirana > Glandirana rugosa. The sequence goes on from BLSH010202842.1 coordinate 171,388, forward strand.
TCGGTTTCCATGGTAGCATCATCTGCATGGTGGCACGGGTTATGCTCTCATCAGTTACGGCAAGTGAGTGCTATGGATAGGGCCTGGGCCTGCTGATCCCACCACTATCAGGCATAATATAGCCTTCCCTTTGAGGGAGCTTCATCTTTGCAAGCTGACTAGCACCGCATCCCGGGCCCCAGTTGGCAAGCTAGGGTCCTGCCTCAGGGCCGGCGCCTGAAAGTCTGGAAGACAGCAGTCTAGAGATCAAAGTTCGGCGCATGCAAGGGTTGCACTTTTTTACAGCCCAGGTCTGGATTTTAGGAAGAGCTGGTGTGGAGACCAGATTTCCCCTCAGAAGCATGCTAGAAGCTTGAACTCAAGTATCAAGAAGCAACTGAGTTTGGGCCTTAGACTATTGGGACATCAAAATGGTCTCTTGGGGACATGCATGGTCCATCAGAGGTCTGCTTCATCTCGGATTCGTTTCAGTGGATTTTTTCCTCACACTGAGATAAAGATAACATATACTCAGGCTTTACATTAGTCACTGGTGTCGCAAAGTGCTGCCGTGCCAGTTTTCGAATGCGAGAGATTTCAGGGCAGGTACTCGCCCCTCTTTATGGTCATGAAGGAGAACAGCTTTCGGAGGCCTGGTTTGAACCTTGCACACCTGAGACAATTGTCAGCAAGCTTGTTTCCAATAGACATAGGATGCTTACTTTCATGTGCCCATTGTAGAAGACTTCTGCAAGTTCCTTCATTTCACTATAGGTCAGGACCATCTCCAGCTCCAGCCATTTGGACTTTCATCATCACCCTGTCTATTTTCAGGGTCTTATTGGTCGTTATGGTCTTTATCAAAACAAGGAGCATAGGCCTGCTGAGTTACGTGGATGTACTTCTCCTAGTGTCCCAAAACAAAGGGCAATTTCTGGAGCCCAGAGCTCAGGTTTTTTCGATGCTCCTCAAATTCAGATGGCAGCTGATTCTGGTAAGAGTCACCTGGAGCCCACTCAGTCTCCTGTATGCCTCGGAGCTCAGTGCAATATAATCAAGAGGATTATTGCCTTGACTCTGGTTCCTGAGGTGCTGGAACAGAATAATCCTGGCCTTGTCTTCGTCCCTGTGCGCCTTGCAGTGTCTAAAATGATTGACACTATGGTGTCTACGATTTCAAAGGGGTCAAGTGGAGGCTGGAGAAGATGGCCCTTCCGGAAGGGGTTTCTCCAGCAGTGGGAGCCAGGAAGCAAAATTCAAGTCATCTACATTATCTCAATCATGAGAGCGAGTCTCCTGATGGCTGCAGTGGAGGAACTGAGTCATTTGCCATTACCATTTCCCCATTTCCTGGTTCACAATCACGTCCGATGCTAGCAATATGGACTGGGGGGCTCGCTGCTTGTCAGAGATAGCTCAAGACAGACGGGGCTGTCAATTTCACAGGATTGTGTTAAACATTCTGATGCTACGGACGGCCTTCTGCACCCGACAGGCCTTTCACTATATGAGGAAGGGAGCGCCGATGCTCTTAGGTTAGTCAACACTACGGTGGTCTCCTATGTTAAGACAGAAGGACTCACAGCTTGTTCTCTATTATGGGAGGCAGGAGCCGATTATGTCTTGGGCTCAGAAGATTCAAGCCAACACCTCAGCGGCTTATGTCCCCAGAGTCCAGAATATTCTAGCAGACTTTGTTTCCAAAGTCCAGTTGGACAACAACGACTAGCACCTACATGTGTTTTCAGGCACAAATGCCCTGATCATTGGTAATGCGGTAGGACTGGTGCATTTCTTCCAGTCCTGGTCGACCTCAGGATTCTATGAAGACTCCGAGCAGAGGTTGTGCAGGTAGTGGCAGGGGTGCCTTATTGGCCAATTAGGCCATGGTTCCCCTTGCTGGCACAGTTTAATTTCCAGTGCACCTTCTCCTCAGGCCAGACCTTCTGTCACTGGGTGCAATTCTACTTCCATGCCCAACACGGTTGTGTCTGACGGCCTGGTTCTTGAGATTGGAAGTCTTCGGCTTCTCCTCCAGAGTCATCTCCGCTCTCTTGAATACAAGCAGAATGAACGCAAACAAAGTTTACGGAAGAATTTGGTCAACGTTTACTCAAATACATGTCTGCTGCTGACAGATCATGTAGTGATCTAGAAGTTCTAAATATTCTAGGCTTCCTCCAGCCGGATTTAGTCTATCGGGCAGTTCCCTCGGAATTTAAGTGTCCGCTTTATTGGCCTTCACAGGTGTATCCAGGTCTAGGCATCTTTCCTGTCCAACAATCCTTCAAGGGAGAAACTAGGCTCAGTCCTGGAATTAGCGGAGGTTTTCCAAATGGAGTCTCCCTTTTGTGTCAACTCCTTCTCGGGAATTGGAGCAGAGTGTTCTAGGGCTGTTGCCGTTTAAGGTTTCTCTGTCAATTTTGCCTTTTTCCAGGCTATCACGTCGGCATATAGAGCCTCAGAGATTGGTTCATTGGTAACAGAGAACTTTTCTTATCGTTCCTTCCAGTTTGAGTGGTGCTGTTATCTATGCTTGACTCAATTCTTGGGGCGGTTGTCTGCCCATCGATTTGTTGGTGTCAAAGGGGAGTTAGTGTTTCCGGCATGCCGGGAATGCTGGCTGTCTCCTGGGTTGTGCTTTCGGCCAGACTGTCGGACCATCCAGTGGGTGGTGTCATGATGTTTCACATGCGTAGCATCATGGCGGTTGCGGATCGGGCAGAGGCTGAAATGTCAGCTCCCTTGGCTGGAAACGATAGGAGAGTATACAGCCACTTTAAGGGCACATGAGTCTTTCATTTATACAAAGCTACAACTTCCTTCATGCTTCAGAGGGCCTGTTAATTCTATTGTCAGGAAGGACAGAGGAACGTGCCTCATCAAGGGTGATTGTGGCACGGATGGCCTAGGCCATCCAACAGGCTCATGGAGCCAAGGGCTTGGCTGCTTTGGAGGTACTGTCTGCTCGTTCGACCAGGCATGGGTTTACATCTTTGGCAGATTCACAGCATGTGATTCCCAGAGTAGTCTGTAGGGCAACCTTGTGGTCCTCAATCAATACGTTTATGGCTCATTATTGTGTGGAGTCTGCTTCTTTATCCTCTGGTTATTTTGGCTTGCAGGTCTTGTCTGTTGACGATACAAATTAAAGCCTTTGGGATAGCATGGCCCGCCCATTGGGTGTATGGTGAGGTAATTCCCATACGTATGCTGCCATGGAGTCTGTCAGGAAAATGGAAAATTTACTATCAAATACTTACCGTAATTTTCCTTTCCTGATGGACTCCATGACAGCAGGAGTCCCCCCCCCCCAAATGTCTTGAGGAGGCTAGTTACGGAACACGGCCTCCGGCTCAGAGCAAAGATTTATGGGAGTGGGGTCCTATAGGGGAGGAGTGGAGGCGGGGTTAACCCATACGTATGCTGCCATGGAGTCCATCAGGAAAGGAAAATTACAGTAAGTAATTGATAGTAAATTTTCCATTTTTTTGTCAAAATGTTTTTTTGTTTATAGCGGTGATTAGAAGTGACACAGAGATGATCAAATACTGCCAAAAAGAAAGCTCTATTGGTGGGAAAAAAGGATGTCAATTTTGTTTGGGTACAATGTTGTGCGGCCGCGCAATTGTCAGTTGAAGCGACACAGTGCCGAATCGCAAAAAGTGCTCTGGTCCTAAAGTGGGAAATCCTTCCAGGGCTGAAGTGGTTAAAAACACAACTTTTATGACCAGCACTTCACAACCACTTCACAGACCTGATATATATTCTCTCACTGAGTGGTGGCAGATGATGCATTTAACCACCCCTTCCACTTGGACACTCCATCCACATGAGTAAGCGGAGTGAGAGGAGTGAAATGTGTTGGGGGTGTGGCCTGGTGACGGTCCAGGCTGAGACTGCCATTCACTATCATACAGCAGTTCTTGACTTGATGTGCCTTTGGGTCTGGTATGGATTTTATGGGGAACTCCATGCTAAAATTATTTTTTAAAAATACTGTGGGGTCCCCCCAAAATCCATAGTAGACCCTTATCCAAGAATGCAGCTCGGCATGCCAGGAAAGAGGGCAGACAAGCAAGCATTCCCCCGAACCATACCAACCCACATGCCCTCAACATGGGGGGGGTGCTTTGGGGCAAAGCAACTTGTCAAGGGGACAAGGGCCTCTTCCCCACAATCCTGGCCTGGTGGTTTTGGGGGTACAGAGGGTTACTTATCAGAATCTGGAAGTCCCCTGTAACAAGGGGGTCCCCAGGTCCCACCCCCATGTGAATGAGTTTGTGATACATAGTTCTCCTACTCATTCACCAAAAAACATTTAATAAAAACAAAACACCAGTTTTTTCACAAGTCCTTTATTTTAAAAAAACATAAAAACACAGACTTACATGAAAAAAAAATGTTGCCCATCGAGCATGACTGCTCCTGTCCAGGGACACAGCCGAATGACAGGTAAACATAAGGGTGGAAGTTACCCAGTGATGTCACTGGGTAACCCCGCCCCCATGTTTATCTGTCATTTGGGAACAACACTTTCCTAATGGGTTTAATGGGTTCCCATTAAAATATATGACAGATCTGAAGGGTGTGGTATGGATTGGGGGCCATACACTGTTTGTTTTTTTTTTTTAAATAATGCTATTCTGAATAAATAATGCTAAAACAACAAAAAAATTCTGAAATTCTGAAAACAAATAGGTCCATTGATGCAATATTGGACCAATTCGTTTTCAGATTTTCAGAATTGGTTTTGCATCTTCAGCATTCCTTTTGTATATTGAGAAATCAGAATAGCTGCATGTCAAGGAGTGGGTGGCCACTGGCATCCTTAACCACCTTGACTCATCTGCTGTGAGAGGGATTCCTTCAGAAGGTGAATAAAACAAATGTCGGTTTAAAAAAAAAACAGTTTGAGATTCCCTCCCAATCCATACCAGGACTTTCGGATCTGATATGGATTTTAATGGTGTGGGGTCCTCCCCAAAGTCCATAGCAGGCCCAGTGGTTGTGGGGGTCTATGGGCAGGGGGCTTATCGGTATCTTGGAACCCCCTTTAGAACAGTGGCCCCAAGATCCCCCCACTCATTCACCAAAAAGTGCTCAAAAGGGTTAATAAAACACAATGCCAGTTTTTGACAAGTTATTTATAAAAAAACATAAAAACTTTGCCCCCCAAACATGACTGTTCCCATCCAAGGTACAGCTGAATGACAGTTAAACATTGGGGCGGGGTTACCCGGCGGTGTAACCGGTTGACTCCGTCCCCATGTCTAGCTCTCATTGGGAGAGTGTCATCCCCGAATGACAGATAAACATGGGGACAGGGTTACCTGGTGAAGTCACCTGGTGTTTCTGCCCTATAATGACAATGACCAATAAGAGGTTGTTTTGCTTGGTGTCTATTACAGGTTCTTGCGGTAAAAGCCAAAGAAGCTTACACCTTTGTAGTGTATTGATATTTTTACTAAACAGAAAAGCTGCACATACAACTACAGGATACACACTTCATAGCATGCAAAGTATAACAAAATATACCTACAACATGCAAAAGTTGACTTAAACAATTACTCAACTTCTGTATTGTGGAGTAATCTACTGGAGTACTGGAGCCCAACACCAAACATCTGTTTCCTCTGAAGTCTCCAGAAAAAGTCTTGCCTCTTTGTCTTCAAGAACAACTCTGTCCTTTGTCTGGCCACATGCCTGTTCAAAGTCTTCCCCTCCCCATAATTTCCTCTGCATCATATTCTGTCCTTTGCTTAGCTCATAAACCAGTCTGACTGGTTCATTTAGATATCAATAGGGGGAGCCTTAGCTTCTTAAAATACCCCAAAATATCCATAGCAACACAATCCACCTCTTGATTTTATAGCATATTTGAAAATTGAAACTTAGCAATTCTCAACAGCTCTTAAAGCTTTTGTCCATGAAAAACAAAATAAACCTCCCTTTTGGAAATGGGAGAAAAAAAATCCCTTTTGTCCCCTGTATGTTCTGGGCGATCAGACCTTTGTCCGTAGAAAGCTGTAACATTCCTTTGAGTAGGTTAGCAATGTCCTTGATAGTTTATGGAAATAAAATTCCAGATGATCAAAGTCCCTTGTCCTCCTAGTCATAAGAAAATACTCCACTCCATTTATGCCACCATCAGGAAATCATTCTCAGGCTCTCATCTGATTTTCTGGTCTGCCTGACACATCTAACCTGGTCATCTGCTCTGTCTGCTCCACTTCTTGATGCTCAATACTAGGAATGAGTTAACGATATGGTCCGAGCATGAGTTTGGGCCAAACATTTGCCTGTTCGGCCGTTCGCCGAACACCCAAATCTTCAGGGTGTTTGCTGGGTGTTCACCCCGATGTAAAAGTGCAGAGTAGGGCATATGGTGGGTAGTCTCCCAGGACAGACAAAGATACCGCTGCTCCAGGTGAAATTATTCCAAGATCCGAGGAATCAGGTGCAAGCCCCAGCTCACCACTGCATAAATCCAATAGCCGAAAGAACGGCTGCACTCCACCACGGATTACAAGTAACAAAATTTATTATGCACCACCAACATCAGGACACAGACAGGTTGACATGTTTCACACTGCTCTGAGTGCTTTCTCAAAACCCCCAGGAGGCAAAGTGTTTTTCGGGTTGGCAGGCAGCGTGATTGATGATGGATATACATCAGGGGGACAAAATTTTTTTATTTTTTAATGAAGAACTTGTCAAAAACTGTTCCTTGTGGGTTTAACTTTTTGACACTTTTTTGGTGAATGGGTAGGGGTACAATGTACCTATTCACATGGGGGGGGGGGGCGGGATCTGGAGGCACCCTTTTTAAAGGGGCTTCCAGATTCTGATAAGCCCCACTGACCCAAAAACTCCCACCATTCCTATCAGTGCTGTGCAGCCTTATCAGTGCCCATCTATGCAGCCTATAAGTGCCTATCAGTGCCCATAAGTGAACCCTCATCAGTGCTTATCAGTGCCAATCAATGCATCCTATCAATGCCCATCAGTGCAGCCTGTCAGTGCCCATAAGTGCAGCCTTATCAGTGCCCATCAATTCATCCTATCAGTGTCCATCAGTGCAGCCTATCAGTGCCCATAAGTGCAGCGTTAACAGTGCCCATAAAAGCAGCAAGGATCACAGGGAGGAATCTGGAGGATTCAGCTTAGTGGTGAAACATTGTCCGCTGTCAAAGTCCCACTTCCTGGACCAGCATTGGACCGGTGTGCTTTCTATCATATGAGCCTATCCATGAGGTGGGATTTTATTTGACAGTGGCCGGCATTTCAGATCTAAGCCGCATCACAGTGGAAGTAGTGTTGAGCGAACCCGGACTGTAACGTTCGGGTCCGTACCGAACTTTCGGGTGTCCGTGGCACGGACCCGGACATTTCAAAAATCGTTCGGGTTCGGTCCGGGGTTCTGCTATTTTACTCCACGTGTTGAGAAGCTGCAGGGCAGCCAATCAACAAGTGTTTCACTGGTTTGCCCTTAGAAGCCATCACAGCCATGCCTACTAATGGCATGGCTGTGATTGGCCAGTGCATCATGTGACCCAGCCTCTTTATAAGCTGGAGTCACAGTGCTGCAGTCACATGCTCCTTGGGTTAGTGTAGGGAAAGGTAGCTGACTGCGTGAGGGTGAGATTTGAGACATTTTAAGACCTGATCCTGCATCCTGAGATAGATTACTTTACTACTGCTGTCTGTGCTGTTGCTCTGAGGACAGATAGCAGAAATTAGAGATTTCACATACTGCTGCTTTGAGTTG